>CM036768.1:36864288-36996788 GCA_020796225.1 Arion vulgaris
TTTTTCTCTTGGTCTTCCCTTAGCTCTAGTACCCGATCTCTTTTTATTGTATGCTGTTATTGGTGGTTGGTTGTATTTCATTCTCATTAAATGTCCAAACCACTGCATTTGTTGTCTTTCGATGTATTCGGTCCATGAAGTTATGCAAACTCTGCTTCTGATGTTCTCATTTCGTAATCTGTCTTTCCTGGTGACTCCCACTGCCTTCCTTAAGCATTTCATTTCACACGAAGTGAGCTTTCTGTGATGTGTTGCTGTAAGAGACCAAGTTTGGCACTGGGACAAAGTGTTGGTAGGAAAATACTTTTTAACATCTGTCTTTTCACTTCCATCTTGATTTTTGGGTGTTGTAGCAATGGTGCAAGCTGGTAGGTCACTGCATTTGATTTTTGACACATTGTCTCTATTTCTCTATCTAGTTTCCGTCCTCTGTGAAAATACTGCCTAAATATTTGAATTTGGAAACTTGCTTTACTCTGGTGTTATCTATTTGTATGTTTGCTTGGCTTGGTGTTCTGCTGATTTTCATGGTCTCAGTCTTTTGTTTGTTGATTTTCATGTTGTACTTTCTACATACTATTAGCAATGAATTCATGTGATGTTGTAGCTGATCTTCATCTTCATAGATTAAACTTTGGTCGTCCGCAAAAAACAATTCGTTGATTTGGTTTTTTTAAATTGGTCGTCGTGATCATTGTCTATGTCAATAAGATCTTTTTAGCACTGTGCCTCTTTCACTATTCTGTCTATATATATATATATGTTGAAGAGAAGAGGTGAGAGCACACAACCCTGTCTTACTCCTGATTTTGTTTCGAATGAGTCTGTCATTCCGTCTGTTGTTCTTATCACACTGTGACTATTTGTGTATATTGCTCTGATATTGTCTAGCAGTTGTCCCTTGATCCCATAGTTTTCTAGTGTTTCCCATAGAATACTTCTATCTATTCTGTTAAATGCCTTTTCTTGATCGATGAATAATAAATGTAACTCTTTGTTATATTCTATTGCTTTTTCACTCAGTTGTCTCAGAGTGAATAGAGCGTCTGTGCATACCACTCCTCTTCTAAATTCAAACTGTGAGGGGCTTATTTGTGGGTCAGCGATGTGTCTTATACGCTGTTCTAATATTTTTGCGTATATTTTACCAGTGTGGCTTAATAGTGAAATGCCTCTGTATGTTTCACATTCTCTTTTATTGCCTTTATTTTTCCATAATGGGACTATTACTGATTTTTTGCCAGTCATCTGGAACTTTTCTTTCTGTCCAAGTGGCTGTGAATATTCTATTTAACCATTTTACACCTATTTCTTAAAAAATAAAAAGATGTGACTAAAAAGTTTGTTTGTTATGTAAAAGATCTTTTATGTAGAGTCCTGTAGCCGTTTAAAAAAAAGTTAACTTTCTATGATTATCCTGTATTTGTCAGTTCATCAAGAAGGCCCTGTTCAGGTCTGTTTAATTAAACTTCCCGTGCCCTTTTCAGACCTAAGGGTATGAAATCACTTCACTTCACACTTCTAAACTCTAGTGTTCAGGAAGTAGGAGGGTCAATTCCTTTCCTCATATGTGGAACGTTGAGTGTGGGATTAAACCAACATCCCTCTTGTGTCCGAGTCGAAAGGCAAACGCTTATGTATTACGTTAATCCGTCCACAGGCTTGTTTAGAGAGTGTCCGTTTCTGTTTCCTTGAGGTTCTACTCAAGTGTCTGTCTAGGACTATGCCTTAAGTACAGTATGCCCAATCAGGCCTCCGATAACTACGACCGGCGGCTCAGGTCAAAATATGAAATAAGACCACAACTGTCACGTGATCCTCGCATTCCAGTATTGCTGTATATAGGCCATAGATTCCCAAACTTTTCGGCCCCACCGCCCACCGCCACTTTGACAGCATAAACTTGTAACGCCCTCACGCCACTTTGCACAGCTAACATTTAACGCCCTCACGCCACTTTGCCAGCATAAACTTTGTAACGCCCTCCACGCCCACTTGCACAGCAAAACATTGAACGCCTCTCACCGCCACGCACAGCATAAACATTGTAACGCCCTCACCGCCCTTGCACAGCATAAACTTGTAACGCCTCCACGCCCACTTTGCAGCATAAACATTGTAACGCCCTCCACCGCCCCTTTGCAAGCATAAACATTGTAACGCCCCTCTCCACCGCCCTTTGCACAGCTAAACATTGAACGCCTCCACCGCCACTTGCACAGCTAAACTTGTAACGCCTCTCCACCGCCCACTTTGCAGCACATTGTAACGCCCTCCACGCCCCTTGCACAGCATAAACATTGTAACGCCCTCCGCCCACTTGCACAGCATAAACATTGAACGCCCTCTCCACCGCCCACTTTGCACAGCATAAACATTGTAACGCCTCACGCCACTTTGCAAGCATAAACATTGCCCTCTCACCGCCCACTTTGCCGCAAACATTGTAACGCCCTCACCGCCCACTTTGCACAGCATAAACATTGTAACGCCCCTCCACCGCCCACTTTGCACAGCATAAACATTGTAACGCCCTCTCACATTATAATAGTTTTCAACCCCCACATATATACATGCTCTATTTTCTCTTTGACATAGAAGATTGATATGTATTTCTGTCATACATGGTCAGTTTTCAAATGATTATATGGGCGAAATAGAAAGTGGATGAAAAAATGGATCGTGTAAGATGGGCATAAGACGAATTAAAATGCAGAATTCAAATTTTAAATGATTATTCAATCACAAAATCACGAAAATAATTTATTTTAAAATAGTTATTATTAATCTCTTCTTTAATGAGCCACTGACTCCTAATTGCATAAACACCCCAAATTCTTCTGAACTCACTATCGTCTCCTAGAACGCGTCAGCTCCACTGGGGCGACATCGCCCACTTTGGGAAACGCTGATATAGACGAATCCATGTTACAAACAACAGAACATGCTAAATAAAGGTTATATTATGTTACAAGTTCAGTTTAACAGTAAGGTATATCACTATTATGTTACAAGTTCAGTTTAACAGTAAGGCATATCACTATTATGTTACAAGTTCAGTTTAACAGTAAGGCATATCACTATTATGTTACAAGTTCAGTTTAACAGTAAGGCATATCACTATTATGTTACAAGTTCAGTTTAACAGTAAGGCATATCACTATTATGTTACAAGTTCAGTTTAACAGTAAGGCATATCACTATTATGTTACAAGTTCAGTTTAACAGTAAGGCATATCACTATTATGTTACAAGTTCAGTTTAACAGTAAGGCATATCACTATTATGTTACAAGTTCAGTTTAACAGTAAGGTATATCACTATTATGTTACAAGTTCAGTTTAACAGTAAGGCATATCACTATTATGTTACAAGTTCAGTTTAACAGTAAGGCATATCACTATTATGTTACAAGTTCAGTTTAACAGTAAGGCATATCACTATTATGTTACAAGTTCAGTTTAACAGTAAGGCATATCACTATTATGTTACAAGTTCAGTTTAACAGTAAGGCATATCACTATTATGTTACAAGTTCAGTTTAACAGTAAGGCATATCACTATTATGTTACAAGTTCAGTTTAACAGTAAGGCATATCACTATTATTTAAGTTCAGTTTAACAGTAAGGCATATCACTATTATGTTACAAGTTCAGTTTAACAGTAAGGTATATCACTATTATGTTACAAGTTCAGTTTAACAGTAAGGCATATCACTATTATTAACATTTTTCATCAATAAATAACCATGGCCTCATAAAATTAGGTAAAATTGCAAAAAAAAACAAAAAACCCAAAAAACTGACAGTGTTCTATCAAACATATATAAAAACAAGCCCCTATTAAACAGTCATTTTCTATTTCTCGTCCGAGCTAGTCGGCCTTATGTTGCCGGGGACCACGGCCCAATCTACCACCATTTTCTCTTCTTGATCAGGGCCATCATTGGTCCCTGTCCCGTCCTTATCCACAGGTCCGTGTTTGCCACTCTGTCATGCAATCTTAGTCGGAGAATCCATCGAAGACATTTCTTGACAACGGTCTGGATCTTATTTGTATTAGACTAGGTGACCCGCCACGTTTCTGAGCCATACAGCAAGACGTATTGCACAAACAGCAGGACAGCTGAACATTATTCCAACTCTACGATTCTAGACAACACAAACTAAATTAGGATGTTCTGTATCATACCATTATATCTTCTCAAAATATCTCCTTTCTTGGTACACGCTCGCTTCCATCATTGTTGACGGTATCGCTGCATTCGATATAGATTACGTTGCAAACAGATGTAATCAAAGCAAATAAAATCTAAGCTCGAGTTACAGACTTCTTTCTTGTATATAGCCCTCTATAGCACCTTATCTTGTATTCTCTATCTCGGTTGCGCAAGTTGTGCATACGGATAGGTGTGGCAAGACGGGAAAACTATGAGAGAAACCCCAGTAGATACATTACATCAACCAACATAGAACGCGAGTTGTTAGTTTAAACCAGCGTTTCCCAAAGTGGGCGGTACCACCCTCCCAGTGGGCGCTGAAGCATTCTAGGGGGCGATGGGCGATGGTGGGTTCAGAAGAAGTGGGGGTGTTCAAGCGATTAGGGTCGGTAGTTTCGTAAAGAAGAAATTAATAATAAATATATTTTTAAAAAATAAATTATTTTCGTGATTTTGCGATTGAATAATCATTTAAAATTTGAATTCTGCATTTTAATTCATCTTATGTCCGTCTTACACGATCCATTTTTTCATCAATTTTCTTTTCATGCATATAATCATTTGAAATTTCACCATGTATGACAGAAATTATTTTCAATTTTCTGTCAAATAAAAATAGAACATGTATATATGGAGAGGGGGAGGAGGGTGAGGGTGTTGGCATACTGTTATAATGTGGAGGGGGAATTACATAATTTATGTCGTGCAAAGTGGTCGTGAGCCGAAAAGTTTGGGAATCTATGGTCTAAACACACTGAAATACTTTCTTGGGAGGAGATCGGAGCAATTATGGACATGTCCGATGTGTGATGAAGATGATCATCAAATGAATAATCAACTTTATCTTGTGCAGTGCCAGCTAGTTCATTAATAACCTTTAGATAAGTGCTGCCCAACGTTTTCAGATATTAGGGCGCATCTGACTGGTGGTTGTGGAGACAACCCGGGCGCCATGTGATGATTGAAATACTACTACTACTACTATTACTACTACTACTACTACTAATAGTTAATTGCATATCCTTTACGTTCCTTTGCGAATCAACCCCAGCTTTTAACGCTGTTTGTGATTTCTCTAGGCATTATTACGTTCAGTAGTTTGCCGGGGACTGCCTAGAGTAGTTGATAGTAGCTCGGCCTGCTAGCTGTGAGACGCCTCATAGCTCGGGTTCGAACCTACTGTCCGGCATTTGTTCGAGTCCCCTGGTCTCACTCAGGACGATAACATGAGTACCTCTGAAGTCGGAGAATATCTGCCTGTATGGCGAGGAATACTAATTACGAGTACATTGAGCACACGGCTGCCAGTGTAAAGTAATTTACAATGTGCACGCTGCTGCCATTGTAAGAAATTGGAAAACAGATTTTCACGCAAAAATCAGTTTCAGAGATGAAACTTCGTCTGAGTTGAAAGCGACGAAAGAAAAAAGAAAAAAAAAAAAAAAAAGTAGTTTGCCATTACGTAGACAAAGAGGGTGGAACAGATAGAGATGTTAAAATAAGAATACAGAAGGCAAGAGGAGCTTTCATTGCACTGGGACACATTTGGAAGTCCAAAGAAATCAAATCTAGAACAAAAATTGGATATTTAACTCTAATGTTAAAGCAGTTCTACTGTATGGGTCAGAAACATGGAGAACAACTAAAACAATAGCGCATAAATTGCAAACATTCATCAACTGGTGTCTGCGCAGAATAGAGGGAATAAGATGGTATGATAGGGTCACAAATGAGGAACTTATGGAGAGAACAAGACAGATTCCAGTAAACGAACAGGTTAAAAAGACGCTGGCGCTGGATAGGACACACTTTGCGAAAACCGGAGGGAATATAACAAGAAGGGTCCTTGCCTGGAACCCGCAGGGACAGCGAAAGAAGGGAGGCCGAGAAATACATGGAGACGAGATTTGGAGGCGGAGATCAACAATATAAAGAAGAGCTGGAGGAGCTGCAGGAGATAGCTAGAGATAGGAAGACTTGGCATGAGTTGGTTGAGGGCCTATGCCCCAACCGGGTAAAAAGGCAAAGAGAGAGAGAGAGAGTTTGCCATTGCTTTCTGAACGGTGGTACCAACGTCCTTTTGTAAAAATCCACGCGAAATAATTTGCAACCAAACTGTCCGCAGCGTGATTCGAACTCAGAACGTCGGGGTTAATAGACCGAGTCACTATCCCCTAAGCTACAGACGCCACAGACTACTACTAACAACAATAATAATACTAGTATAGTTGTGCACATGTGTTGTCGGGACTCGTTAGAGGAGCAAGGAATAGTAACACTGCGATCTACAAGGCATGTCGTAAGAGGCGACTGAGGTAGGGACCTAGCGAAGATACCCTAGTAAATAAAAAGCGTCGCAGAATTTGATGCGCTGGCCTACTTGAGGCGCATAACTGGCACAATGTACAATCGCTCTTAGGCTCGGATCACATACAAATCACAAAGAGAAGTTTAACAAGTGGTTAATATGAAGCGTTTGAAGTAGTATAGTTGAGATGATAACCCTTCGCCAGTGAAAACAAAAGAAAACAAAGGCTGTGAGATGAAGGCTGTCAGTGAAATGTTCGAATATTATTAACATTTGTGCATTACAATTGCTTATCGTCATCATTATCAGGTGCCGTGCCGGCAGGCGTAGGCGATCATGGATCTCCACAAATCTCTGTCGTCGGTGTTTGCTATCAACTCAGATGTTGACGCTCTGCTGTGCCATGAAGTTAGGCTATCCAAATTTTCTCTCTCTGTCTTCCTCTGTCTCGTCTACCCTCAATTTTACCTGTTGTCACAATATCTTCTAAACCTCCCCTCTTCATCACATGCCCGAAAAATGATGACTGCTCTTTCTTATATTGATGATAAGCTTTCTCTGTGTCTTGATCTTATTCAGCACCTCAACATTAGTCATTTTAGCAGTCTATGGGATTCTCATCATTCTTCTATAAAACCACATTTCTGTGGCCCTCAGAGATTTTTCGATCTGTGTGTTCATTGTCCATAGATTGAAAAATTGATTGTTGTAGATATGAGAAATAGTTGAAAATAACACATTGAAAAATGTGATTTTAAAGAGATGGCTAGCGTATAAGAATTTCGTAATGGGTTGATTTATCATTACATGCAAGCGATCGCTCGTAGTTCAAATATTCAACTCCAAAGTTCCACGAAAGGACGGGAAAATAAACTAGTGCTAAGATAACCCACGTAGTCGGGGGACTTTTGAAAGACTGGGACAAAGTACCCAACTTAACACCCCACCAGTTCTTCACAAGCCAGCTATTCTTTGCGTCCCGGCTCTATCGAGTGAGAGTTCTACACACGATGAACTAAATACAGAGATCATATATAATGGTGGTTTAAGTGTGTTAAGAGAACGAGAGAGAGAGAGAGAGAGAGAGATAGAAAGAAAGGAAGAGATAGACAGAGATGGAAATAAAACAAATTGGAGGATTAATAACAAACTGTGTTACATTTATTTAAAATTGAAGGCCTTAATGGAAAAAGGGCCTATTCCACATTTTTCAAGTTCTGAGAAACAGCATTTAAAATTGCCTGAGTGCATTAACTCTTTGTGGACCATACGTCACATTCCGTGGCTTTGGACTGGGCGCCTTTTTACCAGGAACCACACTAAAGGGCGTTTTTTTTATTTTAAAAATAAATGGCGTGTAAAAACATAGATGTTGCCCGGGTCTACTAAGAGTTAAATGTTCATCTTCATCTGATCTTCAATAATATAAATACAAATGTTGGGTTTATCTCACAACAAAGAACTTTTGAGTGTACATACAACATGGTTCTAGCTATCGTTTTATTGAGAAAAAAACACACTCATTTTGATGGAAGAGTGGGATATGCTCTTCAATTCAATGGTACTGACCATTTGAAAGTTTTGTGATATCAAGGTATCACAGCCATCCAATCCTATTCATCTGATGGTTGAAATCGAATTGTTATTACATATTGTATTACATTTTTATATGGTTGATTACTGTCTCTTGAACTCAACACATGACATCAACATAGCTTAGTATCGAACATAGTATTCAACATAACTTAGTATCGAACATAGTAATTCAACATTAACTAGTATCGAACTAAGTAATTCAACATTTGCCTAGTATCGAACCTAATATCCAACATTGCCTAGTATCGAACCTAATATCCAACATAGCCTAGTATCGAACATAACATTCAACATAACATACATTTTAGCATAACTTTTCATTCAAAATGAAGAGGACTTTCGTTTGAGCTATAACTTCCGATTGCTCTACATGTATTCTACACACGAGAACAAGAGACATCAGACGTATGAAACAAGAGACATCAGACATATGAAACAAGAGACATAAGCAGTATAGAACAGGAGACATCAGACGTATGAAACAAGAGACACCAGACGTAAGAAACAAGAGACATCAGACGTATGTAACAAGAGAAAGAAGCAGTATAGAACAAGAGACATCAGACGTATGAAACAAGAGACATCAGACATATGAAACAAGAGACATCAGACGTATGAAACAAGAGACATCAGACGTATGAAACAAGAGACACAGCAGTATAAACAGGAGACATCAGACATATGAAACAAGAGACATCAGACGTATGAAACAAGAGACACCAGACGTATGTAACAAGAGACATCAGACGTATGAAACAAGTGACATCAGACGTATGAAACAAGAGACATCAGACGTATGAAACAAGAGACATCAGACGTATGAAACAAGAGACATCAGACGTATGAAACAAGAGACATCAGACATATGAAACAAGAGACAAACATGATAGAACAGGAGACATCAGACGTATGAAACAAGAGACATCAGACGTATGAAACAAGAGACATCAGACGTATGAAACAAGAGACATCAGACGTATGAAACAAGAGACATCAGACGTATGAAACAAGAGACATCAGACGTATGAAACAAGAGACATCAGACGTATGAAACAAGAGACACAGACGTATGAACAAGAGAACAGACGTAGAACGTAAGTGACACAAGACGAATGGAAACAAGAGAGCATCAGAACGTATGAAACAAGAGACATCAGACGTATGAAACAAGAGACATCAGACGTATGAAACAAGAGACATCAGACGTATGAAACAAGAGACATCAGACGTATGAAACAAGAGACATCAGACGTATGAAACAAGAGACATCAGACGTATGAAACAAGAGACATCAGACGTATGAAACAAGAGACATCAGACGTATGAAACAAGAGACATCAGACGTATGAAACAAGAGACATCAGACGTATGAAACAAGAGACATCAGACGTATGTAACAAGAGACATCAGACGTATGAAACAAGAGACATCAGACGTATGAAACAAGAGACACAAGAAGCATAAAACAAGAGAGCGTAAAGACCACAAACAAGAATGTGGTTACATACGACAGAGATGTCCCATTGATCCATGAATCTGTGTAACGCTATTTAATATTCGGTTAAAGATTCCGTCTAACATTATGATTGATTCCTCATACATTAGAGAGTTCCCCGTTTTGTAATGTCTTCCATGGTCAAAGTCACTAATTCGATGATCTTTTTTTGAGTTCGATTCGAAAAGCGAACGCTATATTCGTTGTATACAGGACGTAGGTGGGCCAGTTCCTGTCCTCATTTATGGAACATCGGTTGCTTTATTTGAATTCAAAACAGTTTTTTTTCTTGATTCGAAAATCCGTGTGACTCAATTCGACAGACCAAAGCTCTACATGTTGCGCATCTCTTTAGCAAGCATGCGGGAGATAGGTGGGTCAGTTTTTTTCTTCACGTGTGAACGTCGGTTATTTGAATCGAGCTCACAACCTTGTTTTGTGTGATTCTTCTTCTTCGAACGGGCCATATCGACCACTTATTACCCACTCTTTGTGATCTGTATGTGATCCGAGCCTAAGAGCCCGCGCCTATGACATGTCAAAGAGGCAAATGCGAAATAAAAAGCGTCGCATAAATCGAATGTGCTGGCCTACTTGTAGGCGCATAACTGACACAACGTACAATCGATCTTAGGCTCAGATCACACACAAATCCCACAGCGTCAAATGGTCGATAGAAGAATAAGAAGAAGATAATAATAATAATAATAATAATTCCTCTTGTTCCGTTATACGTTACATAGGGCCTGCAAGTAATTTCTCCATACCGCTCTATCCTGGACAACTCGCTCAATCTCCTCCATGGAACTGAGACCGATATTTCCTGCCTCTCTCAGCAAAGTTCGTTTCAGGGTCTCCTTAGGTCGACCTCTCTTTCTTGAACCCTTTGCATCCCACTTCAATGCCAGCTTTGATATTCGTTGATTATAGAGAAGAAAATAGACACACACACACAAAAACACGGACAAAACGAAAGAATAAAAGCAACAGAAAAGATACACTCTGCTGTAAGTGAAGATTCTAAATAAGAGATATAGAAAAGGCTAAAAGGTCTTGAATATAGATTATCAGCTAAAGAAATGTGGTCGACTGTCGAGACAGTCGTTCGATGTGTCATAGGCGGCACGTGAAGAAAATCTGCTTTAATAAGATGAAATGCCAGGGGGCCACAAGAGGCAAGCAAGCTGTTCTTTCCGGTTTTTTTCTTTCTTATATTCATTCTTCGAATTTTTTCCTTCACAACTAATTTATCTCAAACTTTGTCAATCATTTTAAACTTAACGATCTTGGTTTCTAATTAATTTTCACTCAATATCTCCTACAATGTTCTCTCTCTCTCTCTCTCTTCTCTTTCTTTGTATATCTCTCTTTCTCTCTTCTATTTCTCTTTATTTCTCTTTTCTCTCTCTTTTCTCTCTCTCTTTTCTCTTTATCTCTTATCTCCCTTTCTCTCTCTCCTTTCTCTCTCTCTTATATCCCTCTCTCTTTCTCTCTTTTTCTTCTTTCTCTCTCTCTTCTCTTATATATATATATATATATATATATATCTTCTCACTTTCCTCTTCTTCTCTCTCTTCTCACATTTCTCTCTCATTTCTTCTCTCTTTCTTCTCTCTCTCATTCTCTCTCTCTCTCTCTTTCTCTCTCTCTCTCTCTCTCCCTCCCACTATCTTTCACGCTCAATCATAGATGTTACATCTAAGGCTTGCATCTGTTGTCATCACACTGCTACCGTGTTGTTGTCCAGTGTCGTGGTTTTCTGTTTTTGTCTTGCGCTGTTCTGGTGGCTTTAGGTGATTGTTATTTTTGCTCTTTGACAGGATTCTGCTATGTCATCTAACCATCTTTTTCGTGGTCTTCCTCAAGCTTTTTTTTTACTGAAGTTCTGTAGTAGAAGACTCTGTTTACTGTGGAGTTTGAGATTCGAATCCATTTAGTGCAATACCTTTTAAATTCCAGTAATGATCGCCTAAATTACGAGGGACGCTGGCGATAAAGACAACAAACCTTAACACAAAAATCAGCCATTGGCGTCATATTAGGCGTCACGGCCGCCCGAGTAGTTACCGGACTCAAATTAGGGTGTAAAGAATAGAACCACTGCTGCCTGCCACGCATGTCGTAAGAGGCAAGTAAGGAGGTGTGACTGAAATCGGATGCACGTGTTCCAAACGTGTAGAAGTCTATGCGTTTAGGGGCCTACCAAACCAAAGTGCAACGTATACATGTTCTTGGCAAAGATCAAACATATCACAAAGAGTGATTAAAATTGGTCGTAAAGAACGATCGCAAAGAAGAAGGAGGAGGAGCGTCACGACTACGTCTGAATTTATAAAGAACAAATGAAACAAATTATCGAGCAAAATACAATTGAACCACCGAAAAAACACATGAAATTACTCTACCATACACTCCAAATTGTATCGATATAAGGAAAGAATACAGTAAAACTATGTAGCAATGCAAGGAAGACTGTAGTAAACATATAGCAATATAGGAAAGAATACAGTAAACTATGTAATGGAAATATCTAAAACAAATACTGTAGTTTTACAAATAGAAAAACATTGACAATATACAGCATAGGGAAGACTGCAGTAAAACTACGTAGCAATGGGGAAATCCGTTGCTTGATAAAGACCTTTTGATCGAAACGTTGTTGTGTATTGTCATTGTTTTTGTATTTTGTAAAACTACAGTACTTTGTGATTACGTGTTTCGCTATTCCAAATTTTATGACGTCTTAGGAGTTGCAACCACTGAAATGTCATTTGATACTAACAAATCCCATATGTCCGTTTCTTTCTGCTCTAAGGTTTGAGGTTTCTATTCTGAGGATCTACGGAGAAACACTACAAATCTGTAGAGAACCCATCAACAAATTTATAGAGAATCAATCTACAAATTTACAGAAAACCCATCTAAATAGTTTCAGAGAATCATTAGAAATGGCCTCATACAATCATTATCTACAACCTCATACAATCATTATCTACAACCTCATACAATCATTATCTACAACCTCAGACAATCATTATCTACAACCTCAGACAATCATTATCTACAACCTCATACAATCATTATCTACAACCTCATACAATCATTATCTACAACCTCATACAATCATTATCTACAACCTCATACAATCATTATCTACAACCTCATACAATCATTATCTACAACCTCATACAATCATTATCTACAACCTCATACAATCATTATCTACAACCTCATACAATCATTATCTACAACCTCATACAATCATTATCTACAACCTCATACAATCATTATCTACAGCATCAGACAATCATTATCTACAACCTCATACAATCATTATCTACAGCCTCAGACAATCATTATCTACAGCCTCAGACAATCATTATCTGCCTCATACAATCATTATCTACAACCTCATACAATCATTATCTACAGCCTCAGACAATCATTATCTGCCTCATACAATCATTATCTACAACCTCATACAATCATTATCTACAGCCTCAGACAATCATTATCTGCCTCATACAATCATTATCTACAACCTCATACAATCATTATCTACAACCTCAGACAATCATTATCTACAACCTCAGACAATCATTATCTACAACCTCAGACAATCATTATCTACAGCCTCAGACAATCATTATCTAAACCTCGACAATCATTATCTGCCTCATACAATCATTATCTACAGCCTCAGACAATCATTATCTGCCTCATACAATCATTATCTACAACCTCATACAATCATTATCTACAGCCTCAGACAATCATTATCTGCTCTACAATCATTATCTACAACCTCATACAATCATTATCTACAGCCTCAGACAATCATTATCTGCCTCATACAATCATTATCTACAGCCTCAGACAATCATTATCTGCCTCATACAATCATTATCTACAACCTCATACAATCATTATCTACAACCTCAGACAATCATTATCTACAACCTCATACAATCATTATCTACAGCCTCAGACAATCATTATCTGCCTCTACATCATATCTACATCATAATCATATCAACCTCATACAATCATTATCTACAGCCTCATACAATCATTATCTACAGCCTCATACAATCATTATCTACAGCCTCAGACAATCATTATCTACAGCCTCATACAATCATTATCTACAACCTCATACAATCATTATCTACAGCCTCAGACAATCATTATCTGCCTCATACAATCATTATCTACAACCTCAGACAATCATTATCTACACTCAACAATCATTATCTACAACCTCATACAATCATTATCTACAACCTCAGACAATCATTATCTACAGCCTCAGACAATCATTATCTACAGCCTCAGACAATCATTATCTACAGCCTCAGACATCATATCTACACCGACAATCATTATCTACAACCTCAGACAATCATTATCTACAGCCTCAGACAATCATTATCTACAACCTCATACAATCATTATCTACAACCTCAGACAATCATTATCTACAACCTCAGACAATCATTATCTACAGATCTTTGCAGAGAATCATCCTTCAAAAAACGTTACAAAGAATCTCTTTATAAAATTAGAAATATTCTTCCCCAAAAATGAAGAAAAAAACCAATAACTCAATAAATATTGAATACACAAAATGACAAAAGAAACAAGTTGATGAAATGCGAAGTCATGTTCCCCGTCAAGTATACGCAACAGCAAAGACAATAAACAAAAGAATGCAGGGAATAAGGAGTTTTCTGGAAAAAAAAAATTCACAAAACAGAGCTAGAGAGCAACAATAAATAAGGCCAAGAAATAAAAACGGTGTCATGCTAGGATATCAAACCCGGTCGATTAGGAGAAGAAATGGTGTGCCATACAGGAAACGGTGTGGATGAGATGGGGAGGAGGGGCTTCTGTCATCATTCATTTTGGCAAAGACAGAAGATCAGATTACGAAATTATTACCGACCAAAGTACAACGGAAGACATACAAGAAAAAGTAACGTGAACGTGCCAAGTAGATATTTAGACGCATTTAATGTCAATTTTCAAACTCGAAAGTGGATATTCTGTTTGAATGAGATCAGACCTCAGCCCTATAATGTAGATATATTAGCACCCAGCCCTTTAATGTAGATATCCATTCTCAAGCCTCTAATGTGGATTTTCCCTCAGTTCCTATAATGTAGATATCTCTCAGCCCCCAATCAGCCCTCATTATGTAGATATCTCTCAGCCCCCACCCATAATGTAGATATCTCTCAGCCCCCAATAAACCCTCAAATGTAGCCCTGAATCAGCCCCTCATTTGTTAATGAAATTCTTCCCTTCTTGTATCCTTTCGATTGATAAAGGCCTTTGGTCGAAACGTTGAGTATTGTTATTGTATTTTGTCAAACTCAGTACTTTGTTTTTGACGTGTTTCGCCAATTGCTAATAGCTTGACCCAGTCTTCCATGTTTGATTGTAATAGTTTACCCTCTCCATTGTTTGCTGAATTGTTGACCGCAGCGTTTGGCCATACTTGTTGCTGAGTCTTCCATTGTTTCGCTATTTTGTAAAGTTTGACCGTAGTCTTCCATTGTTTCGCCAATTGCTACATAGTTTGACCGCAGTCTTCCCTTATATCGTTTTTTCTTGGTTGAAATTACAGTTAAAGCAGCGGGGCAACTTTAAGGAAAAATGGTGGGGGCGTGGAGTCTTGTCCATCTTCAAGGAGGCCACAGCGAGAAACGTTAAGAGCCACTGGTGTAGACCGACACAATGTCAAGGCTACACTCGACAATAGGACAACACAGACATCAATAATGAACTCACAACATGACCCATACAAATCTGGAACAACAAGTTAATTAAGAGCTCGGAGTTTAAGAAGTGCGTGCTGCAGATTCCTACACACTGTAAATGGCAACCTCAATCAATAACGCATAACAAAAGGAAGACATTGTGGTCTCCGGAGATGTTTACTGCTGGAAGTTTGAATCAGAGACAAATATTACTTTCTCTTGTAGATCGTAATATTGTTTTTCTTCTTTTTTTCTTCCTCTCTTCCCCATCATTTACTTCTTTATAGAAGTGTTGGGGGAGGGATGTGGTGATCTTGTTTGTGCTTGTTACTTTGTAAGTTGTTATTCATTTTCGTAAGGATGTTCTTGATGCCGTCGCTCTATCTTTTGCGTGGTCTTCCTCTTGCTCTGTACTCGTTATATTTATTATGTGTGACTCTCGTGGTAGGCGATACCAGGGCATTCTTGTCAGGTGTCCAAACCATTAATCTGTTGTTCTTTTATGAATTGCATGACTGGTTTCACATCCAGTTTTCTTTTGATTTCTTCATTTCTAATTTTGTCTCTTATTGTCACACCTGCAGCTCTTCTAAGGCACATCATCTCTGTCGTTATGATTTTCCGCTCATTAGCTGCTGTTATTGGCCATGTTTGACACTGGTAACATAGTGTTGGCCAGACTTATTGTCACACATGCAGCTCTTCTAAGACACCTCATCTCTGTTGTTATGATTTTTCGCTCATTAGCTGCTGTTATTGACCATGTTTGACACAGGTAACATAATGTTGGCCAGACTTATTGTCACACATGCAGCTCTTCTAAGACACCTCATCTCTGTTGTTATGATTTTTCGCTCATTAGCTGCTGTTATTGACCATGTTTGACACAGGTAACATAATGTTGGCCAGACTTATTGTCACACCTGCAGCTCTTCTAAGACACCTCATCTCTGTCGTTATGATTTTTCGCTCATTAGCTGCTGTTATTGGCCATGTATGACACTGGTAACATAATGTTGGCCAGACTTATTGTCACACATGCAGCTCTTCTAAGGCACATCATCTCTGTCGTTATGATTTTCCGCTCATTAGCTGCTGTTATTGACCATGTTTGACACTGGTAACATAATGTTGGCCAGACTTATTGTCACACATGCAGCTCTTCTAAGACACCTCATCTCTGTCGTTATGATTTTTCGCTCATTAGCTGCTGTTAATTGGTCTTATGTTTGACACTGGTAACATAGTTTTGCTTTCAGTCTTATTGTCACACCTGCAGCTCTTCTAAGACAACTCATCTCTGTCGTTATGATTTTCCGCTCATTAGCTGCTGTTATTGACCATGTTTGACACTGGTAACATAGTGTTGGCCAGACTTATTGTCACACATGCAGCTCTTCTAAGACACCTCATCTCTGTCGTTACGATTTTTCGCTCATTAGCTGCTGTTATTGACTATATTTCTCCTACTATTATATTATTATTATATTACTATTATTATTTATTACTATAAAATAACAACACTAATATTAATAATAATATTTTCCTCTCGTATCGTTATACGTTACATAGGGTCTGCAATAATTTCTTCATACTGCTCTATCCTGGGCAACTCGCTCAATCTCTTTCATGGAACTGAGTCCAATATTTCTTACCTCTCTCAGCAAAGTTCGTCCTCAGGGTTTCCTTTGGGTCCTCTCTTTCTTGAACCCTTTGCCTCCCACTTCAATGCCTGCTTTAGTGTTCTTTGATCATTTCTTCTCAACGTATGCCCAACATATCTCAATATTCTCTTCTACTCGTAATAACAGTTGTTACTAGTGGTTGACCACACATTTCTCTTATTTAATAACTTCTGAATTCGTTCCATTTTATGTTCAATATTTATCGCAGACATGTATTTTCAAATGCATTCAACTTGCTGTCTATATCTTGAGTTATTTTTCAACTCTATATTACTATTATTATTATATACATACAAGAAACCCATGTAGACACATCAACCAACACAGAACTGGAGTTGTTAAACACACTGAAATACATGCATAGGATGAGATCAGAGAAATTAGGGACATGTTCCGATCAGATGAATATCATTCTCAAATGAACAATGAACAATCATTTTAGTTTTTTCCAATTCAGCGTTCCTAATGGAATATTAAGTGGCGTCTGTGGCTTAAGGGATAGTGACTCGGTCTATTAACCCCAACGTTCTGAGTTCGAATCACGCGGCGGACAGTTTGGTTGCAAAATGATTCGCGTGGATTCTTACAAAAGGACGATGGCACTACCTGTTCAGAAAGCAATGGCAAACTACTGAAAGTAATAATGCCTAGAAAAATCACAAACAGCGTTAAAAGCTGGGGTTGATTCGCAAAGTCCTGGAAAGGATATGCAATTAACTAATGAAATATTAGGCAGAAATTGTTTCTAACGCTGTTACCCTTTCTGTACAGATTATGTAATAAAGTTTATGTAATAAAGTTTATGTAATAAAGTTATTATTAATTTTGTTTATAATGTTTTAGTTAGTAATACAATTATTATATAAAGTTTATGTAATACAGGTTTATGATTAAAGTTTGAGAGTAATAAAGTTTATAGTAATAAGAGTTTTTTCGTAAAGCTTATTAATAAAGCTTGCTCTGTAATCGAAGTTTATGAAATAAATCTGGTCTGTGTTAATAATTAAACTGTAATAAAGGATAGTCACGTAGTTCAACGCTGATGTAGACCTCTGAGGTTGTTTAGGATTAAAATTCAATAAATGACCATATAACATATTCTGAAATACCAGGTTTCATAAATTAAATAAAGATGGATACAACATAAGACACAATTTATCAGTTCCATATCCACAGGGAGCAGTATGATTAGCACAGCAACACAGAGCATCCGTACACACCACCTGCACACCAACCACATCGACGCACACAACATCGAGAACCAGCACACAGCACATGAACCACCATCACACCAACATCAGAAATGGACACCAGCACACACCAGCATGGATACCAGCACATACCAGTACACACCAGCATGGCACCAGCACACACCAGCATGGACACCAGCAACACCAGCACGACACCAGCAGACACCAGCATGGACACCAGCACTTGACTACACCAGCATTCTAACACTACCAGCACACTAACCATTTGAAAACAACAACACACCAGCCACTCAACTACAACAGCACCATAATCACCCACACACTAAATACTCGACCACACCAGCACTATAACTAGACCAGCACATTCATCACTCAACCACATCAACACTCTAACTACTACAACACTCTAACCACTCGACTACATCAGCGCACATCACTGTACCTCACTAAACATCTAAGCTAAGATTGCACTCAATCTCAATACCATTCTCTCTCTCCCCCTTCCTTAAATTCTTAGAAAGGAGGCAATGGCGAAACACGTAATAACAAAGTACCGTAATTTTACAAAATACAAAAACAATAACAGTACACAGCAACGTTTCGACCAAAAAGCCTTTATCAAGCAAACAATACCAATACAACAGGAATGACGAATTTCACGGCACACTATATATAGATATAAAGAAGAAATGAGGCAGGGATTTGTATATTGTGCTGGACTGAAATTCGGATGTAACTTTCCTATTTGCTTTAGATCCCTACGAGTCGTAATATACTCACGTTCTTGGTGCAAACTACACAGATCAAAAAAAGAGGTGAATAACTTGGTTGATAAGAACAACATCCGCCCGTGTGGTGCCGGGGCCTGCAATGGAAGCAAAGAACAGTACCACTGCAACCTACAATGCATGTCGTAAGAGGCGACTGTTGTGGGACCTAGAGAAGCTACCGTATTAAATAAAAAGCATCGCAAAATCGGATGTGCTGGTTTTACTATAAAGGACATAACTGGAAAGCATAAGTAAAATCGCTCTTTGGCTCCAGATCATACAAAAAATCACAAAGAGTGGTTAACAATGGTCGATATGGAGCGTTGAAGAAGAACGGTTGGGTGTGAGACGCAGTCTACCCCACACTGTAAAAAACACTAGATGGTTACAGAAGAGGAGAGCGAACTGAGTAAACGCTGGCTGAAACGGGGAAACCATATCGCCGAAGGATAAGCACCAGGGCTCCAAATGAGGCTGAAGATGTGACGTAAAAACACACAAATGCTAAGGCTGCATGAATCAGATTTCCACACGAATAGAATTTATGGGGAGATCTGGTACATCAGTCTGGGCGGTGATCGCAAGAGAGAGAGAGGAGAAAAATTCCAAGAAACATGAGACAATACAGGGAACGATTAATCTTGGCAAAAAGGCGAGCTCTGTCATTATTAATGGAGTATGCTCTTTGGGAATAATTAAAAACTGCGCTGTACAGAACACGCGCAGACATAAACAGATACTACACGTTAAGTGGCTAAAACTAATCGGAATTAAGATTCCGGGGTAAAGGTCGAACAGGAAATCAGGAAACGAAAGTGAAAGTGGATTGGATGTGCACTGAGTAAACAGAACATGTTTAGATATGTGCGCTACTTTGGGAAGACGGCACCACCAGACGGTGATTCAGGGTTGTTGTTGTCGTTCCAGGAATTATGAGTCTTCACCTTTATTCTATATGTGCTTGGGGAGAGTACCAGCTTTCTTGCAGACCCAGAAACCTCAAACAACTCTAGGCGTGCAGTTCTATGCTTAGTTCTGCGGAGACTATTATTCAGGTAGTGTCTATTGGTGGGAGCTGCAGGAGATAGCTGGAGATAGGAAGACTTGGCATGAGTTGGTTGAGGGCACATGCCCCAATCCAAGTTAATAAAACAGAGAGAGAGAGGGTCTATTGGTCATCACTGAAGTATCTCCCATTTCTAGCACAGTAGAAGCTCTAAAAATATCACTTATTGATCACAGAGAGCATGTGATTCAAGAGAACCACTTCCGCGAGTGCTCTAAAACAACCACTCGTTGACCACACTTCGTGACCTGTGTGTGATTTTCGACAGAGTATCGAACGACAAACTGCACGGAGAGACGTTTGTGTTCCCTCAAACGATCAATTTGCAACTGTTTAATTAGCCGTGATTTAGGGTTAAAGAGTACACTTGTATGAGAAGGACACTATGCGTGAATTAACTAACTACCAATGAAACTGAGGAAACGAGTACTCCAGTGCTATATTGAACCAATACTTATGTATGACAGCGTATCATTGACAATGAACAAGCAACCGATAAGATCATTAGAAGCCACAGAGATGTGGTTTTATAGAAGAATGCTGAAAATTACATGGACAGCAAAGAAAACAAATGATGAGGTTTTAAATCAGGTCTGACACAAAGAAACCTTATCAAAAGAATAAGAATCCGACAATCAAGGTTCTTCGGACATATAATGCGAAGAGAAGGTTTAGAAAATTTGGTGACTACAGGTAAAATTCAGGGAAGGAGAGATCGTGGAAGACAGAGGAGAAGATGTTGGATGGCCTGACATCATGGTTCGACAAAACATCGACGTCAGAACTGATTAACTGCATCAAGGAGAGAGAGTTGTGGAGAGACATGATCGACTACGCCGGCAGGCATGACACTTGTTGGTTAGTGAAGGATGTAAGTATAGTGGATACAAAGCAAAAGATTGTCAATGCAAAAGGTGGATTTAAAAGAGAAAAGAGACGGCGAAACACACTGTTTATAAAGCGCACACAAAAACCCGTTCAAGAAATCCCTTATCCTGACGCTGTGAAGCAAAACAGGATTAGTAAAAAGAAAAAAAAGAGTAAGTATAGTAAAATTTGTCGTTTGTCCGCTATGGATACAGATGTAGTCATTCGCCTAATACGATATCTCTAACTGATTTTTGCGTAAGGCTTGCTTTACCCTATCACCAGTGTCCTTCGACATTCAGACGAACCTTACTTCGACTTCAGAGGTAATTGTATCAGGTAGTTCAACCGTGTACCGTGTGCGCACCGAAAATGTTTAACCTAAGCTGGTTTCGAGCAGAGCCAACTATAAACTTTTGGGCCTTCGGACTCGGGTAAGAATTATAGGAAATCAGACCACAACTATACCACGTGACCTCGCATTCCAGTGTTGGTGTATATAGACGAATTCATTTGAAAATCAACACAAACGGCTAAATCAAAGTTATATTATCCAACAAGTTAAGTTTAACAATAAGGAATATCAATATTATGAATATTTTTCAGCAATAAATAAATTGACTCACAGAGTTGAGTAAATTGCAAAAAAGCTTGCAGTGTTCTATCAAACATCTATAATTTCCAGCCCCTTCTCTGATCTAGGTCAGGGATTCCCGGTCAGTTGTCTGGCTTAGTTATCTAGAGTTGGCTGTGTTTCGAGCCTCGAAATTCTACGACAAGTGGTCACTTGCGCAATGTGTTAATGTAAATGTAATAAGATGGAGGCGCATAGGTAGGCTCGTTCCAGGTGTCTCTTTTTACAAGCTGGTGCCGAAAGGTAAAACCGGTTAGAGAATAAACATAATGAAATGGAGATAAAGAGATAAATAATGTTGCAACTGTAACCAGATTTATCTTGAGTTTATCAGTCATTCTTTCTTTTGTTATCCTCACATCTTTTTCTTATCATCACTCGCCCATTTCTCTTGTCACCATCTCATCGTTTCTCAAATCAACATGCCTCCCTTTATCTTACAACAACCTTCGCTATTTTTCTGGTCAACATTTCGCTCTTTCTGTTGTCAGATCTCCGATCTTTCTTTGTTCAAAATATCGTTACTTCTTTTAACATCACTACAGTCCCAGTGCTGTTCAACATTTTTATATACTGGGGCGCATCTGACTGACTGAGGAGGCGCGGGCGCTATGCGGTGTTTGCAATAATAATGGAAAAAAATGAAAATCGTGGCATATCTAAAAGGACGTAGCCATCAACCACAGTAAACGAGTAGTTGATTTTCTAGGCACCACTTATACGTTCAGCAGTTTGCCATTGCTTTCTGAACGGTGAGGTCTATTTTTACCTTTTGTAAAATCTCACGGAAACGAATTTGTTTCAAACTTGCCCACCGTGGGGTTTGAACCAGGTACGCTAGGGTTCATGATCGAGCTCACTAGCAATAATAATACGCATAACAATAATAGTAATGTGGCGGTATTAACTTTAGCTGCTAAGGACGTGTATATACGTTTTCCCCATTCACTGCTAAAGACGCGTTAACACGTCTGTTATTATCTCTCCTCTTTGGGCTAAAGACGTGTTAACACGTTATACATTTCTATTGTCACTGCTATAGGCGTACATCCACGTTTGTGACCTAGAAACAAAGAGTACCTATTTTTAGATCCGTCTTCAGAAAGTACGTAGCAGCGAAAGAGTTAATAGTAATATTAATAACATATTAATAACACATGCAAACTTAATCCTAACTTATAATCCTGAAGTTTATTTTCGAACAAAAAATATTTTACTTACATTTAACATAGTATATTCTTCTTTGTACGCTCCATATCGACCACATGTTAACCACTCTTTGTGATTTGTATGTCATCCGAGCCTAAGAGCGATTGTACGTTGCGGCAGTTATGCACCCACAAGTAGGCCAGCACATCCGATTTCTGCGAAGCTTTTTATTTACTAGAGTAGCTTCCCTAGGCCCCTATCTTTATCGCCTCTTACGACATGCCTTGTAGGTCGCAGTGTTATTATTCATTGTTCCCATTGGACAGCCCCACTATAATCTCTCTCTCCTGTAATTAGTTCTCTCTCTCTCTCTATCTTATCATCAGTTCTATATCTCTCTCTCTCTTATCATTAGTTCTCTCTCTCTTGTCATTAGTTTCTCTCTCTCTTTGTCATCAGCTCTCTCTTGTCATCAGTTCTCTCTCTCTCTCACTTGTCATCAGTTCTCTCTCACTTGTCATCAGTTCTCTCTCTCTGTCACCAGTTCTCTCTCTCTGTCATCAGTTCTCTCTCTTTCCTTGTCATCAGTCTCTCTCTTGTCATCAGTCTCTCTCTGTTACAGTTCTCTCTCTGTCATCAGTCTCTCTCTCTCTTCCTTGTCATCAGTTTCTCTTTGTCATCAGTTTTCTCTCTCGTCATCAGTCTTCTCTGTGTCACCAGTTCTCTCTCTCTCTGTCACCAGTTCTCTCTTATCTCCTTGTCATCAGTTCTCTCTTGTCATCAGTTCTCTCTTGTCATCAGTTCTCTCTCTCTCGTGTCACCAGTTCTCTCTCTCTTGTCACCAGTTCTCTCTCTCTCCCTTGTCATCAGTTCTCTCTCTCTCACTTCCTCTCTCTCTCTCGTCTCTCTCTCTCTCTGTCACCAGTCTCTCTCTCTCTCTTGTCACCAGTTCTCTCTCTCTCTTTCCCTTGTCATCAGTTCTCTCTCTTGTCATCAGTTCTCTCTCTCGTCATCAGTTCTCTTTTCTCTCTCTGTCACCAGTTCTCTCTCTCTCTCCCTTGTCATCAGTTCTCTCTCTTGTCATCAGTTCTCTCTCTTGTCATCAGTTCTCTCTCTTGTCATCAGTTCTCTCTCTTGTCATCAGTTCTCTCTCTTGTCATCAGTTCTCTCTCTCTCTCGTCATCAGTTCTCTCTCTCTCTCTCTCTTGTCACCAGTTCTCTCTCTCTCTCTCCCTTGTCATCAGTTCTCTCTCTTGTCATCAGTTCTCTCTCTTGTCATCAGTTCTCTCTCTTGTCATCAGTTCTCTCTCTTGTCATCAGTTCTCTCTCTTGTCATCAGTTCTCTCTCTCTCTCGTCATCAGTTCTCTCTCTCTCTCTCTCGTGTCACCAGTTCTCTCTCTCTCTCTCTCTCTCTCCTTGTCATCAGTTCTCTCTTTGTCATCAGTTCTCTCTCTTGTCACAGTTCTCTCCTGTCACCAGTTCTCTCTCTTGTCACAGTTCTCTCTTGTCATCAGTTCTCTCTCTTGTCATCAGTTCTCTCTCTTGTCACCAGTTCTCTCTCTTGTCACCAGTTCTCTCTCTTGTCACCAGTTCTCTCTCTTGTCACCAGTTCTCTCTCTTGTCACCAGTTCTCTCTCTTGTCACCAGTTCTCTCGTCGACAAACAACAGACCTTACTATCTGCATCCTGTGCTTTAATTCTCCAGTATCCCGCTATTTCCTTTTTCAACCCACAGCGCCATTCTCTATCAGCAACTCTCCCCCAACCCCCATTCAACACCACAGTATTCGTCTGGTCAGCACTCCGGGATATCCCCTCAGAATCTCGCCATTTTTTCTTGCAGGCATCTTACCAATTCTATGGTTCAGCATCTCGTCCCCTTCAATCTTCGATTTGTATGCATATGATAACAACTTGAGTGTATGTATCAAAGGCTGTTAATTTTATCTTTACAGAATTGACACCCCGCAATTGCTCAGACCACACATACATCCCATTTTTTCATTGTATGTATTTCTCTGTCATCTGCTGGTCTCTTTTATATTCTTCTGTATTTTATGCATCTTCCAGTTCCTCTTTCTTCTCTCTCTCTCTCTGCATATATATATATATATATATATATATATATATATATATATCTTTCTCTTTTTGTGTATATATATATATATAAATCAGTGGCGGCTCGTCATTATGGGCTAGTGGGGCCGTGCCCCACCAAAAATAAGGTGTAGAGTGTATTTATTATTTTATACATTAAAATATATCCTAACCGAAACCATGATTTTTCCGAAAATATCTGTCTGGCCCACCAACAAAAATGATCACGAGCCGCCACTGATACATATACAGTGCCGTGCGGTATATTTTCTCAGTATGATGCAAGTCTTCGAAATACCGCCCCGAATTGTTCATTTCTTTAAAATAACCTTCAATTGTGATTTTGATTTCACTGCTTATGTCGCCCGATGCGACCGCCTCTCGGCATCACAGTACCGCACTGTACTGTGTATATATATATATATATGGTAGTAATGAATTAGGTGGCGTCTGTGGCTCAGGGATAGTGACTCGGTCTATTAACCCCGACGTTCTGAGTTCGAAACACGCTGCGGACAGTTTGGTTGCGAATTGTTTCAAATTGTGTGGATTTTTACAAAAGGACGGTGGCACCACCCGTTCAGAAAGCAATGGCAAACTGCTGAACTTTTCTAATGCCTAGAAAAATCACAACAGCGTTAGAAAGCTGGGGTTGATTCGCAAAGTCATGTAAAGGATATGCAATTAACTTTTAGTAATGAAGGAAATTAAAAGAAGAACAAACATGGCCTTGCAAAAAAATTAAAGAACTAAAAACAGTATGAAATGGTAGTGATAGAAAAACAAAGATCTGAATAAATATTACCAGTGGAAACGTATCGTTACATGGCCATTTAACAAAGCAGTGGATGGAAACATATATGGGCGTTTGAATGTTACAGAAGATTTCTCCGTATATCATGGACAGAGAAGAGAACAACCTAGCCTGTTATCACCCTCATCTCTCCCCGTCCACGCCTACTATTCTTCTTCTTTGAACGCTCCATATGGAACAATTGTTAATCACTCTTTATGATTTGTATGTGTCCGAGCCTAAGAGCGATTGTACGTTGTCCAGTTATGCCCTACAAGTAGACACAGCACATTCGATTTCTGCGACGCTTTTTGATTTGCTAAAAGTACCTCTCCTAGTCCCCTACCTCAGTAGCATCTTACAACAAACCTTGTAAGTCGCAGAGTTACTATTATTTGCTCCCCTTTCGAGCCCCGGACAACACACGGGCGAACACGTCTACTCTAATCTCGACCTGTTGTTTTTTCATATTTGCTATGCAACAGAGCGTCCCAACCGAGTCTTGAGATCTCTTAAATTTTACTTTCTATAGACTCGTCAAAGTTCGATGCCGTTTACGCAACGGTAAGCCAGTAGATAATACAAGACGGAATATCAAGCAGAGATGAAAGATGGGATTCAGTACTGAAGTAATAGCAATTATCTGCACCAAAGGGGACAAAAATTTGTAATAAAATGAAAAATAAATTGTTGGTATTATTCTGGTAAGAAACTGTATACGTATTATCCAGACATCCACGATCTTAATGTAGGTGAGGTTGAGTTCCTAGTCCTATCGGAGACAGGCGATAATACGTAGATCCTATGTTCAAGTTAGGCACATAAAGAATGGACTGTGTAGAGTTGATAGAAGTAGGCTGAAAAACTGCTGCATGGACAAAATTCATTTGAAAAAAAGAGTAAAATTGAAAGTCTTCAAAATTAAATCGAGACCCTCGCCGGTGCTACGGAGTTTGTGCACTGAAGCTGAGCTTTTTCTGTGCAAGAAACAAATCGTAGCACACATGGTTACTCACCGAAGTACAATGATGGTGGTCCTATCAATCAATCAATCGATCAACCTATCCCGCTATCGCCCTCACCTCTCTACATCTACGTCTACTCTTATTCTCCTTCTTCTTCCAACGCTCCATATCGAACACTTGTTAACCACTCTTTGTAATTTATATGTGTTCCGAGCCTAAGAGCATACGTACGTTGTTCCAGTTACGCACCTACAAGTAGGTCACCGCACATGCGATTTCTGCGACGCTTATTATTTACTAGGGCATCTACCAAGGACCCTACCTCAGTCGCCTCTTACGACATGCCTTGTAGGTCGCCGTGCAACTTCTTTTCTCCCTTTCAGCCCCGGATAACATACGGACGAACACGTCTACTCTAATCTCGACCTGTTGTTATTTCATATTTGTTATGCAACAGAGCGTCCCAACCGAGTCTGAGATCTCTTAAATTTTGCTTCCTACAGACTCGCTGAAGATTGATGTCGTTTACGCAACGGTAAGCCAGTAGATAATACAAGACGGAATGTCAAGCAGAGATGAAAGATGGGAACCAGTGCTGAAGCAAATAGCAATTATCTGCACTAGTGAGACAATTTTCATATCTGACTCGGCAACAACGGCTTGGCAAATGTCAGCATCGTGGTAATTACACGGAGGAAGTCAACCAAAGAGATGAGGAAAACAATAACGGTGGGTGAAGACGGTGCGGACAGGAATACGATGTGATGATGTGGTTTATATGTTGATGAAGAAATTTGAGATACGAAATAGTAATCAAATGAAAAACTGTTATTGGTATTATTCTGGTAAGAACATGTCTGTATATGTGACAGTACTTTGTATATATGAGACAGCACTTTGTATATGTGACAGCACTTTGTATATGTGACAGCACTTTGTATATGTGACAGCACTCTGTATATGTGACAGCACTCTGTATATGTGACAGTACTTTGTATATGTGACAGCACTTTGTATATGTGACATCACTCTGTATATGTGACAGCACTCTGTATATGTGACAGCACTCTGTATATGTGACAGCACTCTGTATATGTGACAGCACTCTGTATATGTGACAGCACTTTGTATATGTGACAGCACTCTGTGTATATGTGACAGCACTCTGTATATATGAGACAGCACTTTGTATATGTGACAGCACTTTGTATATGTGACAGCACTTTGTATATGTGACAGCACTTTGTATATGTGACAGCACTCTGTATATGTGACAGCACTCTGTATATGTGACAGCACTCTGTATATGTGACAGCACTTTGTATATGTGACAGCACTTTGTATATGTGACATCACTCTGTATATGTGACAGCACTCTGTATATGTGACAGCACTCTGTATATGTGACAGCACTTTGTATATGTGACAGCACTCTGTATATGTGACAGCACTCTGTATATGTGACAGCACTCTGTATATGTGACAGCACTTTGTATATGTGACAGCACTCGGTATATGTGACAACACTTTGTATATGTGACAACACTTTGTATATGTGACAGCACTTTGTATATGTGACAGCACTTTGTATATGTGACGTCACTCTGTATATGTGACGTCACTCTGTATATGTGACAGCACTTTGTATATGTGACAGCACTCTGTATATGTGACAGCACTCTGTATATGTGACAGCACTCTGTATATGTGACAGCACTTTGTATATGTGACAGCACTTTGTATATGTGACGTCACTCTGTATATGTGACAGCACTCTGTATATGTGACAGCACTCTGTATATGTGACATCACTCTGTATATGTGACAGCACTTTGTATATGTGACGTCACTCTGTATATGTGACAGCACTTTGTATATGTGACAGCACTCTGTATATGTGACATCACTCTGTATATGTGACATCACTCTGTATATGTGACAGCACTTTGTATATGTGACGTCACTCTGTATATGTGACAGCACTCTGTATATGTGACAGCACTCTGTATATGTGACATCACTCTGTATATGTGACAGCACTTTGTATATGTGACGTCACTCTGTATATGTGACAGCACTTTGTATATGTGACAGCACTTTGTATATGTGACAGCACTCGGTATATGTGACAGCACTCTGTATATGTGACATCACTTTGTATATGTGACAGCACTCTGTATATGTGACAGCACTCTGTATATGTGACAGCACTTTGTATATGTGACAGCACTTTGTATATGTGACAGAACTCTGTATATGTGACAGAACTCTGTATATGTGACAGAACTCTGTATATGTGACAGAACTCTGTATATGTGACAGCACTCTGTATATGTGACAGCACTCTGTATATGTGACAGCACTCTGTATATGTGACAGCACTTTGTATATGTGACAGCACTCTGCATATGTGACGTCACTCTGCATATGTGACGTCACTCTGTATATGTGACAGCACTCTGTATATGTGACAGCACTCTGTATATGTTACATCACTCTGTATATGTGACAGCACTCTGTATATGTGACAGCACTCTGTATATGTGACAGCACTTTGTATATGTGACAGCACTCTGTATATGTGACAGCACTCTGTATATGTGACAGCACTCTGTATATGTGACAGCACTCTGTATATGTGACAGCACTCTGTATATGTGACAGCACTTTGTATATGTGACAGCACTTTGTATATGTGACAGCACTCTGTATATGTGACAGCACTCTGTATATGTGACAGCACTCTGTATATGTGACAGCACTCTGTATATGTGACAGCACTCTGTATATGTGACAGCACTCTGTATATGTGACAGCACTCTGTATATGTGACAGCACTCTGTATATGTGACAGCACATTGTATATGTGACAGCACATTGTATATGTGACAGCACTTTGTATATGTGACAGCACTTTGTATATGTGACAGCACTTTGTATATGTGACAGCACTTTGTATATGTGACAGCACTCTGTATATGTGACAGCACTCTGTATATGTGACAGCACTCTGTATATGTGACATCACTTTGTATATGTTAATCACTCTGTATATGTGACAGCACTCTGTATATGTGACAGCACTCTGTATATGTGACAGCACTCTGTATATGTGACAGCACTCTGTATATGTGACAGCACTCTGTATATGTGACAGCACTTTGTATATGTGACAGCACTTTGTATATGTGACAGCACTCTGTATATGTGACAGCACTCTGTATATGTGACAGCACTCTGTATATGTGACAGCACTCTGTATATGTGACAGCACTCTGTATATGTGACAGCACTCTGTATATGTGACAGCACTCTGTATATGTGACAGCACATTGTATATGTGACAGCACTTTGTATATGTGACAGCACTTTGTATATGTGACAGCACTTTGTATATGTGACAGAACTTTGTATATGTGACAGAACTCTGTATATGTGACAGCACTCTGTATATGTGACAGCACTCTGTATATGTGACAGCACTTTGTATATGTGACAGCACTCTGTATATGTGACAGCACTCTGTATATGTGACAGCACTCTGTATATGTGACAGCACTCTGTATATGTGACAGCACTTTGTATATGTGACAGCACTTTGTATATGTGACAGCACTTTGTATATGTGACAGCACTTTGTATATGTGACAGCACTCTGTATATGTGACAGCACTTTGTATATGTGACAGCACTCTGTATATGTGACAGCACTCTGTATATGTGACAGCACTTTGTATATGTGACAGCACTTTGTATATGTCTATTTCTCTCTATCTTCATCTACTTCTTCTTTGAGCGCTCCATATCAACCACTTGTTAACCAATCTGTGTGATTTGTATGTGATCTGAGCCTATGAGCGATTGTACGCTGTGCCAGTTATGCGCTTACAAGTAGGCCAGCACATCCTATTTATGCGCTGCTATTTATTTACTAGGGTAGCATCCATAGGGCCTACATCAGTCGCCTCTTACGACAGATTATTATAGGTTGCAGTGGTACTATTCTTTGCTTCCCATGCGCGCCCCGGCACCACACGTGCGTCTCTCTATCTTATGTATTTGTCTGTCTCTCTTTATTATCTTATGTATTTGTCTGTCTCTCTTTATTATCTTATGTATTTGTCTGTCTCTCTTTATTATCTTATGTATGTGTCTGTCTCTCTTTATTATCTTATGTATTTGTCTGTCTCTCTTTATTATGATCAGGTTGATATTATAAATACACAGTATTATCGATATGGACATTTAATAAGGTAGAAACATATATGTGCTTTTGATTATAAGTGTTACAGAAGAGTTTTTCGGGTGTCTTGGACAGAGAAGAGAACAAATAGATCTATCCAGAAAGAACTCAAAATCAAAGACAACTGGCTGATGCTACAAATAAGAAAGAGAAAATTGAGATATTTTGGACATATAAAAAGACATGAAGAGCTGGAGAAGACCATTATGGAAGGAGGCATACCGGCAAAGAGAAGAAGAGGAAGACCACGGAGAAGATGGATTCAGGATGTAACTGATGGTTTGAACATGACGGCTGCAGAGGCAGGACATATGACCTATGAGAGAGAGAAATTCCGGAGGACTGTTGGGGTGGCAAAGTTCTGCTCAGGACAAGCTATTTGATGATGATTATCGATTTAAGTGAAAACTGTAGTAAAACTATGTAGCAATGGTGAAACACGTAAAATAAAGTACTGTAGTTTTACCAAATATAAAAACAATACACATCAACGTTTCAACCATAGCATTCTTTACTAGACAAAGGCCTTTTAGTCGAAGCGTTGCTGTGTATTGTTATTGTAAAACTACAGTACTTTGTTGTTATGTCTTTCGTCATAAATCCCTTAAGGGACGTGTAAATGATTTAAGTAATAGTTGTGAGTCTACAACACGAACCAGACTGCAAGAATTCCAAGTCAAATGAGGTGTAGGTAGACAAGAGCACTATGCTGGAAGTCAAAGAAGAATAGTAAACCAACAAAGAACCGGTGCCGTTAGTCAATCAAGTTCATCCTTTGCATTTAGATCCCTTATAGTATAAAGAAAAATGGTCGAAAGACCACCCACAACACAGCAGCAAGGATGGATACTATGGTATATCCTGTAACCAACAAGTTGTTATATTCCGTCTCCGTACTGGTCACAAGCTTCGGCCCATATGTTCAACAAATTCAAAATTGACACAACTAGCCTGTGCCACTGCGAAAAGAGGACATGACAGCGGAGCACATACTGCAAGACTGCCAGTTGTTAGCAGGTCCGAGAAGAGAAACCTGGCCCGCTAACACAGAGCTTCGCGAGAAGCTGTACGGAGAGACGGAGTCCCTTAAAACAACAGTTCAATTCATGATAAAATTTGGTTCACTAGTCTAGGCGGGGAACGACAGAGAGAGAGAGAGAGATTCCTTAGATAGTTTAAATTCTTGACGTCATTATCGTAAAAGAGAAATTGGCAAACCAACTTGGAAATAAGATACAGAGAAGACTTTGAGATAAGGACGTGCATAAAGAATAGAACAGGCTACAATTATAGAAAGAGGATTGCATTAAGTTAAAGAACACTTCACGTTCAACGTCACATCTCACCAGGACGAAACAGCTAAAATTAGACCCATTATCGGAAAACCAAAATTGAAGATCAATTGACCTGACAAGGTGTAAGGACAAGTAGAATGTGATATAATGGTTTTCAAAACTTGAAGTTTGAGAACACCGTTCTTGGTTTCAAAATTTCAAGATAATGTCTCATCTCCGTATCAAAGATTGACAACAATATAACTCTCCCCAACAATCCTTCACATCAAGACCCCTTACAGCTAGCTTCTTCTTCTTTTGCTTACCTTCATCCCATTTCCATCTCTTGCTAGAAATAAACCAAGTTATTCAAAACCGTTCACATTTTCTATTTGATCTCAAATTTGGTTATTGGTTACTAAACTGACGTCATTGCACTCCAGGCAGACCCATAGGTGCTCAGTCTCCCTAACAGATATCGAAGAGTATGCATACTGATGGTTCCTGTGGCTCGCTGATTAAACACATCTCTCACTCTGCCTTTCAGGGGAAACCAGTTCGACTTTTACAACGGGTAACTCTAAACTGCCTAAATCGCTTGATCGATTCAACATCTATTTTAGTGTCTTCATCCAACAGACAGTCACGAAGAGACCGAAGAATATCCCCTTATCCATCTTCAACTCTCCAACAGTCGATACTGTTGATGCAAGCCTGTCCGCTCTCTCACCTTAAACACCCGGAAGCCCATTATCTCAAAACAAGTCATCAATCACAAATTGTATCTGTCTTCTGTCTCTCTTCTTGTCTTACTCTAACCTTCTTTGCCTTACAGCGTCAGGATAAGAGATTTATAGAGCCGGCTTCTGTGTACGCTCCATAAATTGGGATTGAAAAACAAAACGGCCATGTTATTTCTGTGGTCCACCTTTTGGATAGACGACCTTTTGTCTCGATGTCCAGCGGTCTTGAGACAGAGTACCCCTGTCAGCATGAACAGTATGGGTGAAAGCCGCAAGGAAACCTATGCTGGGAATTCAAGTCTGCTGGATGTCAACGGACAACATGGAGGCGCATGATGGAAGAGGAACTGGACACCGCATCTCTGACTCTGCGCTGAAGGTTGCACGGACAGGAGAGCATGGAAAGTCCTTCGAAGCCACATGTGTCACTAGGCATGACGGGATTAAGTAGTAGTAGATCGAGTAGCATTGCTTTTGAGGCGCACTGTCTGTTGGTAATCTGCTTAAGTGGCCAAACAACTTCATGTGCTGATTCTTGATGAAGTCTAGTACTGATGTTGTACCCACTATTTTCCTGATGTCTTGATTTCTAAACCGGTCTTTTCTTGATACTCCCAGCATTCTGCGTAGACACTTCATCTCTGTCGAGATCAGTTTTCTTCTTGATACTTCCAGCATTCTGCGTAGATACTTCATCTCTGTCGTGACCAGTTTTCGTCTTGATACTTCCAGCATTCTGCGTAGACACTTCAACTCTGTCGTGACTTGTTTTCTTCTTGATACTTCCAGCATTCTGCGTAGACACTTCATCTCTGTCGTGACTAGTTTTCTTCTTGATACTCCCAGCATTCTGCGTAGATACTTCATCTCTGTCGTGACTTGTTTTCTTCTTGATACTTCCAGCATTCTGTGTAGACACTTCATCTCTGTCGTGACTAGTTTTCTTCTTATACTTCCAGCATTCTGTGTAGACACTTCATCTCTGTTGTGACTTGTTTTCTTCTTGATACTTCCAGCATTCTGTGTAGATACTTCATCTCTGTCGTGACTAGTTTTCTTCTTGATACTTCCAGCATTCTGCGTAGACACTTCATCTCTGTCATGACTAGTTTTCTTCTTGATACTTCCAGCATTCTGTGTAGACACTTCATCTCTGTCGTGACTAGTTTTCTTCTTATACTTCCAGCATTCTGTGTAGACACTTCATCTCTGTCGTGACTTGTTTTCTTCTTGATACTTCCAGCATTCTGTGTAGACACTTCATCTCTGTCGTGACTTGTTTTCTTCTTGATACTTCCAGCATTCTGCGTAGACACTTCATCTCTGTTGTGACTTGTTTTCTTCTTGATACTTCCAGCATTCTGCGTAGACACTTCATCTCTGTTGTGACTTGTTTTCTTCTTATACTTCCAGCATTCTGCGTAGACACTTCATCTCTGTTGTGACTTGTTTTCTTCTTATACTTCCAGCATTCTGTGTAGACACTTCATCTCTGTTGTGACTTGTTTTCTTCTTATACTTCCAGCATTCTGTGTAGATACTTCATCTCTGTCGTGACTTGTTTTCTTCTTATACTTCCAGCATTCTGTGTAGACACTTCATCTCTGTCGTGACTTGTTTCTCTTATACTTCCAGCATTCTGTGTAGACACTTCATCTCTGTCGTGACTTGTTTTCTTCTTGATACTCCCAGCATTCTGCGTAGACACGTCATCTCTGTTGTGACTAATTTTCTTCTATCGCTTGATGTCAGCGTCCAGTTTGATAGCAAAAAGTCGGGAGAAATATTGTGTTGTACAATGCTCTATTAGTGTTCATGTTGACATGTTTTTAGCCCCATTGTTTAGGGACAGAAAAAATCTCACTGACAATATTTTCATATCTACTTCGTGTTACCTGAGCCAAACATGAACAACGAGCAGAGCGCAGTCGCAAAAAATAAATAACTACATGTGAAATGCGGTACCTATTAAAAGTTACCAACAACACCAGAAAAGACCAGTCACCAACATTAGCATAAGAAAGTTGGCACAGAACCGTGATTGAATTACATTGAGAAACAAATAATGAAGTTGTTTGGCCACTTAATAAGAATGCAACAAAACTCCACCGTATACAGTCTTCTACAACAGAACATCAGGAAAGAAGGTGAGAGGAAGATGGTTAGATAGCATAGTAGAATCCGACAAAAAGCAAAAATAACAATCACCCAAATCACCAGAAAAGTTCAAAACAAAAACAAAAAACCACAACACTGGGTAACAACCCGGTAGCAGTGTGACGACAACAGAAGAAGTTGACATATTTGTATTTCAAAATTGTTGCCGTTTGTTCTATGATTTGATATGCTTTATTTCATCTATATTGAATTTCGTAAGTTTTTCTTCCGTTTGCTGAAAAAATGCTCCCAAGTACGTAAAGGTTTTCATCATTAATCCTCTCCGCTCCTCGTGGAGCATAGGGCCTCAACAGTTGTTCGCCAGTCTTCTCGGTCTCTGGCTGTTCTTTTATGGTCTCCCAGGTCAATTGAGCACTCTTCAGCTCCTCAATAAGACCTCGTCTCCAAGTCTGCTTAGGCGTCCTCTTTTCGTCTTTCCTGCGGGTTCCACTAGAGCACCTGTCTAGTGACACTCGACTGTGTCTTCCGCAAGGTATGGTCTATCCATCGCCATCTTCTCCTCTTGACCTGTGTCATCATAGGTTCCTGCCCTGTTCTTATCCACAGATCCGTGTTTGTAACTCTATCATACCATCTCAATCTGAGAATCCGCCGCAAACATCCGTTGACAAAGGTCTGGATCTTATTTACGTAAAGGTTTTGCCTTGTTTTAATTCAATCCTTTTATCTAACTCTTCTTTGTTTCATAAACTGTCCCACTCTACACTTGTTATCTTCTTTGTTTCATAAACTGTCCCACTCTACACTTGTTATCTTCTTTGTTTCATAAACTGTCCCACTCTACACTTGTTATCTTCTTTGTTTCATAAACTGTCCCACTCTACACTTGTTATCTTCATTCATACCTCTTTATTCTTGTATGCTCAAAATACTTCACATTTCCCAACAAGCAATTTTCTTCAATTTAAAGTTTTTATTCGATCGATCCCTTTGTTCTTTTTCCTGTCCACGACTGTTTCCACAAAACCTTTTTATAACATTTATATTTTAAAGCAGGTAATGTATTTTTCAGATGATTTGCTAAATGTCAAAGTCTCATACCAGTACGTTGCCACTGGGGATATACACGATACTAGTATTGTAATTTTACAAGCTCATATATCATTTCCTGGGCGACTAAGTTCTGTCGCTGACATTGGCGGACTGGTCAGGTTGCTAGTTTGTCCGATGGCAAGTGGGTCCCTGATGAAGTGAGTCCTCTTGGGCTTACACAATATGTTAACAATGACAATAAAAATATAAGCTCTAATATTATTACTGTATGCAGCTCAAATTTACCTTGTACTAATATTTTAATAAAAATGTAACAAAAATAATTATTTTAAGGATGTTACAGAACTAGCAAGGAATATGGATTAGACATTAACATACAGAAAACAAAAACTATGGTAATCAACAAGGAAATGGAAAACCTAAAATGAATATAAAAATACACGGAGAATTACTACATCAAGTAAAAAGCTACTCCTATCTCGGTCAGATGATGGCAGATGTATAACAGAAATTAAAAAGAGAATAGGAATGGCCAAGGATAATTTCAATAGTATGAGAAAGTTACTGACATCCAAACAAATCACAAACAGGCTAAAAATTAGAATGATCAAATGCTATATATATCCTATATTAATGTATGGCTCGAAACATGGACAATGAACAAGCAGTTAGAAGACAGAATTGATGCATTTGAGATGTTGATATATAGAAGAATAGGCAGAGTTTCATGGACAGAAAACAGACAAATAAACAAGTTTTAGGAAAACTAGGCATGAAGAAACAATTATTAAGAGAAATAAAATTCAGACAAGTAAAGTATTTTGGACACATAAAAAGGCATGACAACATGATAAAACATTTACTAGAGGGGAAAGTTGAGGGGGAAGAGCAAGAGGAAGACCGAGAGATAAGTAGGAGGGAAACTTTAAGAAACGGACAGGTTACAGTCTGGTAGTGTGCAACACCAAGGCGAAAGACAGAGGATGCTGGAGATTCATTGCAGCCAACCTTCGATGTGGAGACGGCACCTGATGATGATGATGACAGTATAAATCCATAATATCAGAATGCGAGACGCCGAGTGGTTACCGGGGCTCAAATTGGGGTGTAAAGAATAGAACCACTGTTACCTGTCACGCATGTTGTAAGTGGCGACTAAGGAGGTTGGGCGTGGGGCTAGTTACCCCACACTGTAAAAAACACTAGATGGCTACAGAACGGAGAGCGAGCAAAGTAAACGCTGGCAGAAACTGGACACATCGCCGAAGGATAAGCACCAGGGCTTCAAATGGTGCTGAAGTTGTGACGTAAAACACACTAATGCTAAGGCTGCATGAATCAGATTTCCACATGAATAGAATTTATGTTGAGGTCTGGTACATCGGTTTGGGCGGTGATTGCACGCAAGAGAGAGAAGAGAGAGAGAGAGAGAGAGTGCGAGTTATTCAGTGCTACATAGAACCATTACTGACATATGGATGCGAGAGATCGAAAAAACTCTGATGGTCACAGAAATGTGGTTTTACAGAACAATGATGAGAATCCCATGGACTGCTAAAATGACTAATGTTGAGGTGTTGAGTGAGATCAAGACACAGAGAAAGTTTATCATCAATATAAGAAAGAGGTAGTCATCATTTTTCGGGCATGTGATGAGGAGGGAGGTTTAGAACACATTGTGACAACCGGTAAAATCGAGGGTAGACGTGACAGAGGCAGACAGAGAGAGACAATTTTGGATAGCCTGACTTCATGGCACGGTAGAGCGTCAAAAATCTGAGTTGATAGCAAACACCAACGACATAGATTTGTGGAGATTCATGATCGCCTACGCCAGCCGGGACGGCACCTGATGATGACAGTGTAAATAATCATAACGACAGATATGAAGTGTCTACGCAGAGTGAAGGAAGTATTAAGAAGAGACCTGGTTAACAATGAAAACAACAAATTAAATAGTTCGGTCACATAAGCAGATTACTGAGCGGCACAGTGCACCCCATAGATCAATGTTACTCCGAAACAGTGGATACAAAGAAAACGGCCGTCTACGCAATAAGTGTATCTCAGAAATAGCAACAGCGACGAAAAACACTATTTATGAAACGCACACAAAAACCCGTTCTATAAACCTCTTCTTATCCTGTCGCTGTCAGGAAAAACAGGATTAGAGGGGAAAAAAAAAGAATATTCACAAAAATATTTTAAAAGTGTAGGTGGGTTTAAATCAAAGTTTTATAGTTATGAGTTCTCAAAGGTTAGCGCACTCTTCTTATATGCTTGGTCCGGGTTCAATCTCACAGTAGGAGTGGCATTTTTTCCCAAAATGTTTTCTCCGATTTTTTTCCTTTTAACAAAAAAAAATCCTTCTTGTTTACCTTCTCCATACTTGCATCTTTTCATCTTTGTAATTTAATCAATCAAGTGTCATGCCTGACGGCGTAGGTAATCATGTCTCTCCCCAACTCTCACTCTCCCTTGAACAGTTAATGTCTCTCTCTCTCTCTCGCGATTCCCACCTAGACTGATGAACCAAATTTTATCATGAATTTTTCTGTTGCTATTAGGGATCCGTCCCTCAGTACAGTTTCTCGCGAAGCTCTGTGTTATCGGGTCAAGTTTCTTTTCTCAGGGCTGCTAATAGCTTGCAGTCTTGCAGTATGTGCTCTGCCGTCATGTCCGCCTTTTCACAGTGACACATGCTAATTGTGCCAATTTTAAATGTGTTAAACATGTGGGCCCGGAGTCTGTTATGGCCGGTACGGAGGCGGAATATGGCAATCAGTTTCGACGTCAGTCTTTTGTTAAACCACGATGTCATACCATCAGATATCTTCTCCCTCTGTCTTCCACTATCTCTCTTTCAATGAATGGCACCCGTTGTCATGGAATGTTCTAAACCTCATCTTCGCATTATATGCCCGAAGAACATTGATTGTCTAATTCTTATTATTTTGATAAGGTTTCTTTGTGTGCAGGCCTGTTTAAAAACCTCACAATTTGTTTTCTTCGCTGTGCATGGAATTCTCAGAATTTTTCTGTGAAACTAAATCTCTGTGACTTCCAGCGCTCTTATTGATTGTTTGTTAATTGTCCATGATTTGCTGCCATAATTAAGTATTGGTTCAATATAGCGCTGGAGTACTCGTATCCACATTGTCATTGGTAGTGAATTCATACATAGCGTGTTCTTCATTTTCATACTCAATAAAGGCAGGTTTATTATGGTAGGTATATTATACTCCTACTGGCCTTTGTATGCGGAAGCTTGCGGTAATGAGAAAGTGGACAGGCTTGCATCTATTCAGTCTACTTTTGTGCACTGTTTGTTTTGTACTATTCTGTATTTGTTATATTTCCTTTTGTATCTTTCATGTTTTGTTAGATTCTCATTTCTTGAATGACTTTGACATTTGTGTTGATTCAATTTTTTTTGTTGTTGTTGTTATTCTGCACATATTGTGTGTGTCTTTAACTAAATGGTGCCTAAAGGGAATACGTGACTTTATTGTAATAATGTTCCCATATTATTCGATATGTGTGTGTGTGTGTGTATGTATGTGTATATATATATATACATGTCTGCCTGCCTGTCTGTCTGTACTTCGGCCTGTCCGTCCGTAAGATATGTTGTGTTGAGTTCGTGTGTGTGTGTGTGTGCACATACGTACGTATGTATGTATGTATGTATGGGTATCAATGACTTAACGGTAATAAGGTCGATCACAACTTTAAGAGATATTTTTTTATATACGGTGATGTATATTTTTACCGTTTGCAAAGATTCTTGAGAAAAATCTGCTTCCAAGCTACCCACCGCGGAGTTTGAACCAGGAACTCCTGGGTTGTGATCTAGCTCACTACCGCTTAAGCTACACACGCCCACATAATAACAATAGTTCATATTAATATAGTTGAGATGTCCACGCTTTCTTCAATAAAAAAGCAAAGAGTGGGGTTAAAGGGCATTAGAATGGTTACAAAATAAAACAAGATTGATAAATCGGTAAGACGTGTTCATAAGAGTTCCACACACAAAAAACACCTGAAAAAATAATGTTTTCTTGAAATCCGATTAACGTCAAAATCGGAGTGGTAAAATAGAGCACCATGAATGTATGATACGGGTGACATAGCTCCCGCGGACGGCGCGTTGAACATGACTGGAGACTATTCTGCGAGTTAGTAATTGTTATTCCGCTGATATACTCCTGTGTATCGTCTGGCCGAATGAATTAGAGTGCCGTTCCCATACGGGAGAGCCGTGTTAAATTCGAGGTAAGGCCAAGGATTTTTTAATATTGTAGGCATAAATGAAAAATCCTAACCTGAACAGCTTCGCGGCGACTGTACTACCTATGCGGCCATTAAATTGCTCAGGCTCTCGTCGCACCTGTCCTACACTGCCCTAAAAAGCTGTACTACAGGCAGTAACAGAGAGCCGCTGTAGCGTAGTTGTTAGTGAACTCGCTTCGCAAGGCTGGTGGTCTGGGTTCAGCTCCCGCAATGCGCGTGGAATTTTTCCGACCACGACGGCTCTCAGGTCGACCCAGCCTTAACTGGGACCAGACATGCTCTGGGAAAGTAAAGGCGAACGGCGTGATGCTGACCACATCATCCATCGTGTGCCGACGGTCAATGAAAATACAGGCCTAACACTGTATTGACCTATATACCACGAGATATGAAACGGTTCCTTTTACAGGCAGTAACGACAGCAAGTAATTGTCACTCCGCTGAGATTTTCCTGTGTAAGAAAGAAATCGGAGCACACATGGTTACTCGTAGAGGTTCAATGATGCAATCAACCAATCAATCAATCAATCAATCAATCAATCAATGATCATCCCTGACTACTTTCTCTTCCCTCATTCTAATCGGTAGATAACTTACAAATAACCAACCTTCTTCTTCATCTTCTTCTTCTTCGAGTGTTCTATATCGACAACTTGTTAACCACTCTGTGTGATTTGTATGTGATCTGAGCCTAAGGGCGATTCTACGTTGTGCCAATTATGCGAATACAAGTAGGCCAGCACCTCCGATTTCTGCGACGCTTTTTATTTACTAAGGTAGCTTTCCTAGGTCCTACATCAGTCACCTCCTTCGACATACCTTGTAGGTCGCAGTGGTACTATTCTTTGCTTCCCTTACGGGCACAGGCACCAATAACCAATCAAATTTCGTTCAATGTAAGAAAGAGATCGGAGCACAAATGGCTGCTCACTGAGGTTCAATGACGATGGTCATATCAATCAATCAATCACTCGTCATCTCTGACTTTTCTCTTCACATAATCAATAGATAACCTACGAATAACCACTCAAATCTCGTAGACATAAGTCAGGCACAGCAATTATGCTGGACGTAGATGGCGCTGTAGTCTTACAGTGAATGCACGTATCACATATAAGGTAGACCAGGGCCGGAGATTAGAACATTACATCTGATTGATTTCAGATAGTTACCAGACGTCGTGATCTCTGGTTTGATATTGTCTTGCTATCTAGGGCAATCTGCATGCTGTCTTTGCTATATAAAAGTACAGGGTGTTCAAGATAATTGCAGCACTATTGACAATTCGAAAGTTGCGAGGTACAAATTGAGTTGTGTTTATTTACTATTTAAACCGGTTCTGACTAGCTCGTCCTACGTCACATTTGTTCATCGCCCTTCCCGCACTACAATTACACATCGTCACACAACCTTGACCTATACTACGTTATAACTGAACCTTCCCATTTCCATACATATATGCCAGATTAGCTCCATTCACGGGCTGCTATTATCTTGAACACCCTGTATAACATCGAAGGTACACTTTTGTGGCAGAGATGAAGTGTCTACGCAGAATGCTGGGTGTAACAAGAAGAGACCGGTTGAGAAATGAATACATCAGGAAAAAAGTGGGTACTACATCAGTACTAGACTTCATCAAGAAACAACAGATTAAATGGTTCAACCACGTAAGCAGATTACCAACAGACAGTGCACCTCAAAGAGCAATGCTGCTCCGATACAATGGGTACACAGAAAGGTACCTAGCACCTTTGACACAAGAGACGAGAATCTAACCTCTAAGTCACATAGACTCTCAAACATAAGAACATAGACTCCTCAAACATAAGAACATAAGAACATAGACTCCTCAAACATAAGAACATAGACTCCTCAAACATAAGAACATAGACTCCTCAAACATAAGAACATAGACTCCTCAAACATAAGAACATAGACTCCTCAAACATAAGAACATAGAATCCTCAAACATAAGAACATAGACTCCTCAAACATAAGAACATAAGAACATAGACTCCTCAAACATAAGAACATTAGAACATAGACTTCTCAAACATAAGAACATAGACTCCTCAAACATAAGAACATAGACTCCTCAAACATAAGAACATAGACTCCTCAAACATAAGAACATAGACTCCTAAAACATAAGAACATAAGAACATAGACTCCTCAAACATAAGAACATAGACTCCTCAAACATAAGAACATAGACTCCTCAAACATTAGAACATAGACTCCTCAAACATTAGAACATAGACTCCTCAAACATTAGAACATAGACTCCTCAAACATAAGAACATAGACTCCTCAAACATAAGAACATAAGAACATAGACTCATCAAACATAAGAACATAAGAACATAGACTCCTCAAACATAAGAACATAAGAACATAAACTCCTCAAACATAAGAACATAGACTCCTCAAACATTAGAACATAGACTCCTCAAACATTAGAACATAGACTCCTCAAACATTAGAACATAGACTTCTCAAACATAAGAACATAGACTCCTCAAACATAAGAACATAAGAACATAGACTCATCAAACATAAGAACATAAGAACATAGACTCATCAAACATAAGAACATAAGAACATAGACTCCTCAAACATAAGAACATAAGAACATAAACTCCTCAAACATAAGAACATAGACTCCTCAAACATTAGAACATAGACTCCTCAAACATTAGAACATAGACTCCTCAAACATAAGAACATAAGAACATAGACTTCTCAAACATAAGAACATAGACTCCTCAAACATAAGAACATAAGAACATAGACTCATCAAACATAAGAACATAAGAACATAAACTCTTCAAACATAAGAACATAGACTCCTCAAACATAAGAACATAAGAACATAGACTCATCAAACATAAGAACATAAGAACATAAACTCTTCAAACATAAGAACATAAGAACATAGACTCATCAAACATAAGAACATAGACTCCTCAAACATAAGAACATAGACTCCTCAAACATAAGAACATGAGAACATAAACTCCTCAAACATAAGAACATAAGAACATAGACTCCTCAAACATAAGAACATAAGAACATAGACTCCTCAAACATAAGAACATAGACTCCTCAAACATAAGAACATAAGAACATAGACTCCTCAAACAAAAGAACATAAGAACATAGACTCCTCAAACATAAGAACATAAGAACATAGACTCATCAAACATAAGAACATAGACTCATCAAACATAAGAACATAAGAACATAGACTCCTCAAACATAAGAACATTAGAACATAGACTTCTCAAACATAAGAACATAGACTCCTCAAACATAAGAACATAAGAACATAGACTCATCAAACATAAGAACAAAAGAACATAGACTCCTCAAACATAAGAACATAGACTTCTCAAACATAAGAACATAGACTCATCAAACATAAGAACATAGACTCATCAAACATAAGAACATAGACTCATCAAACATAAGAACATAGACTCATCAAACATAAGAACATAAGAACATAGACTCATCAAACATAAGAACATAAGAACATAGACTCATCAAACATAAGAACATAAACTCATCAAACATAAGAACATAAACTCATCAAACATAAGAACATAGACTCATCAAACATAAGAACATAAGAACATAGACTCATCAAACATAAGAACATAGACTCATCAAACATAAGAACATAAGAACATAAACTCATCAAACATAAGAACATAGACTCATCAAACATAAGAACATAAGAACATAGACTCATCAAACATAAGAACATAGACTCATCAAACATAAGAACATAAGAACATAAACTCATCAAACATAAGAACATAGACTCATCAAACATAAGAACATAGACTCATCAAACATAAGAACATAAACTCCTCAAACATAAGAACATAAACTCCTCAAACATAAGAACATAGACTCCTCAAACATAAGAACGTAAACTCATCAAACATAAGAACATAAGAACATAGACTCATCAAACATAAGAACATAGACTCCTCAAACATAAGAACATAAGAACATAAACTCCTCAAACATAAGAACATAGACTCATCAAACATAAGAACATAAGAACATAGACTCATCAAACATAAGAACGTAAACTCATCAAACATAAGAACATAAGAACATAGACTCCTCAAACATAAGAACGTAAGAACATAGACTCATCAAACATAAGAACATAGACTCATCAAACATAAGAACATAGACTCATCAAACATAAGAACGTAAGAACATAGACTCATCAAACATAAGAACATAGACTCATCAAACATAAGAACATAGACTCATCAAACATAAGAACATAGACTCATCAAACATAAGAACATAAACTCATCAAACATAAGAACATAGACTCATCAAACATAAGAACATAGACTCATCAAACATAAGAACATAGACTCATCAAACATAAGAACATAAGAACATAAACTCATCAAACATAAGAACATAGACTCATCAAACATAAGAACATAGACTCATCAAACATAAGAACATAGACTCATCAAACATAAGAACATAGACTCATCAAACATCAGAACATAGACTCATCAAACATAAGAACATAGACTCATCAAACATAAGAACATAGACTCATCAAACATAAGAACATAAACTCATCAAACATAAGAACATAGACTCATCAAACATAAGAACATAGACTCATCAAACATAAGAACATAGACTCATCAAACATAAGAACGTAAGAACATAGACTCATCAAACATAAGAACATAGACTCATCAAACATAAGAACATAAACTCTCAAACATAAGAACATAGACTCATCAAACATAAGAACATAGACTCCTCAAACATAAGAACATAGACTCCTCAAACATAAGAACATAGAGACTCATCAAACATAAGAACATAGACTCCTCAAACATAAGAACATAGACTCTTCAAACATAAGAACATAGACTCCTCAAACATAAGAACATAAACTCCTCAAACATAAGAACATAGACTCATCAAACAGAAGAACATAGACTCTTCAAACATAAGAACATAGACTCCTCAAACATAAGAGCATAGACTCTTCAAACATAAGAACATAGACTCTTCAAACATAAGAACATAGACTCCTCAAACATAAGAACGTTATAGTATATATTGTTAGAGACTACTACATTAACACTTATATATAGGGGACTGCCTAGAGTAGTTGATAGTAGCTCGGCCTGCTAGTTGTGAGACGCTTCATAGCTCGGGTTCGAACCTACTGTCCGGCATTTGTTCGAGTCCCTGGTCTTACTCAGGACGATAACGTGAGTACCTCTGAAGTTGGAGAAAATCTGCCTGTATGGCGAGGGAATACTAATTACCAGTACATTGAGCACACGGCTGCCAGTGTAAAGTAATTTACAATGTGCACGCTGCTGCCATTGTAGAAATTGAAAACGATTTCACGCAAAAATCAGTTTCAGAGATGAAACTTCGTCTGAGTTGAAAGCGGACGAAAGGAAAAAAAAAAAAACAATAATTCTATATATAATAAAAAAGTAAGCGCGTAAAAACGTAGGTTTCATTGATTGATAGGACCGTCATCACTGCACTTTGGTGAATAACTAAGTGTGCTCCAATTTCTTTCTTACACATGAAGATCTTAGCGACAGTTCCGAACTATGTAGCACTAGGAAAATCCGATATAATTTTGAAGATAGTAAATTTTTTTCTTCAAATAAATTTTGTCGAGCTGCAGTTTTGCAGCCTACCCTTACCGACTCTACACACAGTCCAGATTTCTTTTACGTGCCCAACTTGAACACGAGATCAACGTTTTATCGTTTGACTCCGATAGGACTAGGAACTCCACCTCATCTACATTGATATAGGAGATCTCTGGAAAAATATATTCATGCGGGGAACGAACCGAGTATCTTTGAAAAGAAAGCTTCCAAGTCACAGAAAACCCTTATCCTTTGTAGGACGTTGCTCTCTTTGCAGCACATCTGAAATTCACTCTGTCTCTATCCAGTTCACCCACTTCGTCGATGGTCATGTTCATGGTTTCTTTAATATCTTGCAGCCATCTTCTTCTTGGTCTGCCTCTGCGTACTGTGACCCTACCCTCTAATATTGAAAAAACACCCGCATGTTTTTAATGTGCACGTTCTAAGAGTTACACGTAGACATGCACACTAAAAATAAAAACAATTCTTGATTTGTCTATATCAAGAATTGTTGGTTCTTTTATATCAAGAATTGTTGGTTGTTCTATATCAAGAATTGTTGGTTGTTCTATATCAAGAATTGTTGGTTGTTCTATATCAAGAATTGTTGGTTGTTCTATATCAAGAATTGTTGGTTCTTCTATATCAAGAATTGTTGGTTCTTCTTCTTTACCTTTCAGCTCCCAACGGAGCACAGGTTTTCAACAAACTTCTTCCAACCCTTCCTCTCTATTTCCATCCCTTCCAATTCTTTCCTGGTCTTGGATATACTTTTAATATCAGTCACCAGCTCTGTTATCCCTGTATTTATATGCCTTCCCTACTCCTCTTTCCTTGTGGGTTCCAAAACAGTGCATGTCTTGCAATGCTTCCTGCCGGTCTTCTTAATGTGTCTCCTATCCATCGCCAACGTCTCTTTCGTAGCTCTTTCTCCACTGGTATCTGCTTTGTTCTTTCTCTGAGTTCCTCATTCGTAATCTTATCATAGTTCATAAGTACGGTTCCAACTTCACTGCAACGAGTCACCCCATAATTGCTCCGTTCCTGTGCCAATGAAAATCACACGAAATGCTAACAACTGTGAAATGTTTCCTGTGTGAACTAATTCCAGAATGAAACAGCCGCGTACCGCCACAAAAACAACCTGCACCGCATAAAATACATATGGCCTTATCATACCATCTAAGTCCCTGTATTCTAATGTAAACATCCATTTACGAAAATCTGTAGTTTTCTGGTGGTTTCTTTAGTTGTCCGCCATGTTTCCAAGCCATACAAATTTAGTTTACAACAACACAAATAAGTATTCATTCCCTGCTGAGAATTCCGTGAAATGTCCACCAGTAATGGGTTTACCGTAATAAATATTGTACTCTACAGGCATTACCGACAAAGTCGATTTGTGACAGAAGTAAGCATTATCTAATTTAATGACTATCGTTTATCTCCATCTCGTTAACGGTGACTTCTTTCTATCTGAAAGAAAACGTGAGTGTCCTCCTCACCAGGGTACCAGTCTCTACTTTGTTGTGTCCCTTTCTACAATTATCTCCCTTCCTATAATTATCTCCCTTCCTCAAATAACATTCGTTTTTATTATGTCCATTTCTTTTATTACGCCCCTTCCTTAGATTATGTCCCTCTATTTTATGATAGAAAGTAAAGAGCCCGTTTTCATACCATCAGGTATATTGACGAATTAAGGAGTCTATCTAGCGTAGAGGTTAGGTTCTCTTCTCTCGTGTCAAATGTACCAGGTTCGCTCCCTCGTGGAGCCATCTGGATATTTTTCTAGAGAACCCCGATCTCATTGTAGGCTAGATCGAGTTCCTAGTCCTATCGGAGACGAACGATAAAATGTAGTTCCTGTGTTCAATATGAACACGTTAAAGAACACTTGGCACTTCAAAATCGAGAAGAGCAGGCTGGGAAGCCGCTGCCTGGGCAAAACTCATAAGAAAAGATTAAAATTAACATTCCTACAAAAATATCTTCACCATTTTAAAATTACATCGGGGACCTCGTCGGTGCTAGGGAGTTCGTGCACTGCAGCTGAGATCTTCATGTGCAAGAAATAGATCGGAGCACAAATGGTTAATCACCGAAGTGCAATGATGATGGTCCTACCATCAATCAATCAATCATATTGATGAATACAGTGTTAGGCTCGTATTTTTCTTTGACCAACGACGCACGATCGATGATGTGGTCAAGATCCTGCTGATAGCCTTGATCTCTCAGTGTTCCTCTGATGTCCACATGGCCCTGGGTCGAGTATAGAGCCGTTACGGTTGGAACTAATTCTACTACCAATGTGGATTTTGATCCTGATATCATACGGTTAAGAAGCAAGTGCTCTACTCCGAATCTCTATTATTATATCACTTTCTTGAAGGTTTAAATCTCAGAGTACACCTCCATAGAATGAACCTGGGAACTCGCTTGCTACCACCCGTAGAGCACATGCATAGAATGAACCTGGAACTCTTGCCTACCACCCGTAGAGCACGAAAGAGCCCCAAGTCTGAGCAATGTGAGAATGGAAATCTGGCCAACAGAAACAACCGTAGGAAAGAAAAGATAAAAAGAGAGAGAGAGACAAAGAGAGAGATAGAGAGACAAGACAAAGGGAGAAAAAAGGAAGACAAAGAGATATAAAGAGAGAGAGAGAGAGACAAAGAGAGAGAGACAAAGAGACAGAGAACAACAGAGAGACAAAGAGAGAAATAGAGAGACAAAGAGATAGAGAGACAAAGAGAGAGACAAAGAGAGAGAGAGAGACAAAGAGAGAGATAGAGACAAAGAAAAGATAGAAAGACAAAGAGAGAAAAAGAGAGAGATGGAGAGACAAAGAGAGAGATAGAGAGAAAAAGAAAGACGAAGAGAGAAGAGAGAGACAAGAGAGCGACAAAGAGACAAAGAACAATAGAGAGACAAAGAGAGAGAGACAAGAGAGAGAGACAGATAGAGAGAACAAGAGAGAGATAGAAAGAGCGATAAAGAAATATAGAGAGACATAGAAAGAAAGACAAAGATAAAAAGAGAGAGATAGAGAGAAAAGAGATAGAAAAAGAAGAGAAGAAAAAAGAGAACTATCAGAGATGAGACATAATACAATGTCGACTCACTAATGCCCTCTTCATTTCTTTCCTTGTGTTTTTTTAATTCCAAGTTATTATATTTTCAAGATATTAAATGATAAAATGTTTCAAGACAATTACCAAAAAATCAACAAAAACAATCACAATCAAAGCTTATTATATAAAAGTAAATGTCAGAAATACAGACAAACTGACTCACTTATTCTTCTACAAACGTCTGTGTTTTTTCTACACGCAACAATCATTTTGCGTTTGTTTTTAATTTGGGCTTTGTTGGCTCCATCAAGATGCGTGCCCTTTATAGAACGTTGTTCTCTTAGCAGCTTATCTGAAATTCACTCTGTCTCTAGCCAGTTCATCTACTTCGCCGACGGTCATATTCATGGTTTCTTTAATATCTTATAGCATCCGCCTGCCCAGCGTGTTCGTAGCGTGTTGGACGACGAGTGACAAGCTCCCTGTTAGTGCTGTTCAATTCTGCGGGCTGGCAGAAAGGTTACAGGTTCTCCAGATTTACAGTGTTCGTGGCACCGAACCGAAGGGTTACGATGTCCATGGCACCGAGCCGAAGAGCTGAAAACTCAAGTGCTTCTGGACCGAAAAAATAAATCTTGTAGCCATCTTCTTCTTGGTCTGCCTCTGCGTCCTGTGACCCTGCCCTATTGACTACGCATATTAGAAAAAATCAATTTTAAACAAAGCGTTTCATGTATACAGTTTGCTGAGGTAGGCGATGATGTACACTAACAACTTTCGTACAGTCTCACGTCCATAGGACTCTGTCTCTGTGGGTGAGTGGTTAAGCCCTTTGCCTTGCGAGTCGAAGGTCGTGGGTTCGAATCCGAAGCGCGGCCTTCTGTTCGCGACTGCAGTTTTTTCCAGAAACCCTAGGATTGTTGCCGGAGCTACGGAGTTCGTGCTTTGTGCAATATTCTCGGTAGGTGGCGTCCATTTCTGCGGAGAGGGACCGAGCCATATGGGGTAAACCCGGTGCAATGAAATCAATCCTTCGGCTTTTAAACCTTTTAAGGGTTCTCTGCAGTGATAGGGTTAAGACGTTTGTTTTGCATTCTGAATGTCGTGTGTTTGAATACAGCTCGTGTTATTCGGTTCGTAGATGTATTTTTCTCTGGGATTTCCTATAATTGTTATTGGAGCTACGGAATGCATTGCTTTGTGCAACACTCTTGGCAGCTGGCGTGCCATTTCTTCGAAGAGGGACCTCGTCTAAAGCAATACAACAAATCAAAACATAAGACAAATGGCACCAACTTTGAAATGCAAACAAGATACAACAAACACTAAAAGAGAATTGTTCAACACAATATTTCTCTAACATTATGATATCAGTGCCAAACCTGGATGCTGACATCAAACGATAGAAGAAAACTAGTCACGACAGAGATGAAGTGTCTAAACAGAATGCTGGGAGTATCAAGAAGAAAACTAGTCACAACAGAGATGAAGTGTCTAAACAGAATGCTGGGAGTATCAAGAAGAAAACTAGTCACGACAGAGATGAAGTGTCTACACAGAATGCTGGAAGTATCAAGAAGAAAACTAGTCACGACAGAGATGAAGTGTCTACACAGAATGCTGAAGTATCAAGAAGAAAACTAGTCACGACAGAGATGAAGTGTCTAAACAGAATGCTGGGAGTATCAAGAAGAAAACTAGTCACGACAGAGATGAAGTGTCTAAACAGAATGCTGGGAGTATCAAGAAGAAAACTAGTCACGACAGAGATGAAGTGTCTAAACAGAATGCTGAGAGTACCAAGAAGAAAACTAGTCACGACAGAGATGAAGTGTCTAAACAGAATGCTGAGAGTATCAAGAAGAAAACTAGTCACGACAGAGATGAAGTGTCTAAACAGAATGCTGGAAGTACCAAGAAGAAAACTAGTCACGACAGAGATGAAGTGTCTAAACAGAATGCTGGGAGTACCAAGAAGAAAATTAGTCACGACAGAGATGAAGTGTCTAAACAGAATGCTGAGAGTACCAAGAAGAAAACTAGTCACGACAGAGATGAAGTATCTAAACAGAATGCTGGGAGTATCAAGAAGAAAACTAGTCACGACAGAGATGAAGTGTCTACACAGAATGCTGGAAGTACCAAGAAGAAAACTAGTCACGACAGAGATGAAGTGTCTAAACAGAATGCTGGGAGTATCAAGAAGAAAACTAGTCACGACAGAGATGAAGTGTCTAAACAGAATGCTGGAAGTATCAAGAAGAAAACTAGTCACGACAGAGATGAAGTGTCTAAACAGAATGCTGGAAGTATCAAGAAGAAAACTAGTCACGACAGAGATGAAGTGTCTAAACAGAATGCTGAGAGTACCAAGAAGAAAACTAGTCACGACAGAGATGAAGTATCTAAACAGAATGCTGGGAGTATCAAGAAGAAAACTAGTCACGACAGAGATGAAGTGTCTACACAGAATGCTGGAAGTACCAAGAAGAAAACTAGTCACGACAGAGATGAAGTATCTAAACAGAATGCTGGAAGTATCAAGAAGAAAACTAGTCACGACAGAGATGAAGTATCTAAACAGAATGCTGAGAGTATCAAGAAGAAAACTAGTCACGACAGAGATGAAGTATCTAAACAGAATGCTGAGAGTATCAAGAAGAAAACTAGTCACGACAGAGATGAAGTGTCTAAACAGAATGCTGGGAGTATCAAGAAGAAAACTAGTCACGACAGAGATGAAGTGTCTAAACAGAATGCTGAGAGTACCAAGAAGAAAACTAGTCACGACAGAGATGAAGTGTCTAAACAGAATGCTGAGAGTACCAAGAAGAAAACTAGTCACGACAGAGATGAAGTGTCTAAACAGAATGCTGGGAGTATCAAGAAGAAAACTAGTCACGACAGAGATGAAGTGTCTAAACAGAATGCTGGGAGTATCAAGAAGAAAACTAGTCACGACAGAGATGAAGTGTCTACACAGAATGCTGGAGTATCAAGAAGAAAACTAGTCACGACAGAGATGAAGTGTCTACACAGAATGCTGGAGTATCAAGAAGAAAACTAGTCACGACAGAGATGAAGTGTCTAAACAGAATGCTGGGAGTATCAAGAAAACAAAACTGGTTAAGAAATGAAGATATTAGGGATAGAAATTTGGTACAACATCAGAACTGATCTTTATCAAGAAACAACAAATTAAATGGTTCGGCCACATAAGCAGACAGTGTACCTCAAAGAGCAATGTAACTCCGATACCGTGGATACAAAGTAAAAGGCCGTCCAAGCAAAGGTGACTTCAGAGCTAACAGAGGCGACAAAAAGATTGCTTCTGACGAGCATTAAAAAAAAATTTTTTATTTATCCAGAAGCACTTGAGCTTTTAGCTATTCAGCTTGGTGTCATGGACATCGTAACCCTTCGGTTCGGTGCCACGAACACCGTAAATCTAGAGAACCTGTGGCTTTTCTGCCAGTCCGCGGAATTGAACCCGCACTCACAGAGGGCTTATTACTCGTAGTCCAACGCGCTACGAACACGCTGGGCAGACGGGCTCTGAAGCGCATAAAAACCCGTTCTATAAATATCTTCGTATCCTGACGCTGTGAGGCAAAACAGGACTAGAGAAAAGAAGAAGAAGAAGAAGAACTGTGAACAATTTGTCTGTGGTTGGCAGAACACAATGTGAGACAAGCAGAACTGTGAACAATTTGTCTGTGGTTGGCAGAACACAATGTGAGACAAGCAGAACTGTGAACAATGTGTCTGTGGTTGGCAGAACACAATGTGAGACAAGCAGAACTGTGAACAATTTGTCTGTGGTTGGCAGAACACAATGTGAGACAAGCAGAACTGTGAACAATTTGTCTGTGGTTGGCAGAACACAATGTGAGACAAGAAGAACTGTGAACAATTTGTCTGTGGTTGGCAGAACACAATGTGAGACAAGAAGAACTGTGAACAATGTGTCTGTGGTTGTGAGAACACAACGTGAGACAAGAAGAACTGTGAACAATTTGTTTGTGGTTGGCAGAACACAATGTGAGACAAGAAGAACTGTGAACAATTTGTTTGTGGTTGGCAGAACACAATGTGAGACAAGAAGAACTGTGAACAATTTGTTTGTGGTTGGCAGAACACAATGTGAGACAAGCAGAACTGTGAACAATTTATCTGTGGTTGGCAGAACACAATGTGAGACAAGCAGAACTGTGAACAATTTGTCTGTGGTTGGCAGAACACAATGTGAGACAAGCAGAACTGTGAACAATTTGCCTGTGGTTGGCAGAACACAACGTGAGACAAGAAGAACTGTGAACAATTTGTTTGTGGTTGGCAGAACACAATGTGAGACAAGAAGAACTGTGAACAATTTGTTTGTGGTTGGCAGAACACAATGTGAGACAAGAAGAACTGTGAACAATTTGTTTGTGGTTGGGAGAACACAATGTGAGACAAGCAGAACTGTGAACAATTTATCTGTGGTTGGCAGAACACAATGTGAGACAAGCAGAACTGTGAACAATTTGTCTGTGGTTGGCAGAACACAATGTGAGACAAGCAGAACTGTGAACAATTTGCCTGTGGTTGGCAGAACACAACGTGAGACAAGAAGAACTGTGAACAATTTGTTTGTGGTTGGCAGAACACAATGTGAGACAAGAAGAACTGTGAACAATTTGTTTGTGGTTGGCAGAACACAATGTGAGACAAGAAGAACTGTGAACAATGTGTCTGTGGTTGGCAGAACACAATGTGAGACAAGAAGAACTGTGAACAATTTGTCTGTGGTTGGCAGAACACAATGTGAGACAAGCAGAACTGTGAACAATTTATCTGTGGTTGGCAGAACACAATGTGAGACAAGCAGAACTGTGAACAATTTGCCTGTGGTTGGCAGAACACAACGTGAGACAAGCAGAACTGTGAACAATTTGCCTGTGGTTGGCAGAACACAACGTGAGACAAGCAGAACTGTGAACAATTTGCCTGTGGTTTGCAGAACACAATGTGAGACAAGCAGAACTGTGAACAATTTATCTGTGGTTGGCAGAACACAACGTGAGACATGAAAGGACAATAACAGACTTGATGAGTATGTTTAAAAAAATCAATACATGTCAACTTTGCACTTTATCGGCATCAAGTATACAGCAATAATGTTGCAAGGAACCGTCTTGCAGTTAAACGTCGGATATACAGGAGGGCAAAAAGGAAATGAAAACACATATAAATTAATTACCTCTGAAGTCGGTGAAGAAACGCCTGTATAGAGGACGACAATGATAATAAGGAAAGAAAGTCTTCAAGCAAAATTCTGTTCAAACATAAAAAACATAAACATGTATCTAAACATCATCTTTATCTAAACATCAACATCAACCTTTATCTAAACATCAACATCAACCTTTATCTAAACATCAACAACATCAACCTTTATCTAAACATCAATAACATCAACCTTTAACTAAACATCAACAACAACATCAACTTTAACCAAACATCAACAACATCAACCTTCATCTAGACATCAGCAACATCAACCTTTATCTAAACATGAACAACATCACCTTTATCTAAACATCAACATCAAGCTTTGTCTAAACATCAAGCTTTATCTAAACATCAACATCATCAACCTTTATCTTCTTCTTCTTTGCATTTGGTTTCGTATGCTCGTCTAAACTATGATATGTGTTTGCCTCTATGAAGCTACTGATCAGTTGGAGTTCTTCGAGAGTTCCCCATAGTTTGCTTTGTAAGCTTCGTTCAACCTTTATCTCAACATCATCAACACCAAATCTATCCAAATTTCAGACACGTCAGATCTAAGAAATTTCAAACACGTCAAATCTATCCACATTTCAACAAAGCCAAATCTCAAATCTCATTTTCCCGATGTTCAACTGTGTAAAATGTCAAATTACCGTCTTCCTGCGGGCTGTACATTTCTATAGTTATCGCTCGATTACTTCTACCAAAATGAGATTCCATCGAAACGAAGCATCTTCAACGCAAGATAAATGAATTCAGCTGTCCCCACCATTACAGAAACACATAGGAAAGTTGCAAACAATGGAATCAATGGGAATAAATGAGAGAGTAATGTTTCACAACTGTCCAGTCTGCAACTGTGGAATGCTTGCCCTCAATCTCTTTAAATGACAAGAAATAATATTATCGTTGTAAGGGAAGGCTGGTGGCGTCTGTGGCCTAGGGGATAATGACTCGGTCTATTAACCCCGAGTTCGAATCACGCTGCGGACAGTTTGGTTGCAAAATGTTTCGTGTGGATTTTTACAAAAGGACGATAGCACTATCCATTCAGAAAGCAATGTCAAACTACTGAACGTAATAATGCCTAGAAAAATCACAAACAGCGTTTAAAAGCTGGGGTTCATTCGCAAAGTCCTGTAAAGGATATGCAATTAACTTTTTAAAGGGAAGGCTGCAGTAAAACTATGTAGCAATGGCGAAGCATGTAAATACCGTGGTCTCCGGTAACAGAAGACCGGCGAGCTCATGTAAAAATTCTAGGAAATAAGACCACAAACATCGCGTGACCTCCAATTCCAGTATTATTAGATAAAGACGTATTTATTTTAATAAGAAGACACCATGCTAAATCAAGGTTATATTACGTGATACATTAAGTTTAAAGCTAAGGAGTATCAGTATTATTAACATTTTTCATCAATAAATCACATTGGACTCGGAGAATTGTGTAAAATTGCAGAAAACCTTACAGTATTCTATCAAACACTTATAAAAACCAGCTCACATTAAACAGGAATGTTGGTTTTCCCGTCTAAGCTAAATGGCCTTATGTTGCAGGGGCCACGGTAAAAACAATGTACTGTAGCTTTCCACAGAACAAAAACAATATACAGCGATGTTTCGACCAAAAGATCTTTATCAAGGAAATGATACAAAGGAAGAGACGACAATCCCACTTCTATTGTGTGTTAAAGTATTCAACAACGTCGATAGAAACAAGTTGTTGAAAAATATTGTCATTTATGAAGTTAATGATGACTTAATTAACTTATGAAGAGCTCTATATAAACAGCCAGAGTACAGTTAAAACAAACACAGGTTTGTCAGAAAAGTTCCACGTTGGGTCAGGAGCAGTGGCGGCTCGTGATCATTTTTGTTGGTGGGGCCAGACGGCATTTTTTCAAGATAAATCATGGTTTTGGGTTGTTATATTTTATTTTTTTAAATAATAAATACACGTTATAAATTATTTTTGGTGGGGCCCGGCCCCACTGGCCCTTAATGATGAGCCGCCACTGGTCAGGAGTAAGACAAGGAAGCGTACTATAACCGCTGCTGTTCCTCACATATATCCATCAAATCTGTAAAATAGCTAACATCAGTATTTCTTTTCTGCAATCCTGTTTGCCTCACAGTGTCAGGTCAGGAAGAGATTTCTAAAACGGGCCCTTGTGTGCGCTTTGTAGATAGTGTCTTTCGTCGCCTTTGTTATCTCTGAGGTCCATCTTTTGCGTGGCCGGCGTTTTGCTTTGTACCCATTGTATCAGAGCAGCATTGCTTTTTGAGGTGCACTATCTGTTAGTAATCTGCTTATGTAACCGAACCATTTAATTTGTTGTTTCTGATGAAGTCTAGTATTGATGTTGTAACACTTTTTCCCCGATGTCTTCATTAAACCTTGGGGAACTCTTAAACGAACTGGTTTTTGTGCCCTACGATCAGGCAATCATATCAACAACATGGGAACAGCTACAGCAACACAGTAACAGACTCCAGTTAACACGAAATTAATACAATATGAGAATAAACACTGACAAAACCGAAGTAATGACATTCGCTAGAGAGGAAAACGCTACAATATCTCCATCAACAAACTTCAATTAAAACAAATCAAAGACTTTACAAATCTAGGGAGCATTTTTTCAGCAAACGGAAGAATAACTAATGAAATCCAACACAGATGCAACAAAGCAAATACGACAGACATAACATAAATTGTCTGACTGTATACAAATACTAGTAACCTTGTTTACAAATCATGGCGGCCACCTATTCTATAGTTAAAACTTGTGTGTCATTACTGCCTGTAATACTGCGCTAAGGGCGGTGTAGGACCCAGAAACATGGAGAACTACTAAAATAATAAAGCGTAAATTGCAAACATTTATCAAGTGGTGTTTGGCAGAATAGAGGATAGATGGATGATAGGTCAAAAGGGAACTGGAAGAAAAGACAGAATAGAGGGACTGAGAGAGTCACAAATAAGGAACTTATGGAGAGAACAAGACAGAATAGAGAGGCTGAGATGGTATGATAGAGTCACAAATAAGGAACTTATGGAGAGAACAAGACAGAATAGAGGACTGAGATGGTATGATAGAGTCACAAATAAGGAACTTATGGAGAAACGTAAAACAGATTCCAGTGAACAGGTTAAAAAAAGGTAGCGCTGGATAGGACACTTTGCTAAAACCTTAGGGAATATAACAAGAAGGGTCCTTTCCTGGAACCACAGGACAGCGAAAGAAGGGGAGACGGAGAAATACACGGAAACAAGATTTGGAGGCAGAGATCAACGATATAAAGAAGAGCTGGAGGGAGCTGCAGGAAATATCTAGAGATAGGAAGACTTGGCATGAAGTTGGTTGAGGGTCTATGTCCCTAATCCGGGTTTAAAAGGCAGAGAGAGAGAGAAGAGAGAGAGAGGGGACAGAGGATATGAGCCTGGGAATTTAATGGCCACATGGCTAGTGCTGTCACCGCTAAACTGTTCAGGTTACGATGTTTTCTTTATGCCCTCGACAGAAAAAAACTATTTGTCCTTACCGTGGATTGAACCCAGGTCTCCCGCATGACAGCCGCGCTCTAATCCATTTTATCAGACGCTTCACTAAACTTGTGTGTGTAAAGTGTAAACTTGAAAGGGTCACAGGTACACCATGTTGAGAACCGTTGTCACTCGACTTTTTTCTGCTATTATGAAATGTTCCATTGGATGTAGTTTTCGAATGTGAACGGGTGTTGGGAAAGTAGTTTGTATGGGCTCATTTTAAAGTTGAAAATAGACGTCAAGAAGAAAACAAAACGTCCAAAATAATTGGCACCGGGTTTTCGTATAATGAGGGCAGTAAGGGGCGATGCTTGGGGCCGCTGAAAGCGTGGCTACAATAAGAAAAAATGACGATATTAGGAACACGGGAAATCGGATGCAAAGTACCGTAAGGACAACGCGTGGAATGACAGATTTAGAAGGGGATAACGCAAGGAATGACAGAGTTGGGAAGAGGATAACGCAAGGAATGACAGACTTGGGAAGAGGATAACGCAAGGAATGACAGACTTGGGGAGAGGATAACTCGTGAAATGACAGACTTGGGAAGAGGAAAACGTATGGAATGACAGACTTGGGAAGGGGATAACGCAAGGAATGACAGACTTGGGAAGAGGATAACGCAAGGAATGACAGACTTGGGAAGAGGATAACGCAAGGAAGAACAGACTTGGGGAGAGGATAACTCGTGAAATGACAGACTTGGGAAGAGGAAACGTATGGAATGACAGACTTGGAAGGGATAACGCAAGGAATGACAGACTTGGGAAGAGGATAACGCAAGGAATGACAGACTTGGGAAGGGGATAACGGAAGGAATGACAGACTTGGGAAGGGGATAACGGAAGGAAGGACAGACTTGGGGAGAGGACAACTCGTGAAATGACAGACTTGGGAAGAGGAAAACGTATGGAATGACAGACTTGGGAAGGGGATAAGCAAGGAATGACAGACTTGGGAAGGGATAACGAAGGAATGACAGACTTGGGAAGGGGATAACGCAAGGAATGACAGACTTGGGAAGAGGATAACGCAAGGAATGACAAACTTGGAAGGGGACAAGCAAGGAAGGACAGACTTGGGGAGAGGACAACTCGTGAAATGACAGACTTGGGAAGAGGAAAACGTATGGAATGACAGAATCGGGAAGAGGAAAATGTGTGGAATGACAGACTTGGGAAGAGAACAACTCGTGGAATGAAATACTCGGGAAGAAAAGTTAACAGAAATAAGGTGAAACTATATGTTATTGTCTTTAAGTTTCGTAACACACATCAGAGATTATGTGAGCTACAGAGTTAGTGCTTTGTGTAATACTCTAGGGGAATGGCGTGCCATTTCTGCGGAGAGAGACCGAGCCACATAGGGTAAAACTTGGAGCAATAAAATTAATTTTTCATCTTAGGGCGTTAAACAAACAATAAGAGATGAAGTTGGATGAAGGAAATTGAAAGAAAAACAAACACAGCCTAACCAAAATGGAAACAACTAAAAACGATACAAAATGGAACTGATAGGAAAACAACAATCAGAATACTAAGAGCATGCATATTCCCATATTTCCAGTGGCAATGTATGAGTGTGAAGCATGGACATTTAACAAGGCAGAGGTAAAACATATATGTGATATTTACTATAAGTGTTATAGAAGAGTCTTCCGTATATCATGGACAGAGAAGAGAACAAATTGATCTACCCAGAAGGAAACCCAAATCAAAGAAAACTGGCTGATGATATAAATAGGAATTAGACAATTAAGGTATTTTGGACATAAAAACACAAAGGGTTCGAGAAGACCATTATTGAAGGAGGCATCCTGACAATGTGGAGAAGAGGAAGACCACGGAGAAGATGGAATCAGGATGTAACGGGTGATTTGAGCATGACTGCAGCAGAGGCGGGACATCTGAAACATGCGGAAAAAAATAATTGAAGGACTGTTAAGATGGCAAAGTTTTGCTGACGACAAGTTATTTGTTGATGAGTACCATTTGTTCAGGAGATTTTCCTCCAAAATAAGTTCCTGCTTCTACTTTTCATTTCAACGGCAGTGCACAAACTTCGTAGCACCGGCGACAATACCGATGCAATTTGATGATGGCAAAATAGAGGTATTTTTTCCGAAAAAAATGGTATTAATAATTTTCTATACCCATGGCAGCGGTTATTCAATTTACTCTTATACTCATGGCAGCGGTTATTCAATTTACTCTTATACTCATGGCAGCGGTTATTCAATTTACTCTTATACTCATGGCAGCGGTTATTCAATTTACTCTTATACTCATGGCAGCGGTTATTCAATTTACTCTTATACTCATGGCAGCGGTTATTCAATTTACTCTTATACTCATGGCAGCGGTTATTCAATTTACTCTTATACTCATGGCAGCGGTTATTCAATTTACTCTTATACTCATGGCAGCGGTTATTCAATTTACTCTTATACTCATGGCAGCGGTTATTCAATTTACTCTTATACTCCTGGCAGCGGTTATTCAATTTACTCTTATACATTTTCAACTGAAAAAAATGGTTCTATTAAGTGTTCAATATGAATACAAGACCTAGGTGTTATCGTCCGTCTCCGATAAGACTAGGAACTTCATCTTAAACCGAGACATACCCTTTCAGCATAATAACGAGTCTTTTTTGTGTCATATCAATGCTGTCCGGGTAGAATCCATAAAAGGTCGTTGCAGAGCAAATGTAAGCATTATATTTTTGGATTCTCCGAAAGGAGTTAATTCTTATTTTTCATGTTTGTTGGCCTACACGCTCTGATATAACCAATAAAAGGTTCACCTTAGGTTGAAAGGGGCGTGCCTCGGCTTAAGAGGCTTTAATCCCCTACTAAACAAACAAACAATGTAAGCATACAGGAGGATAACTAGTTGAAGTATGGGGATAAAGGTTGAGGTCCTTGTTCTCCAGTGTCTCTCTGGAAGTTTGTTAACTGGCGACGTTGTTGTGTCCGAATCTCAGTTGATGCTTCGGAAGGTTTAAAATGGCAGGTTGAGAAAAGATTGAGAGCCACTGTAGCGTAGTTGTTAGTGAACTCGCTTCGCAAGGCTGGTGGTCTGGGTTCAGCTCCGCAATGCGCGTGGAATTTTTCCCGACCACGACGGCTTTCAGGTCGACCCAGCCTCAACTGGGTACCAGACATGCTCTGGGAAAGTAAAGGCGGCCGGCTTGATGCTGACCACATCACCCATCGTGTGCCGACGGTCAATGAAAATACAGGCCTAACACTGTATTGACCTATATACCACGAGATATAAAAGGGTTCCTTTACCTTTTTTTTTTCTTTGAGGAAAGATTGATGTCATCTATTGAGGTTTTCAACCTTCAGTTGCCTACGTGGATCTACTGTCGTGGACATGCGGGTGTTTGCGGCAAGGAAAAAGAGTACCGGTTTGCATCTACAGCATCGATCGTTGGAGAGCGGAAGATGGATAGGGGGATGTATTTTGGTTTCTTTGCGACCACCTTCCGGATGAAGACACTAACAATGATGTTGAGTTTATTCAACGATTTCAAGAGTTTGGAATTACACGTTGTACATGCAGAACTGGATGCATGTGGAGCAGAGTAAAGAGTGTGGTTAACCAAAGAGTTGCAGGAATTATTAGTAATACACTTCGATATATGTTGGGGGAATGTTAGCACCTATGGGTCTGCCCGGCAGCGGGACAGGGAAACCGTTACTATGCCTACACTTCGATATATGTTGGGGGAATGTTAGCACCTATGGGTCTGCCCGGCAGCGGGACAGGGAAACCGTTACTATGCCTACACTTCGATATATGTTGGGGGAATGTTAGCACCTATGGGTCTGCCCGGCAGCAGGACACGGGAAACAGTCACTATGTCTACACTTCGATATATGTTGAGGGGACACTGAGAAACTTTGGGTCTGCCCGGACTTCTTTGAAAAAGGTCTAAAGCCGAAGGATTGACTTCATTGCGCCGGGTTTTACCCAATATGGCTCGGTCTCTCTCCGCAGAAATGGCATGCCAACTGCCGAGAGTATTGCACAAAGCACGAACTCCGTAGGTTTCTAGAAGTCTAGAAACCCTAAGGGTCTCTGCAAAAAATGCACTCGCGAACAGAACGGCGAGGTCCGGATTCGTACCCACGTTCTTCGGAACGCAAGGCAAAGGCATAACCATTTAACCACAGAAACCCCTGACAGTAATCAACAACCACTAACCACTGAGGTATAGAACGAGCTACACAAGTGAACGAGTGAACACAATTATAAAGTATTGAGAACCGCTAATAAAGAGAAACAAGATGATACGAATAGCTATTATAACATACGTTTACGACAATATCAAACGAATTTTTATTTAAGTAACACTACTGGTTATGTCTGACATACATCTGATAAACAGCAGATCGAACAGAGCTTTTCCTTCCTTTGATAAATAAAACTGTATAATCATTAGTTTTATTAAAGTAATAGGGGTACGCGTGTGTGTATATAAATAATTCCTCTCGTACCGTTATACGTTACATAGGGTCTGCAAGTAATTTCTCCATACCGCTCTATCCTGGGCAACTTGCTCAATCTCCTCCATGGAACTGAGACCGATATTTCCTGCCTCTCTTAGCAAAGTTCGTTTCAGGGTCTCCTTAGGTCGACCTCTCTTTCTTGAACCCTTTGCATCCCACTTCAATGCCTGCTTTGATATTCGTTGATCATTTCTCCTCAAGGTGTGCCCAACATATCTCCATCTTCTTTTTCTTATAACAGTTGTCACTAGTGGTTGACCAGACATGTCTCTGATTTCATCACTTCTCCTGAATTCATTCCATTTTATATTCATATTTTTCGCAGACATTTATGTATATATATATATTGTGTGTGTTTTATGTTAAAGCTAGGGGAATAAATTATGCTAGAGAGTTCTCACTGCCTTCTGGGTCAGAACGGTTATGCAGAAGACTAGAGGAGTAAACCATGATCCCAAATCCGGAGCGAGAGAAACTAAGAGAGTTAATAGTTAAGTATATTACATTCTAGAGTGCTATGTTTTTAAATGTTTCCCGTTGCTACGTAGTTTTACAGCAGCTTTCCCTTATTTATATATATATTCAATTACAAATTCTGGCTCTCTGCAAACTTTGCTCAATTTCCGCCCATGTGTTAACGGGGCTCATAAGGGGAGCAAAGAATAGTAACACTTCGATCTACAAGGCATGTTGTAAGAGGTAACTGAGGTAGGGACCTAGGAAAGCTACCCTAGTAAATAAAAAGCGTCGCAGAAATGGATGTGCTGGCCTACTTGTAGGCGCAATCAACTGGTGCACAACGTGCAATCGCTCTTAGGCTCAGATCACAAAGAAATCACAAAGAGTGGTTAACAAGTGGTCGATATGGAGCGTTTGAAGAATAAAAAGTTAAATTCAAAGTATGGACTTCTGGTTTTTTCTTGAACCAGAAACAGTAACGTCGAGAAGAGGTTTGTGCAAATGGACAAGGGACATTTCGAATAATAGCTGACCATGACAGGCAAGTCAATAGTACCAACTTGAAGGTATGAAAAAATAACCATGATCAACAAATAAACAGGGTAAAGGTATTAAGAGCTTCCGAAAAAACAAATAGACAAACACGGGACTCGAACCACTTACCCTAGTCCTTACGACACCAATCGCCTAGCCTAGCAATACGAGCGTTTTTACGGACACAACCAATGAGCCATTCTAAAAAAATGATTCACGGGGGAGTATCTTTCTCAAACGCTGGTTATTTAACTAGACACAGAAACAATCAAGTAGGGTTCGTTCCATCAATGTCTGCACAAACACATACTATAAGCTTATTGTGCTTGTATATATTTGAGACGAGACAATATCATACATACACACACGTATACACATATAACAAACATGCATACATATCATTTTGTTTTTCGGAAGCTCTTAATACCTGTACCATGTTTATTTGTTGATCATATTCGTTCGTACGTGACTTTTGGGCTGCTCGTTTGGCGCGACAGTTTTGGCCAACCGTTTGGCGCAGGACGTTTTGGCGCAGGGCGTTTTGGGCAGGACGTTTTGGCTACAAATTCCTCAATAAATTTCAATAACCTTAATATTATTTTAATTTTTAGTGTACATGTATATTAACTCTAATTTGAACAATATCTTATACAGCAGGTTTATTGAACCCAATGCCAGGGTCTGAATTATATCATCAGCCGTTTCTGTGAGAAAGATCGAGAATTTGACACGCTGACCTGAGACTGAGTGTCACATCTTGTCCATCGCAAATGCAGAAACCTGTGACTTCCAAATGTTAATAGATCGACCCGTACTGTCACGTGTAATAGATTTGGCTGTTCATGTGCATAGTACATCTTGTCCATCGAAAATGTTCTGTCAAAGCGTGGCAAACAAAAGTTGAATCACGAAGGATACTTTTATGAGTCCGATAAGTTCAGTGCAGACCATTCAAGAAGTTCGGCGATGTGAGCTAAGAACGAATGCAAGGACCCGTTTACACACTACAGTGATATGATCGAGTTCTGATGCAGATGAACCACATAGTCACGAAAGTGTAATGTTACTATGAAGTTATTTTTAAATGGCGCTCAAACGCTCTGCGCCAAAAATCCTAGCTCCAAAACGGTCGCGCCTAAACGGATCTGCGCCAAAAATCCAGCGCCAAAACGGTCGCCAAACTCCGTTCCAAACGTCGGCGCTAAGTCCTGCTTCGCATATTCGTTATTCCAGTTTTCTTGGGGTTTTGATAAAAACTCCGTGTGTCCTCGAAAAATTACGTCAAACTGTAGAAGTTAACAGTTAACACTTGTTAATAAACATTGTTTTTCGTACTGTTTTAGTTCTTAGAACTATCCTGACAGAGAAGTAGAAGAAACAAATACATCCTACAAGACCTGTATATCCTGTTCCCGAAGATGAAATATTTTGGCCACATTAAACGCCACAGTTGTTTGAAGGAGAAGGTAATGGAAGGCATGATTCCTGGAAAACAAAGCAGGGGACGACTAAGACGAAGGTGGTAGCAGGACATCATAGAAACATTGAACATGACGCTAGAAGAGGCCGGAGAACTTGCATGAGACAGAGAGCTTTTCAGGCAGGCTGTGATGAATGCGACGTTTCACAAGAGACAAACTACTACTTGCTTGCTCGTATCGTCATACGTTACATAGTACATGCAAGTAATTTCTCCATACAACTCCGTCCTGGGAAAGTAGTACTTCTATTACTACTACCGCTACTGAAAGTAGTACTTCTATTACTACTACCGCTACTCCTGCTACTATTACTCGTCACAAATCAACATCACCACTACTACTACTACTACTCCCCTTCCTATTACAACAACTACTACTCGTACTAATACTGCTTGCTACCTGCTTCTACTACTGTCAATTGATACATACTACTACTACTCCCCACCCCCACCCCCATTACAACAACTACTACTCGTACTAATACTGCTTGCTACCTGCCTCTACTACTGTCAATTGACACATACTACTGAGAGCCGCGGTAGCGTAGTTGTTAGTGAACTCGCTTCTAAAGGCTTTTGGTCCGGGTTCAAATCCCGCAGTGGGCGTGGAATTTTTCCAGACCGCGACGTCTCTCAGGTTGACCCAGCCTCAACTGGGTACCAGACATGCTCTGGGAAAGTAAGGCGGCCGGCGTGATGCTGACCACATCACCCATCGTGTGCCGACGGTCAATGAACGATACAGGCCTAACACTGTATTGACCTATGTACCACGAGGTATGAAAGGGTTCCTTTACTTACCTTTACTTACTTACTACTACTACTATTACCACTACAACAACTTGCTACCTACTACTCTCTACTACTGGAAACATGCCACCCCCTACCACCATCATCATCACTACCACTGCTACTTTTCATCTGCAACTTATCACCTACTACCACTAATCTTATATATATATAAGACAAAGATCAATGAATTGTATGTCTGTCCCAATTGTTTGGAGATATCTGGACATCCTACGGACTTGGAATTTGGCAAGAAGGTGGCTTTCATGGATACGAAGAGGAAAAAATTATAAAACTAGACTTTTTATACGTTTCTATAACCATATTCCCATCTTAACACACATGGTCATTCTGCATATAAATCTCCGAAATTGTCTTTCCATGTTTTCACGACGTTCCCGGTCACGTGATCATGTTGTTAATTTCCGCTGGCGAAACGCGTAATCACAAAGTACGGTAGATTTACAAAATACAAAAACAATGACAACACACAGCAACGTTCCGACCAACAAGGCCTTTATCAAGCAAATAATAAAACAAAGTAACAAATGTCACAGCACACTACATACAGACTTTGACAAAGATTAATAAATTTCCGCTCAAGTCCTTAATGCTCTGATAACGTCACTGTTATTATAACGTATTTAAACACATTTATTTATACGTTTCTGTAGAGTAGTTGATAACGTGCCTGCCCACATTGCAGTATACATGCGCTCTATTCACGTTCGGTCCAAATTTATTTTAATGGTTTTTTTTAAAAACACATCGAGAAGTTAATAATCTGAATAAATTTAATTTGCCAATTGTTGTTTTTTTTTAACTTCAACGGGAATTCAATTTATCAGGTTGTACTAGCAATCGAAATAAGGGACAGTTTATGTGGGCTCGGAAGATCAACGTAAAAGGATAACTTTACAAATGTAGCTTTAAAAGTGGTGAAATATTACAACTAGATTTAAACTTAATTCAACTTTCACAGAAACGGGAATTCTGTTACATGTTGTATCAGGTTTTACTGGCAATCGAAATGAGGGACATTTTAAATTGTTATTTGTCAACTTTCACGGGAATTCTGTGGTATCAGGTGTTACTGACACTGATACATGGAGAGAAAACGTATTGTTTTTAATGGGGAAGAAGCAGATTTTGAGGCAACTGGCATGTTTCTTTAAGGGACTTTACAAATAGATTTTAAACTAAATTCCCGTGCAAGAACGGGTAAACTGATAGTACTATATATAATAATCTGTACAGTATCCAGTATTGTATTGCATAACATTCGTTGCTTGATATAGATATTTTGGTTTTTTAAATATCTTGCATTGTATTCTGATAGTTCTCCTGGGAAAGACAGAAACCTCATACCTGAAGAAATGCAATTTTTTTCCGATCCAGAAGCACTTGAGCTTTTCAGCTCTTCGGCTCGGTGCCATGGACATCGTAACCCTTCGGTTCGGTGCCACGAACATCGTAAATCTGGGGAATCTGTGGCTTTTTCTGCCATCTCGCGGAATTGAACCCACACACACAGAGGGATAGTCACCCGTAGTCCAACGCGCTACGAACACACTGGCACAGACGGGCAGAAGAAATGCAATAACGAAGAACTTATTTAAGAAGGAAACACAATCGCAAATCTGACAGCAACACACCAAATAAAGCTCACTACATGCGAAATGAAATAACTGAGGAAGGCGGTGGGAGTCACTAGAAAAGATATGTCTATGAAACAAGGACATCAGAAGCAAAGTAGGCATAATTTCATGCATCGAATACATTGAAAGACAACAAATGCAGTGGTTCTAACATTTAATGAAAATGGAACACATCCAACCACCAATAATATCATACAATAAAAACCGATCGGGTACTAAAGGAAAGGGAAAATCAAGAAAAAAATGGATAGACAATATCTAGACCACACTAAATAAATACGCATATAACACAACAGTGGCGACTGATCTGGCACTAGACTTCAAATTAAAGCTGCCACCCCTACGCTTAACGGAAAGAGTGGACAACCAATTCCATCATCTATTTGGGGAAATACAACAGACAACAAACACACTTACACACACACACATATATATGAGACTGGTTGAGAAATGAAGACATCAGGAAAAAGTGGGTACAACATCAGTACTAGACTTCATCAAGAAACAACAAATTAAATGGTTCGGCCACGTAAGCAGATTACCATCAGACAGTGCACCTCAAAGAGCAATGCTGCTCCGATACAATGGGTACAAAGCAAAAGGCCGGCCACGCAAAAGATGGACCTCAGAGAAACAGAGGCGACGAAAGAGACTATCTACGAAGCGCATACTAGGGCCCGTTTTAGAAATCTCTTCCTGACCTGACGCTGTGAGGCAACAGGATTCGAGAAAGAAAGAAAGAAGAAAGAACACATATATATACACACACACCCACAAACAATGATTAAACGCCGGAATTAGGTTGAATTTATCATCAGAAGAGGGCATAACCTCACAACTAGAACTATCATGTAACAGAGCCCGGGGGGAGAAGACAAAATAGAAGCCAACTAAAGGCAATTTTCTGGTGAAGTGTGGAATCTGAGAGATGACAATTAGGAATCCGTTCATAGGCACTTTGTGAAGATTATGATTAGACTGAGCAAATTGGAGAGAGTTTCTTTCTGTTGAACAGGATGTCACAAGGGCGTAGTAATTACCAAATGCTTTGTTGGTCGATGGTCAGGGTTTCACAACAGTTTTTTCGGTATGTATGCAACTATTCAGCAGCCACCGTACCATCATCATCTTCTGGACCTGTGGCGTAGTAGTAATGTAGTCGCTTCTCGCACCAAAGGTACTCTTTTCGCTCCCCTCATGAAGCGATCAGGATATTTTCCAGAGATTCCTGATCTTAATATAGGTGAGGTCTAGTTCCTAGTCATATCGGAGATGGATGATAAAACGTAGGTCCTGTGTTCAAATTGAGCACGTAAAGGAATTATTGGAAGTTGAACATCGAGAAGAGTAGGCAGCAAAGTCCCTGTCTGGTCAAAATTCAGAAATTATTTTTTTAAATTCCTACATACTTTCACCATTTTCAAACTTACCTCTCTCTCTCTCTCTTTCTCTCTCTCGCGATCGTTCTTTTTGGACATTTTGATAATTATTACTGTGATATATAAACAGCCTTTGCAAGAACGTTTTTACATCACAATCTTCAGTATAATTTGGAGCTCTGGTGCTTGCCCTTCGGCGATGTGTTTGATTTCAACCAGCGTTTACTTGGTTCGCTCTCCGTCAGCCGTTGGCTGTCCCAGCCGACCTGCAAGGCAGCAGGTTGCTATTTTCTTTTAGGGTAGCGACCCTTAAACAACCTGCCCTCCCGGGTTGTTAAGCGTCATCTGCCCAGGCTACCTGTCTTTTTCTGGACTACTTGGCTTGCCTCCGTCCAATTTTGTGTACGGTTTGCTCCGCTACCTTTGATTGTCCCCAATCTAACTACAAGACAGTAGTAGTTCCCTGCGAAACTGGATCCAAGCCTCTGTTGGGCTTTCCAGTTTTCTGCACATTGGGTGGTCCACTCACACCTACGCTTGTCACGCCCCTTCGTCGCTCCACCCTCAGCATCGTGCACGTCTGTCCCACCGTTGGGCCACAGCCAGGCTCTAGCACAGGCCAGACAACTGGCCAGGTATTCCTGACCTAGATACGAAAAGGGATCTAAAATTACAGATGTTTGATAGAACACTGCACGCTTTTGGCAATTTACTCAATTCTGTGAGTCTATGGTTATTTGTTGGTGAAACATATTCACAATATTGATATTCCTTATTGTTAAACTTAACTTGTTGCATAATAAAACTTCGATTTAGCATTTTGTGTTGATTTTAAAATGAATTCGTCTATATACCCCAATACTGGAATGCGAGGTCACGTGGTGTAGTTGGGGTCTGATTTCCACAATTCTTACCTGAGCCCGAAGGCCCAGTAGTTTATAGTTGGCTGTGGTTGGGCCCACCCGTGCATCGTTCACATGTGTGTTCGCTCTGCCCCGGTGTCTGCCCACCGTGTCTATTAGTTCTCACCGTGCACACATTCACCATGCCTCTAGACTGTCCGGACACGGAACTCAACGGGCCCCCACCTCAGGGTTCCGAGTTTGCCCTATGTGCCCCACGTGCAACTCAACTCGAACCCGGAGGTGGGGTCGAGTTTCGACCCACGCGAACCCACGTCTCTTCTCTGGATGCACCCCTCTTCCTTGTTTGTTTATCAGTTCAGCTTTTCCCATCGGCGGGATAGATGTGCATTAATAGTCACTCTGGGATTCCACTCGTCTGTGTTGCGAGCAGATCTCATCCAACGTGATCACTACTTATATCAGAGTAGCTCTCCCTCGATCCCTACCCGCTTAGCCAGGCAGGAACCATTGTCTGTTTCCAGGGTCATCACGTGGAGGTGGGGTAGGATCTTGATTAGTGCCAGCTCCCTAATCCTGGCGCGGCGTTGTCCCTTTGCGTATTTGACCCCAACACTTACATCTAAGAGCCTCGCCGTTGCTACGGATTTCTACACTGCCGCTGAGATCTTCCTGTGTAACAAAGAGATTTGAGCTCATATGGTTATTCACCGAAGCGTAATAATGATAATCCTACCAATAAATCAATCAAACCAATCATCATCTTGCTAAATATATACGGCATGTTACTGGAGAAGATAGCAGTGTCACATAGAGACAGACCACGCCCTTTCTGAAACCGGCCAATGAAGAGGCGACAAGCTTGTTTATGATGTTTACTAGCATTTTGAATGGATGCAAAAAAAAGCTATTGATCTTGTAACTAACTTGATTAATGCGAAAAACAAGGACGGTTTTTCACAAAGGTATTCAGGAAATATGACATGACAGAGCGTATTGATGTATGGAGTCTCGCTTTCAAGTCAATTCTGAGAAGACCCAAACGCTGCTGTGCGCTTTGAGAAATCCCATTGTCATGTTTGACCTGCACTGAATCAACTTTGATGCGCATGATATCGATCGTCGTTACAAGATACGCTATCTTAGAATAAGCTTTGATCGTAGTCTACTTATGAAACAACATGTTGACTCGTGTCCCCCAGCAACATAAGACCGACTAGCTCAGACGGGAAAACCAAAATTCCTGCTTAATGAGGGCTGGTTTTTATAAGTGTTTGGTAGAACACTGTAAAGTTTTCTGCAATTTTACGCAATTCTACGAGTCATGTTTATTTCTTCTTTCTTTCTTTTGTCGTCACACTGTTGCCGGGTTGTTACCCAGTGTCGTCACACTGTTACCGGGTTGTTGCCCAGTGTCGTCACGCTGTTACCGGGTTGTTGCCCAGTGTCGTCACGCTGCTACCGGGTTGTTGCCCAGTGTCGTCACACTGTTACCGGGTTGTTGCCCAGTGTCGTCACACTGTTGCCGGGTTGTTGCCCAGTGCCGTTACACTGTTACCGGGTTGTTGCCCAGTGTCGTCACACTGCTGCCGGGTTGTTGCCAGTGCCGTACACTGTTACCAGGTTGTTGCCCAGTGTCGTCACACTGTTACCGGGTTGTTGCCCAGTGCCGTCACACTGTTGCCGGGTTGTTGCCCAGTGTCGTCACACTGTTACCGGGTTGTTGCCAGTGTCGTCACACTGTTACCAGGTTGTTGCCAGTGTCGTCACACTGTTACCGGGTTGTTGCCCAGTGTCGTCACACTGTTACCGGGTTCTTGCCCAGTGTCGTCACACTGTTACCGGGTTGTTGCCCAGTGTCGTCACACTGTTGCCGGGTTGTTGCCCAGTGCCGTTACACTGTTACCGGGTTGTTGCCCAGTGTCGTCACACTGTTACCGGGTTTTGCCCAGTGTCGTCACCTGTACCGGGTTGTTGCCCAGTGTCGTCCACTGTTACCAGGTTGTTGCCCAGTGTCGTCCACTGTTACCGGTTGCAGTTGTCCTGTTACCGGGTTTGCCAGTGTCGTCCACTGTTACCAGGTTGTTGCCCAGTGTCGTCACACTGTTACCAGGTTGTTGCCCAGTGTCGTCACACTGTTACCGGTTGTTGCCCAGTGTCGTCACACTGTTACCGGGTTGTTGCCCAGTGTCGTCACACTGTTACCGGGTTGTTGTCCAGTGTCGTCACAACATTCACAACATATACATATCATTTTCAGGGCCATTAGGGGTTTATTGCCTGAGTGTATATGTTATGTCTAGCGTATCGTCTTCTTCGAACGCACCATATCGACCACTTGTTAACCACTCTTTGTATGTGATCTGAGCCTAAGAGCAATTGCACGTTGTGCCAGTTATGCGCCTACAAGTAGGTCAGCACATCCGATTTCTGCGATGCATTTTATTCACTAGGGTAGCTTCCCCAAGCCCTACATCAGTCGCCTCTTACGACATGCCTTGTAGGTCGCAGTGGTATTATTCTTTGCTCCAGTTGCGGGCCCCGGCACCACACGGGCGTGTCTACCGTATAAGACATCTGAATTTCTTCCATTTCCTTGTAAGCTTTGCTAGATAAAGACTTTTTTGGTCGATATGTCAATGTATACTGTTTTTTTCCCTTTGCAAAACTACAGTACTTTGTTATTATGTGTTTCACTTTAACTATCTCCAGGGAGACCCAGGTTCAATAGACAGTAAGGCCAAGTATTTTTTTTTATGTTGTGGGCATAATGAAAAATCATAACCTGAAAAGTTTCGCGACGACTTCTCTACCCATCCAGCCATTACATTCCTCAGGCTCCCGTCCCATGTGTCCTACACTGCCCTAAAAAGCGGTATTACAAGTCAGTAAAGTATCAACAGTTTTTTTAAAATCTCCAACATTTGATGCTATAGATAAGTTATATGTTTGCATATTTGCATCTCTGTCCCATTATATGCAACTGTACAGTTTGAAAACTTATACAGCTTTCTACAAATAATTACCACACAAAGGTAACCACGAGATAATATGGAGAGAGAGAGAGAGAGAGAGAGAGGTAGAGAGAGAGAGAGAGAGAGAGAGAGAGAGAGAGAGAGAGTTGACATTCCAGCTAAACGAAGCTCTGAGAAAACAAATCATTATTGTTTTTGTATTTTGTAAAACTACAGTACTTTGTTATTACGTGTTTCGCCATTGCCATATAGTTGTACTCAGGGGCGGCTCGTCATTAAGGGCCAGTGGGGCCCGGCCCCTCAAGAAAAATTACCACGATCCGCCACTGGTTGTACTGCAGTCTTCCCCTATATCGATATAGAAAACAACCAAATTATTCAGTGGATACCAGCTCACTGTGGCATATCAAGAAAGGAAAGAGCAGACAAGGTGGGTAAATAGGGAACAAAGTTGATACAGATCAAGCATCCATTGTCACTTCCAGAGAATAACGCACATATCAAAGAAAAATAGAAACATTCGTGGAGGCAACAAGCCAACAGATAAACGTCTACATGATCTCATGATCCAGAGCCAACTATAATCTCATAGGGCCAGCGGACTCAGGTAAAAAATCATGGGAGATCAGACCACAACTACACCACGTGACCTAGCATTCCAGTATTGGTGTATACAGACGAATTCATTTTAAAATCAACACAAAATGCTAAATCAAAGTTATATTATGCAACAAGTTAAGTTTAACAATAAGGAATACCAATATTATAAATATTTTTCACCAATAAATAGCTATAGACTCACAGAATTGAGTAAAATTGCAAAAAAGCTTGCAGTGTTCTTTCAAAACTATAAATTCCAGTCCCCAACTGAAACTAAGTCAAGGGGTGTCCCCGTCAGTTATTCGGCCAAATGATTAGACTTGGCTGTGCATCAGCAGACACAAAAGAAAACGGCACACAACAATCTTAAATCTCAGAGCAGAGCATACTCAACCACGAGATATGTGTGGAAACCTAAAAATCTGATATGGTCAGAGCGGATCAGTTCAGCTCTGGAGAAAACCGAGGGAGGCTGCGGTGATACGTAATAAATAGGCGTTTCATGAGAAGGGCACGTATGTATGGTATCACATAAGCAAAGCAAAAATGAATAAAGAAAAAACAAAACTAACAAAAATCCAACGTATCGACTATTTAGACTTCATTATCTGTATGTTAGACTGTGATGTTGTTGTTATAATAAGCCCACACTATCGTTATTCCTGACCTTTGACTTCTATCGTGCAATACATCATAACATAGCTCACCACAAACACCAACGCAGTATATACCTTAACAGTCTTATCTGTCACACACCTTAACCTTTCAGAATGACAAAGATCATATTGTATGCCGTCACTGTCTAACTACTACTTGATTCTTTTAACCAACAACGGATCTCAGAACGGCGTCACCAACTACGATCGCCGCCCACGAGAGTTAATTATTTATCCTAGATCAGCGGTTCCCAAACTTTGCATTACCGCGGACGTCTTTTTAAATACATTTTGATGCTGCGGACACCATAAGTTTATATATATGAAAATCTTCTATAGATGGAGTTATTATTACACCCCACTAGCTGGGTCAAATTTCTCAGACTGCAGGAAACGTCAAATGATCTTTCACTTTGTCCTGTCAGACATTTAGACTCCGGTCTGGTCCGGGTTCTTTGATTTCTCAGCGGAACTAGTGTACCTCTGTTTTTATACAAATTTAAAAAAAATTATTTTTTCTGTTTGAAACGTCAAATATCATAATATTTCTTCAAGAGCTTGAAGACCCCATGTGAGTACCTCGCGGACCCCCGGGGGTCTGCGGACCCCAGTTTGGGAAACGCTTTCCTAGATTATTGCCCAACTCGACAGTGCGAACAAGACAAATACCATCAAAGCAGTAACAAGCAAGGCCCCCAGTCCTGTAAAAACTATCTCTTTCATTCATTCCCATAGTAATTTGAATATAGGAAAATATCATACTTGATTCCATATGTACGGTTCCAACTTCACTGCAACGGGTCACCCCATAATTGCTGCGTTCCTATGTCAACGAAAATCACACGAACTGCTAACAACGGTCTCCTGTATGAACTAATTCCAGAATGAAACAGCCGACCGCCACAAAAACAACCTGTACCGCATAAATGCATATGGCCTTCGCTAAAGTGTCAACACAAAACTGTTCATCACTTGAATTGCAATTCATGTCGAAGGGAACATCAATCACGATAAAATCCAGCTTTCTGCACACGCAATATCACTGCTACGGCAGATTGAGTCGGTTCGTCATAACCGCCGTCAGCCATTTTATGAATACCCACAACAAACGCACGGTTGACACAGCAAAAATCAGTTCATGTAACATTCATAGCTCACAGCGTTACTCAAGCACTAACTCAGTGCAAACAAAACCGAAAAATACCCGACAAAACATGGTGGGAATGCGCTAGCAAAGTCGTGTCCAGAATCAAACAGTCCTAATTCTGAATGAACCTCCCGCATTCCGCCACTGCTGGCCACATTTTTCCATAGGAAAGTATCGGTTGCAGAAAGGGATACAGAAGATTTTGATGTGCGTGTCTGCTTTGATAGTAAGATCAGCCATTCAGGAGGTACAGATGGCGAGATTAACGTTAGGGTAATCCGAAAAGGCTTTGCTCTCCTGCACGTAGTGACGAAGTTTATTTACTAAAGCATATCTCAGGATATTCAGGTGAAATGTGTAAATCTGTCTTGTTGTATGGCTCGGAACGGTGTTCAACCAGAGCCAACTATAAACGTATGGCCTTCGGACTCAGGTAAGAATTATGGGAAATCAGACCCCAACTACACCACATTACCTCGCATTCCAGTATTGGTATATATAGAGGAATTCATGTTAAAATCAACACAAAATGTTAACTCGAAGTTATATTATGTAACAAGTTAAGTTTAACAATAAGAAATATCAATATTATGAATATTTTTTACCAATAAATAACCATAGACTCACAGAATTAAGTAAAATTGAAAAAAAAGCTTGCCTTGTTCTATCAAACATCTATATTTTCCGGCCCCTTTTCTGATCTAGGTCAGGGAACCCCGAGTCAGTTGTCTGGCCTAGTTATCTAGAGTTGGCTCTGGTTCAACAAATTAAGTCTAATACAATTAAAATTCAGATATTTGTTAACAATGGCGAGGGTCCACGCTGTAATTCAGAAGATGGTACAAATATTTTGCAACAGCGAAACATGTAAAAACAAAGTACTGTAGTTTTACAAAATACAAAAACAATAACAATACATATCAACGTTTCGACCAAAAAGGCCTTTATCAAGCAAAGGATACAACAGATGTGAAGAAATTGCTTCTCACGTGGCAAACTACATTTAGTCAGACAATAAATTTCTAACGGCACTCTCCTTCTTCTTCTTTGCGTTCGTTCTTTACGACCAATTTTAATCACTCTTTGTGATATGTTTGATCTTTGCCAAGAACGTGTAAACGTTGCACATTGGTTTGGTAGGCCCCTAAACACATAGACTTCTACACGCTTAGAACACATGCATCCGATTTCAGCCAAACCTCCTTAGTCGCCTCTTACGACATGCGTGGCAGGTAACAGTGGTTCTATTCTTTGCACCCCAAATTTGGGCCCCGTAACCACTCGGCGTCTATCGGCACTAAAACGTTTATAAAAATGTAATTTTTTTACGTGTTTCGCCATTGCTACATAGTTTTTACTGCAGTCTTCCCTTATATCGATAATAATATTTTGCAAGAATTATGCGTGTTAATCTTTCTAATGAATTTTGCCCTGACAGGAGGGGGTTTCAGTCTGCTCTTCTCGATTTCGAGCTACCAAGGGTTCTTTTACGTGCTTGCTTAACTTGAAGACGGGACGTTTTATCGTCCATCTCCGATAGAACTAGGAACTCGATCTCATCTACATTGCTAACAAATATCTTCGGTAGGGGATTCTCAGATTTTGGTATGACAGAGTTGTAAATACAGACCTGTGAATAAGAACATAGCCGGAACACATGATGACCCAGGTCTGGAGAAGGAAATGATGGTTGGTAACGTATAACATGTGAAGCTGGACGTTGTTGGAGATATTGCCAAGGAGATAGGAGCACCCATGGACATGTCCGGAGTGCAATGAAGATATTTCAAACTGAAACTGAAACCTAGGAAGACACAACCGAGTGTCAATAGACAGACACTTTATAGGACCCCAAAAGGGAAAAGAAAAACAAGGCAGCTCCCTAAATAGACCTAGAGACCAGTCTTCTTGAGGAACTACACGATGTCCAATTATCCTGAAAGGTCATACATAAAACGGCCACAGACCGGGAAAAGTGGTGGACAACTGTTGAGGCCATATTCTTCACGAGAAAAACGGAGAGACATAAGAACAAGAAAATGTATCCACAACAAGAAAACTATAAAAACAATCAACGTCAATAACAACTTATTCGTCTGCAAGAAAAGAAACAAACTAATCTTGTTTTGAATAGCACAATCGGCGCTAGAATTCAAAATCGAAGTTTAACATTTCCTAACATCGCAACGTTTATGCTACGTGACATTCTATTCAAATATCAAATAAAGGGACTCGGCACGTATATGATGATGATGATGAAATTATAAAAAAAACAAGATGTACAGCAGATTGTACACACGACATTATGTGTTATGTTAAATTGCGCACTCCTAGACGAAATATCAATAAGGAAATACTTTAGAAAGCAAACAGCTATTTCATGTATATTGCATGTCTATTTTGTCGCTTATATATATTATATAAATATTTAGGAAGAAAATTGTTTTTAAAATATCACCTATTTGTTGTGAGTGTTGAGTGTCAGTGTTGCGTTTGAGTGTTGTGTTTTAGTTGTGTGTCTGAGTGTTGTGTTTGAATGCTGTGTTTTAGTTTTGTGTTTGGGTGTCGTGTTTGAGTGTTGTGTTTGAGCGTTGTGTTTTAGTTTTGTGTTGGGTGTTGTGTTTAGTTTGTGTTTGGTGTGTGTGTGAGTGTCGTTTTGAGTGTTGTGTTTGAGTGTTGTGTTTGAGTGTTGTGTTTGAGTGTTGTATTTGAGTGTTGTGTTTGAGTGTTGTGTTTCAGTCTTGTGTTTCAGTGTTGTGTTTCAGTGTTGTGTTTCAGTGTTGTGTTTCAGTGTTATGTTTAATAGTCGTTCTTGAATATTATGGTTCGCCCGAGTGGTTACCGGAGCCCAAATTTGGGGTGTAAAGAATAGAACCACTGTTACCTGCCATGCATGTCGTAAGAGGCGAGTAAGGAGGTTTGGATGAAATCGGATGCATGTGTCCGCTAGGGAATGCTAACCCGAAACAAACGCTTGCAGAAAGCGGATGCACCAGGCCGTAAGGCGCATAACATGGTGCAACGACCCCTCACAATGAGGAATGGGATAACGGATTCTACGGTCGCCAATCTGCCTCGAGATTTAGCCACGCAGTAAGAATGTCAGACCTACCATCACGAGGGTGGCCAAAACTTACTGCGGGAAGAGGTCGATACAAACGGGGAAGCAGAAATCATAGGAATTATATCCGACAGAAATGCCCCCAGTATGCAGACTTGAGAAGGATGCCACCCCAGGGCAAGACAAACTGTATGGGGCTGATAACCTGAGGCAGACGGCTGTCTTTATTAGAATCCAACCAATCTGTGAACCAGAAGACAAACTGTATGGCATGGCTGATAATCTGAGGCAGACGGCTGCCTTTATTAGAGAATCCGAAATCCCAATCTAGTGAGAACGCAGAAGACAAACTGTATGGCATGGCTGATAATCTGAGGCAGACGGCTCTTTTATTAGAGAATCCGAAATCCAATCTAGTGAGAACGCAGAAGACAAACTGTATGGCATGGCTGATAATCTGAGGCAGACGGCTGTCTTTATTAGAAAATCCGAAATCCCAATCTAGTGAGAACGCAGAAGAAGAATGTTATGGTTGGGCGTTGTATGTTAGGTGTATGTTTGAATGTTGTGTTTGAGTGTTGAATTTCAGAGTTGTGTTTGAGTGTTGTGTTTGATAGTTGTTCTTGAATGTTATGGTTGGGTGTTGTGTGCTAGTGGTGTGTTTGAGTTGCAACTGACTGTTGTCTTTGAGTGTTGTACTTGAGTGGTATATCTGATCGTTGAGTATGTTTGTGTTACCAGCACCAAACATGGACAATGAGCAAAGCACATTCGCAAAAAATAACTAAATGTGAAATGCGATGCATACGAAAAGTTAACAATACAAGAAAAGACAGAGTCATCAACAGGAGCATAAGAAAGAAAGTTGGCACAGAACATTGAATTACATTGAGAAATAAAGAATGAAGTGGTTTAGCCACTTAATAAGAATGCAACCAAACTCCAGAGTATACAGTCTTCTACAACAGAACATCAGGAAAGAAGGCAAGAGGAATACCACAAGAAAAGATAGTTAGATGTCATAGCAGAATCCTGTCAAAAAAGCAAAATAACTATCACCCAAGCCACTAGAACAGCGCAAGACAAAACAGAAAACCACGACACTGCACAACAAACCGGTAATAGTGTGACAACAAAAGTAGAAAGAAGAGAATGTGTGTTGTATTTGAGTGTTGTGTTTGAGTGTTGTATTTGAGTGTTGTATTTGAGTGTTGTGTTTGAGTGGTGTGTTTGAGTGTTGTGTTTGAGTGTTGTGTTTGAGTGTTGTGTTTGAGTGTTGTGTTTGAGTGTTGTATTTGAGTGTTGTATTTGAGTGTTGTGTTTGAGTGTTGTATTTGAGTGTTGTGTTTGAGTGTTGTGTTTGAGTGTTGTATTTGAGTGTTGTGTTTGAGTGTTGTGTTTGAGTGTTGTGTTTGAGTGTTGTATTTGAGTGTTGTATTTGAGTGTTGTGTTTGAGTGTTGTGTTTGAGTGTTGTGTTTGAGTGTTGTGTTTGAGTGTTGTGTTTGAGTGTTGTATTTGAGTGTTGTATTTGAGTGTTGTGTTTGAGTGTTGTGTTTGAGTGTTGTATTTGAGTGTTGTGTTTGAGTGTTGTATTTGAGTGTTGTGTTTGAGTGTTGTGTTTGAGTGTTGTATTTGAGTGTTGTATTTGAGTGTTGTATTTGAGTGTTGTGTTTGAGTGTTGTGTTTGAGTGTTGTGTTTGAGTGTTGTGTTTGAGTGTTGTGTTTGAGTGTTTTGTTTGAGTGTTGTGTTTGAGTGTTGTGTTTGAGTGTTGTGTTTGAGTGTTGTGTTTGAGTGTTGTGTTTGAGTGTTGTGTTTGAGTGTTGTGTTCTGAGTTGTTTGAGTGTTGAGTTGTGAGGTGGTTTGAGTGTTGTGTTTGAGTGTTGTATTTGAGTGTTGTATTTGAGTGTTGTTTTGAGTGTTGTTTTGAGTGTTGTGTTTGAGTGTTGTTTTTGAGTGTTGTATTTGAGTGTTGTATTTGAGTGTTGTATTTGAGTGTTGTGTTAGGTTGTGTTTGAGTGTTGTTTTGAGTGTTGTTTTGAGTGTTGTGTTTGAGTGTTGTGTTTGAGTGTTGTTTTTGAGTGTTGTGTTTGAGTGTTGTGTTTGAGTGTTGTGTTTGAGTGTTGTGTTTGAGTGTTGTGTTTGAGTGTTGTGTTTGAGTGTTGTATTTGAGTGTTGTTTGAGTGTTGTATTTGAGTGTTGTATTTGAGTGTTGTATTTGAGTGTTGTGTTTGAGTGTTGTTTTGAGTGTTGTTTTATGTGTTTTGAGTGTTGTGTTTGAGTGTTGTTGAGTGTTGTTTGAGTGTTGTTTTAGTGTTTTTGAGTGTTGTATTTGAGTGTTGTATTTGAGTGTTGTATTTGAGTGTTGTATTTGAGTGTTGTGTTTGTAGGGTTTGAGTGTGTATTTGAGTGTTGTGTTTGGTGTTGTTTTGAGTGTTGTGTTGATTTGAGTGTTGTATTTGAGTGTTGTTTTTGAGTGTTGTGTTTGAGTGTTGTGTTTGAGTGTTGTGTTTGAGTGTTGTGTTTGAGTGTTGTATTTGAGTGTTGTATTTGAGTGTTGTATTTGAGTGTTGTGTTTGAGTGTTGTGTTTGAGTGTTGTTTTGAGTGTTGTGTTTGAGTGTTGTTTTGAGTGTTGTTTTGAGTGTTGTGTTTGAGTGTTGTGTTTGAGTGTTGTGTTTGAGTGTTGTGTTTGAGTGTTGTATTTGAGTGTTGTGTTTGAGTGTTGTACTTGCATGGTTTGGTCTCTGTGTGTAGAGTTAGGTGTTCGTCTCTCGTGCCAAAGGTACCAGGTTCGCTCCCTCGTGTAACCATCGGTATATTTTTCCAGAGATCTCTGATCTCATTGTAGGTGAGATCGAGTTCCTAGTCCTATCGGAGACGGACGATAAAACGTAGGTCCAGTGTTCAATTTGAACACGTAAAATAACCACATTGGCAGCTCGAAATCGAGAAGAGAAGGCTGGGATGTCGCTGACCGTGCAAAATTCATTAAAGATTAAAAAATAAAATCTTCTAAATTACATTGGGGACCATCGCCGGTGCTACGGAGATTGTGTTGTGCATTTCAGCTGAGATCTTCCTGTGCAAGAAAGCGATTGGAGCACAATTAATCAAGCAAGCAAGCACTCACTCACGCATACACAAAACGAAATTTAAAAAAAGAATAAGCATTAATCAAGGTAACAAGCAGAAAGATCTCAACTATACTGCATGACATATTTAGCACCGGCGCAAATCTTCTGTGCAACTTTAATTAAGATAGTTTTTGGTAGAAATATTAAATTGCTCTGTATTGAACCTTCTTATTTTCTGAAGTAAGCGGCATTGTCCAACTGAATGTTTCCTTCTTGTAAGCAAGCTAATTTCTAGAGCGGTGGAGATTTATGACTCTGTCAAAAGGCTTTAAAAAGTGAGTTTTTTTAAAAAGAAATGAGTCCCACGTGGGCCCTTAAATTATGTAGCTTGCATTGAAACGCTTAAATTAAGCATTGCCTGTTCCGTACATGCATACTTTGATATTTTGTCACTTCTGGATTCACATATGTCAAGGTCCATAGAAACCAGGGATCCAAATGTCACGCAGAAAATAATGTCAAAATGAACATACAGCATAAATAACCAGATTTGGTTTCAGATCGGGATCATCATTAAATAGATTGTACTGGAATCCATCTTCTCTGTGATCTTCATTTTCTCATCTTTGCCGGAATGTCTTCTTTTATATTGTTCTTTTCCAACCCTTCGTTCATTTTCATATATCCAAATACTTGTACTTTCGTACACTTTTTAAAATTTTTATTTATAGCATCAGGTAATGACGAAAATCCAGTCCTTCGAAACGAAATGCTACAGAAAGATCCTACGAATACCATGGACAGATAAAAAGGAAGAACACTGATGTCTTGAAAGAACTGAATGTTAAAGACAATTGACTGATAAACAATATACTATACAGAAAAATTAGATACTTTGGTCAATCTTCACGATGGTCTGAAAAGAACAATATTAGAGAATTGTCCCATGACGCAGAGGCAGACCAAGAAGAAGATGGCTACAAGATATTAAAGAAACCATGAATATGACCATCGACGAAGTGGGTGAACTGGCTAGAGACAGAGTGAATTTCAGATGTGCTGCAAAGAGAGTAACATCGTATAAAGGATACGCATCTTGATCATGAGCATCAGGCAGTTTTTTCTTTGACTGTGACTTCTTTCCGGATATATCTAGTTGTTCTCTTCTCTGTCCATGATATATGGAGTACTATTCTGTAACACTTATAGTGTCAAGCCGATATATGTTTTACCACTGTCTAGTTAAATGGCAATGTTTCCCACCCTTATGTTGGCACTGGAAATATGCATTTTCTTAATAATATGATCTTCACATCGGGATACAGTTTAGAAATGTATACAGAGCAAATAAATGTACACACTTTTTTGCTATATGTACATGTATTCCTCTCATACTGTTATTCGTTATCCTGTCTCAACTAAGTTCCTTTCAAGGATTCCCTAGGGCATCCTTTTCTTTTTGAACCCTTTGCCTCCCACGTCAATGCCTGCTTTGGTATTCTTTGATTATTCCTTCTCAGAGTATGCCCAAACTATCTCCATCTTCCTCTTATAACAGTTGTTTCTAGTGGTTGACCAGATATTACTTTGATTTCATCAATTCTCCTGAATTCGACCCATTTATATATATATATATATGTGTGTGCGCGCGCAAGCTGCTGCATTTTAAACCTACCCATGTTATGTCGATTTTTAAATTACAAACTGCGGAAATTAGGGTGTGCTCGGCCTAAAGGTGCAAATATCGCATCCGTTTGTTTTTGTTTTCTCTAATCTTGTTTTGCCTCGCAGCGTCAGGATAAGAAGAGATTTCTAGAACGGCCTTTTGTGTGCGCTTCATAAATAGTGTTTTTCACCGCCTCTGTTATTTCTTAGCTTCATCTTTTACGTGGACGGCCTTTTGCTTTGTATCCAGTGTATCTGGTTGTACAAGCTGTAAGAAGCAAACTTAGCACAACGTACGCTGATTCCTAGATCAAAAACCACATACAGGTCACAAAGACAGTCTAGCAAGTGGTGATAAGCGACCAAAAAACCACATCCAGGCCACAAAGAGTCTAGCAAGTGGTGATAAGCGACCAAAAAACCACATCCAGGCCACAAAGAGTCTAGCAAGTGGTGATAAGCGACCAAAAACCACATACAAGCCACAAAGAGAGTCTAGCAAGTGGTGATAAGCAACCAAAAACCACATACAAGCCACAAAGAGAGTCTAGCAAGTGGTGATAAGCAACCAAAAACCACATACAAGCCACAAAGAGAGTCTAGCAAGTGGTGATAAGCGACCAAAAACCACATACAAGCCACAAAGAGAGTCTAGCAAGTGGTGATAAGCGACCAAAAACCACATACAAGCCACAAAGAGAGTCTAGCAAGTGGTGATAAGCAACCAAAAACCACATCCAGGTCACAAATAGAGGCTAGCAAGTGGTGATAAGCAACCAAAAACCACATACAAGCCACAAAGAGAGTCTAGCAAGTGGTGATAAGCAACCAAAAACCACATCCAGGTCACAAATAGAGGCTAGCAAGTGGTGATAAGCGACAAAAAACCACATCCAGGCCACAAATAGAGGCTAGCAAGTGGTGATAAGCAACCAAAAACCACATACAAGCCACAAAGAGAGTCTAGCAAGTGGTGATAAGCAACCAAAAACCACATCCAGGTCACAAATAGAGGCTAGCAAGTGGTGATAAGCAACCAAAAACCACATCCAGGTCACAAATAGAGGCTAGCAAGTGGTGATAAGCGACCAAAAACCACATACAAGCCACAAATAGAGGCTAGCAAGTGGTGATAAGCGACAAAAAACCACATCCAGGCCACAAATAGAGGCTAACAAGTGGTGATAAGAACGAACAAACGGAGAAGTAGACGGGGAACTAGAAGTGGTTGCTTTCTGGTGCATGATCTTCCGCCCGTGTGTTGCCGGGGCCCGCCAGGGAAACAAAGAACAGTAACACTGCGACTTACAAGGCATGTCGTAAGAGGCACAACGTACAATCGCTTTTAGGCTCGGATCACATACAAATCACAAAGAGTGGTTAAGAAGTGGTCGATATGGAGCGCTCGAAGAAGAAGAAGAAGAAGAAGAAGGTGCGAGACAGAGTTATATGGAGAAATCCTCTGCAATGAAATCAACCCTTCGCGTCTAGACCTCCACCCCCTTTTTTCAGAGATGCATACACTTTACAGCACTGTCGAGCCCCACACCACCCCATGTACTTTTGAAGACGATAATTTTTAGAACATCAGGAAAAAAGGTGAGAGGACGACTACGAAAAAGATGGTTAGATGGCATAGCAGAATCCTGTTAAAGAGCAAATATTAACAATCACCCAAGTCATCCGAAAAGCGCAGGACAAATGAAAGGAAAAAAACCAGGACACTGGCCAACCAACTATCCGGTAGCAGTGTGACGATAACAGAAGGAGATCATTTTTAGAATTCCATTTCAATTTGTATTAAATATTGTTGCCATGCCAGCAAAAAAATTTTCAGCAGACCCGTATTGATTACCAACTGTCAAGGGTTCATTTACCTGTTTACGTGATCAAGATGAACACTTGGCAGTGGAACAGGTATCGAAGAATATTGTATTGCGTTTCATTTTCAGGGGCGTCTCTGTAGCGTAGGAGTTAGATGCTCGCCTCTGTGCCAAATGTAACCGATTAGCTCGCTCTCTTGTGGAGCCATCGGGATGTTTTTACATAATTCCCTGATCTCAGTGTAGGTGAAATCGAGTTACTAGTCCTATCGGAGACGGACGATAAAAGTAGGTCCCGTGTTCAATTTGAGCACGTAAAAGAACCCTGGCAGTTCAAAATCGAGAAGAGCAGGCTGGAAAGCCGCTGTCCGAGTCAAAAATCACTAGAAAAGATTAAAAAAATTCTACAAAATAATATCATCTTCAAAATTACATTGGGGACATTCGCCGGTGCTACGGAGTTCATGCACTGCAGATGAGATCTTCCTGTGTAAGAAAGAGATCGAGCACACATGGTTACTCATCGAAGTACAATGATGATGGTGCTATCAATCAATCAAACAATCTTGTATTTTTCCCGTCCCGTAACACGCTACATAAAATCTGAAGCTTAAGCTGTAGTGAACTTGATCACAACCCAAGCGTACCTGGGTCAAATTCTGCGGTGGGCAAGTTTGGAAGCAAATTAGATCCCTTGAATTTTTACGAAAGATAAAAGTAGACCTCATCGTTCAGAAAGTAGTGCCTAGTGAAAGTAGTGCCTAGTGAAAGTAGTGCCTAGAAAATCGACGACTCGTTAACTGTCGTTGATGGCTACGTCCTGTCAAGGATACGTCACGATTGTTATTTTCAGAACCAGCAAGCAATGCCTTTATACCACTCTATCTTGAGCAACATAAAACTACAGATCTTTATAAATGGATGTTTATGTAGAATAGAGGGGATGTGATGGTATGATATGGTTATGAACGAGGAACTCAGTGAAAGAACTAAGCAGATACCAGTGGAGAGAGAGCTAAGGAAGAGACGCTGGCGATGGATAGGACACACGTTGAGAAGACCGATCGGAAACATTGCAAGACAGGCATTGTTTTTGGAACCCGCGGGGAAATAGGAGTAGGAGAAGACCTAGAAATACCTGGAGAAGAGAGTTGGGAACTGATATCAAAATGATAAGCAAGATGTGGAAAGTGTTGGGAAGGATGGCAAGAGAGAGAGAGAGAGTAAGAGCTGGAAGAAGCTTGTTCAAGACCTGTGCTTCGTTGGGAGTTGAAAGGTGAAGAAGAAGAATCGTGGGCGACTCGTCCAATCTGTTCTATGAACTAGAGTCCGACATTTCTTGCATCGCTCAGTAAAGTTTGTTTAATATCGTGCAGTCTCATATCGGAAACTCATTTCACAGTTTAGACTGAGTATACAAAACCAAGTGAGGAAGACCACGAAAAAGATGAATAGATGGTATAGTAGAATCCAGTGGCGACTCGTCATTAAGGGCCAGTGGGGCCGGGCCCCACCAAAAATAAGGTGAACGTGTATTTATTATTTTATACATTAAAATATAAGCTAACCGAAACGAAAATCTCTGTCTGGCCCCAACAACAAAAATGATCACGAGCCGCCACTGGTAGAATCCTGTCAAAATGCAAAAATAAAAATCACAGAGCAGCTAAAGACAAAACAGAAAACCCCGACACTGAGCAACAATTCGGTAACAGTGTGAAGACAAAAGAAAAAGCAGACATGAAACCAAGGTCAAAGAAGAAGAGGATGAAAAGTCAGATTTGTCTTGCATCTTATTACAGTTCGTTTCCGGGCTTCTTTAGTTCCTTCTTTCTTGATTGAATCATTTGTCTTTCACTTTAATGTCTTCCGTTTTTTTGAGATTTCTTGATTATTTATTCTCAATATATGCCCAAACATATCTCCATCTTCGCTTTCTCATTACATTTGTTACTAGTGGTTTACCAGAGATTTAAAATAATGTTATCACATCTCCTAACATGGTCAAATGTTATCACATTTCCTAACTTGGTCAAATGTTATCACATCTCCTAACTTGGTCAAATGTTATCTTTGAAGGAGGATATGTGGTTATCTTAGTGATAACATGACTCCAGAATAATGGAAAAATTATAGTAATACAACTCTGTACCTGGTCCAAAAAATAATGGAAAAATTCTAGTAATACAACTCTGTACCTGGTCCAAAAAATAATGGAAAAATTCTAGTAATACAACTCTGTACCTGGTCCAAAAAATAATGGAAAAATTCTAGTAATACAACTCTGTACCTGGTCCAAAAAATAATGGAAAAATTCTAGTAATACAACTCTGTACCTAGTCCCCAGAATAATGGCAAAATTCTAGTAATACAACTCTGTACCTAGTCCCCAGAATAATGGCAAAATTCTAGTAATACAACTCTGCACCTAGTCCCCAGAATAATGGAAAAATTCTAGTAATACAACTCTGTACCTGGTCCCCAGAATAATGTAAAAATTCTAGTAATACAACTCTGTACCTGGTCCCCAGAATAATGGAAACTTTCAAGTAACGCAACTCTGTATTTGATTACCTTATCACCTCCCCTGGTGCAGAGAAGCGCCGTGGGGAGTCGTAGTTTCTAATCTTGAAACATATGTGTTGTATCAGGAACTGTTAGTTCAAGCTGTCCCAAGATGTCTGTGATGTTATCTATCCATCAGGTTCTCGGGTCTTCCTTGTGTCTTGAAGTCATGTTGTTGATTTCTGTAGGCACGTGATTGTAGTAGATTTGGTTACAATCGCATTACAGACAAAAAATATGGACCAAGTCACATGACGATTTTACTTTAAAGGTGTATCTGGGGCGTAGAGGTTAGAGGCTCGTCTCTAGTGCCAAATGTACTAGGTTCGCTCCCTCGTGGAGCCATCTGAATATTTTTCCAAAGATCCCTGATATCACTGTAGGTGAGATCGAGTTCCTAGTCCTATAGGAGACGAAAGATAGAACGTAGGTCCTGTGTTCAATTTGAGCACGTAAAAGAACACTTGGCAGTTAAAAATCGAGAAGAACAGGCTGAAATGCCGCTGCCCGGGCAAAAATTCATTGAAAAATAACTTTTTCTTAAAATTCCTACAAAAATATCTTCCCCATTTTCAAAATGTATAACAGGAACCCTCACCCGTACAAAGGAGTTCATGCTCTGCAAATGTGATCTTCCTGTGAAAGAAAGAGATCGTGGCTCTCTTTTCCTTTTTCCTCGCGGATTCCACTCAAGTCCTTGTCTTCTTCTTTGCGTTCGTTCTTTTCGACCAATTTCAATCACTCTTTGTGATATGTTTGATCTTTGCCAAGAACGTGTATACGTTACACATTGGTTTAGTAGGCCCCTAAACGCATAGACTTCTACACGTTTAGGACACATGCATCAATTTCAGCCAAACCTCCTTAGTCGCCTCTTACGACATGCGTGGCAGGTAACAGTGGTTCTACTCTTTACACCCCAAATTTGGGCCCCGGTAACCACTCGGGCGAGAGGACAGTGGAGTGTCCTTGTCTAGTGACACTCCACTATGTCTTCCGTAGGGTATGACCAACCCATCACCATTTTCTCCCCTTGACATGGGTCATCATAGGTCCCTGTCCTGTTCTTGTCCACAGGTCTGTGTTTGCAACTCTATTATACCATCTCAGTCTGAGAACCCACAGGTCTGTGTTTGCAACTCTATTATACCATCTCAGTCTGAGAACCCACAGGTCTGTGTTTGCAACTCTATTATACCATCTCAGTCTGAGAACCCACAGGTCTGTGTTTGCAACTCTATTATACCATCTCAGTCTGAGAACCCACAGGTCTGTGTTTGCAACTCTATTATACCATCTCAGTCTGAGAACCCACAGGTCTGTGTTTGCAACTCTATTATACCATCTCAGTCTGAGAACCCACAGGTCTGTGTTTGCAACTCTATTATACCATCTCAGTCTGAGAACCCACAGGTCTGTGTTTGCAACTCTATTATACCATCTCAGTCTGAGAACCCACAGGTCTGTGTTTGCAACTCTATTATACCATCTCAGTCTGAGAACCCACAGGTCTGTGTTTGCAACTCTATTATACCATCTCAGTCTGAGAACCCACAGGTCTGTGTTTGCAACTCTATTATACCATCTCAGTCTGAGAACCCACAGGTCTGTGTTTGCAACTCTATTATACCATCTCAGTCTGAGAACCCACAGGTCTGTGTTTGCAACTCTATTATACCATCTCAGTCTGAGAACCCACAGGTCTGTGTTTGCAACTCTATTATACCATCTCAGTCTGAGAACCCACAGGTCTGTGTTTGCAACTCTATTATACCATCTCAGTCTGAGAACCCACAGGTCTGTGTTTGCAACTCTATTATACCATCTCAGTCTGAGAACCCACAGGTCTGTGTTTGCAACTCTATTATACCATCTCAGTCTGAGAACCCACAGGTCTGTGTTTGCAACTCTATTATACCATCTCAGTTTGAAAATTCGACCAAGATATCCGTTGACAAAGGTCTGAATCTTATTTATATTGTTCAGGATACTCCTAAGATTGCTGTTGGAGCTACGGAGCTTCTGCTTTGCACAATACTCATGGCAGGTTGCGTGTTATTTCTTCAAAGATGGACCGAGTCATACGGGGAAACCTGGTGCAATGAAGTCAGTCCTTGACCCGCCCGTGTGGTGCCTGGGCCGCAAGAAGCAAAGAATAGTACCACTGTGACCTACAAGGCATGTCGTAAGAAGCGACTGATATATAGGTCTAGGGAAGTTACCTTAGTAAATAAAACGCATTGCAGAAATCGGATGTGCTAGCCTACTTTTGGGCGCATAACTCGCACAAGGTACAATCGCTTTTAGGCTCAGATCACATACAAATCACACAGAGTGGTTAACATGTGGTCCACATGGAGCGTTGGAAGTAGCAGAAGAAGAATCATTGACCGCTAACTTATTCTGTACAAACTACCACACACTGCGTCAAGCATTGTTTCATATACAATTAAGGCTAAATTTACAATAACGGATTAAGCCCTCTGTGAGTGCGGCTTCAATTCCGCGGGCTGGCAGAAAAAGCCACATATTCTCCAGATTTACAGCGTTCGTGGCAGCGAGCCGAAGAGCTGAAAGTTCAAGTGCTTCTGGATCAGAAAAAAACAACAACGGATTCTGATTCAATTTCCAGTTTGTATCTACAGCAAGGCTATCAATTTTCACATCGTGATCTGATCAGGAATTCGGTCAAATATGTTAATTAGATGAAATTTACATATTTTACAAGCTGGAAAATGGGAACAAAAATTAATTCGGACACATCATGTTCTTCAACTTGGCAATACATGTGAGTTATGTGAAATACGATGCCTACGAACAGTTACCAACAACATCACCAACATCAGGATAAGAAAGAAAGTTGGGACAGAACCCTGCTTGAATTACATTGAGAAACAAAGAATGAAGTGATTCGGTCACTTTATAAAAATGCAACCAAACTCCACGGTGTACAGAGTCTTCTATATCAGAACATCAGGACAGAAGGCGAGAGGAAGACCACGAAGAAGATGGTTAGATGAGGTAGCAGAATCACATTTCCTTCTTCTGTTGTCGTCACACTGCTACCAGAGTTGTTGCACAATGTCGTAATTTTCTGTTTTGTTTTGCGCTGTTTGGTAGCTAGAGTGATAGTTATTTTGCTATTGACAGGATCCTATCGGAAAGCAAAAATAACCCAACCACTAGAGAGCGCAAGACAAACACAGAAAACCGAGACACTGGGTAACAATGCGGAAAGATTGAAGACAAAAGAAGAAATAAATCTGGTTAACCTTTTGTAGATGCTACACACGCCATGTTGATATTTTTTGAAATCTAAGGAAAGAAGGATAAAGAATCATAGACTATAAACAGGCAAAACACGGAACTGAGAAACACACAAGGATAGAAAGACGGCGTAAGAAACAAACGCACGGAGAGTGTGAAAATGAGAAAGATAAAGATTTTAACAACGCAGAGAGAAATACAGAGAGAGAAACACATTGAACGAGACAAAGAAACAGAAGTAAAAGTGGTAGAAAAATGAGAGAGAAAAGTTGAGAGAAAAACACAGGTAGAGAAACAGACAGTGAAAAATACAGTAAAAATTAAGCCGCTATTAAACATACCAAAAAAAAAGAAGAAGTATAAACAAGAACAGACGCAGTGGTTACAGGGCCCAAATTTAGGGTGTGAAGAATAGAACCACTGTTACCTGCCACGCATGTCGTAAGAGGCGACTAAGGAGGTTTGGCTGAAATCGGATGCAGTGTCCTAAACGTGTAGAAGTCTATGCGTTAGGGGCCTACCAAACCAATGTGCAAGTATACACGTTCTTGGCAAAGATCAAACATATCAAAAAGTGATCAAAGTTGGTCATAAAGAAGACAGAAAAAAAAAAAAAAAAAAAAAGAAACAAGAAAGATACAAAAACGAAGTAAAAAGAAAGAAGAAAGAAGTAGAGAGATACATATAAAGTTGAATGAAGTGAGTGAAAGAAAAGGAAAAAAGAGAGATGAACAGACAAAGTAAGAGCTATGAGAAACAACAAGAAAAGTAACAAAAGGCAACCACACAGAAAAGAGAGAGAAATATAATAAAAAGACAAAACAGAGAGAGAAATACAATGATAGAAAGATGCCGTGAGATATACACACTCGGAAAAGAAAAGACGCCAAGAAACGAACCTGGAACAACACAGCGAGAGAGAGAAAGATAAAAACAGAAACTCATACATGGAGGCAGATAACATAGAAAATATATAAAAACATAGATACAGAAACAGAAAGCGAATTAAAATATATAAAACGCATAATAAAATATAAACGGGACTAGAAAAACACAAAAGACAAGAGATATACACATACAGGCAAGACACAGAGGAAGATGGAGAGAGAGAGGAGAGAGAGAGAGAGAGAGAGGGCAAGGAAGACTGTGATTGAAAGATAAAAGGGGCTAGAAAACCACAAATGAAAATAGATATCCTCATACAGGCAAGATACCGTGGAAGATAGAGAAGTAATAACAGAGAGAGAGAGAGAGAGGATAGAGAGAGAGAGATAAAGCAGGGGAAGAATATGATTGCTTCTACACAGAAATATACGCAAATTTCAAAGATAGCGTTAACATAGCTTTCAATGATGTATTATCTATACACATTTCGCAATGATAAGAGAAGCCAAATTTGAACAGGAATCAAATTCTGGGATCCATTAGTTCAGTAAGCAGATTGGCAGGAGTCGGTTCTGAAGCAATCCGATCTGACACCACGCGACATTCTAGTCTAACTCAGTAGATGTGGTAATCTAAAAAGGGTTTTCAGTTTGTAAATCCTTACTTGGACATGCGGGTATTTGCGGCAATGAGAGAACGGGCAAGCTTGCATCGAATATTTTTGGCAGACCACCAAGGTATATAAAACATACACTTCAACCATTAAGTGGAACACAATTAATTTAGGAAAATTACACACACAAACCACCTTACAGAATCAGTGTTAGAAAATAAATATAATAAGTTCATAAACTGTAAGAATGATGTCTTCAAATCTCTGATGAAACAAGTAAGTTAAAGAAGTGTTGGTGGATAAACCAACTCTTTCTTTCTTTCTCGAAACCTGTTTGCCTTGCCGCGTCAGGTCAAGAAAAGATTTCTAAAACGAGCCTTTGTATGCGCTTCGTAGATAGTGTCTTTCGTCGCCTCTGTTATCTCTGAGATCCATCTTTTGCGTGGCCGACCTTTTGTTTTGTACCAGTTGTATCGGAGCAGCATTGCTCTTTGGGGTGCACTGTCTGTTGATAATCTGCTTACGTGGCCGAACCATTTAATTTGTTGTTCTTGATGAAGTCTAGTACTGATGTTGTACCCACTTTTTTCCTGATGTCTTCATTTCTCAACCGGTCTCTTCTTGTTACACCCAGCATTCTGCGTAGACACTTCATCTCTGTCGTGACTAGTTTTCTTCTATCATTTGATGTCAGCGTCCAGGTTTGGCACTGGTAACATAATGTGGGAAGAAAGATTGTGTTGAACATTGCTCTTTTGTGTTCATGGTGACATGTTTGCATTTCAAAATTGGCGCCATTTGCCCTATCATTTGCTTGCATCAACTGTTGGGAAATTGAAGATGAATAAGCGGGATATTCCTCAGTTTCTTCTCGACTGTCTGTTGAATGAAGACACTAGAATTGATGTTGAATCGATCTAGCGATTTAAGATGAGAACAATGAGTTTGTTTTGTAAAAGCCCAGGAAACAAAGGAAACAAAGAAAACAAAGGACACAAAGAAAACAAAGGAAACAAAGGAAACATAGAAAACAAAGGAAACAAACAAAACAAAGGACACAAAGAAAACAAAGGAAACAAAGGAAACAAAGAAAACAAAGAAAACAAAGAAAACAAAGGAAGCAAAGAAAACAAAGAAAACAAAGGAAACAAAGAAAACAAAGGAAACAAAGAAAACAAAGAAACAAAGAAACAAAGAAACAAAGAAAACAAAGAAAACAAAGAAAACAAAGGACACAAAGAAAACAAAGGACACAAAGAAAACAAAAAAAACAAAGGAAACAAAGAAAACAAAGGAAACAAAGAAAACAAAGGACACAAAGAAAACAAAGGACACAAAGAAAAAAAAAGGAAACAAAGAAAACAAAAGGAAACAAAGAAAACAAAGGAAACAAAGAAAACAAAGAAAACAAAGAAAACAAAGGAAACAAAGGACACAAAGAAAACAAAGGAAACAAAGAAAACAAAAGGAAACAAAGAAAACAAAGGAAACAAAGAAAACAAAAGGAAACAAAGAAAACAAAGGAAACAAAGAAAACAAAGGACACAAAGAAAACAAAGAAAACAAAGGAAACAAAGAAAACAAAGAAAACAAAGGAAACAAAGAAAACAAAGGACACAAAGAAAACAAAGGAAACAAAGAAAACAAAGGAAACAAAGAAAACAAAGAAAACAAAGGAAACAAAGAAAACAAAGGAAACAAAGAAAACAAAGGACACAAAGAAAACAAAGAAAACAAAGGACACAAAGAAAACAAAGGAAACATAGAAAACAAAGGAAACAAAGAAAACAAAGGAAACAAAGAAAACAATGGAAAGGACACAGAAAACAAAGGACACAAAGAAAACAAAGGAAACAAAGAAAACAAAGGAAACAAAGAAAACAAAGGAAACAAAGAAAACAAAGGAAACAAAGAAAACAAAGAAACAAAGAAAACAAAGGAGAAACAAAGAAAACAAAGGACAAGAAAAAAAACAAAGAAACAAAGAAACAAACAGGAAACAAAGAAAACAAAGGAAACAAAGAAACAAAGAAAACAAAGAAACAAAGAAACAAAGAAAACAAAGGAAAACAAAGAAAACAAAGAAAACAAAGGAAACAAAGAGAAAACAAAGAAAACAAAGAAAACAAAGGAAACAAAAAAACAAAGAAACACAAAGGAAACACAAAGGAAACACAAAGGAAACACAAAAGGAACACAAGGAAACAAAGGAAACAAAGGAACAAAGGAAACAAAGGAACAAAGGAACAAAGGAAACAAAAGGAAACAAAGGAAGGACAAGAAGAGAACAAATGAAGCAAAGGACAAAGGAAACAAAGAAACAAAGGAAGCAAAGAAACAAAGGAAACAAAGAAGACAACAAAAGAAACAAAGAGAAAAAGAAACAAAGAAAACAAGAGAACAAAAGAAACAAAGGAAACAAAGAATATCATCAATAAGTAGACAGTGTACAAGTATTAGGAGCTTCCGAAAAAAAAAAATAGACAAACACAGGATTCGAACCGCTTACCCTTATTTCTTAAGGGGACCCATTGCCTAGCCTAGCCTAGCCTAGTAATACGAGCATTCTTCCAAACACAACCAGCGAGCCATTTCTGCTGATTTAAGCAGTGTGGAGTTACACGCTGTGCAAGTAGAATGCATGAGGGACAGAGTGAGGATTGTGTTTAACCAGGGAGCCACGAGAACCATCAGTATGCATACTCTTGGATATCTGTTGGGGAAGACTGAGCACCTATGGGTTTGCCCGGAGTGTAATGACATCAGTTTAGTAACCAATAACCAAAACCTTATCTGTACCTCAACTGTATGAACTTGTCTTATTGGGCAATATACTAATGACCGGTCATATGCATTTATGAAAGACACTCCTCAGTAAAGCTCTTTTCTTTAGAGCTAGCTGGTTGTGTTTCTTTTTCCCGATCCAGAAGCACTTGAGCTTTCAGCTCTTCGGTTCGGTGCCACGAACACCAAAAATCTGGAGAACCTGTGGCTTTTCTGCCAGCCCGCGAATTTAACCCGCACTCACAGGGGCTTGTCACCCGCCGTCCAACGCGCTACGAACACGCTGGGCAGGCGGGCGGTTGTGTTCTTAAAAACGCTCGTATTGTATGTCGAGGTACCGTAAAAATAAGGAGCTTGTGGTTCGAATCCTGCGTTTGTAATTTGTTTTCCGGAACTCTGATACGTGTTCTTTGTTTATATATTGATCATATTCATTTGCTCGCTGCTTCTCTGGAGCTCTTAACACTCCTTATTCTTTTCACTCTCTGTATTTTCTTACAATGTTGAGTCACTGGCCCCACTACCAACACCTCATTATCGCATTTACGACATGCCGTATAAGACAGTCTTCGCAATAAATGTTTAAGAAGATCCTGCAAATTTTCTGGCCAAATACCAAAACAAATGAAGAGCTTTTGAAACGAACAGACTGTGCATCTTTGGAGACCATGATTAAGAGAAGAAGATGAAGATGGTTTGGATATGTATGTCGTATGTCCGTGGGGACATTGGCTAGGACAGCTCTCAGGTGGACAACAGATGTGAAGAGAAGGTCTGGAAGTCCAAAGAAAACATGGAGAAAAACTGTGGAGAGAGATAGAGTTGAAGTAGTGTGGCCTGACGTGGGAGACGGTTGGTAGAAAGTAGAAAGACAGCAGAACGGCAACAGTGGAAGTCTTGTGGAAGACTTATGTGTCAATCGGAACATATAGATAGATAAGTCGTTGGTCCGAGTGGTTACCGGGGCCAGAATTTGGGGTGTAAAGAATAGAACCACCGTTACCTGCCACGCATGTCGTAAGAGACAGGTAAGGAGGTTTGGCTAAAATCGGATGCACATGTTCTAAACATGTAGAAGTCTATGCGTTTAGGAGCCTACCAAACCAATATGCAACGTATACACGTTCTTGGCAAAGATCAAACATATCACAAAGAGTCATTAAAATTGGTCGTAAAGAACGAACGCAAAGAAGAAGAAGATAAGTCGTTCTATTGTTCCCGAAACAAGAAACCTCATGGAGAAAGAGGAGATAGATAAGAAAGAAGAAATACAAATTAGCTTTAAAAGGCGATTTTAATAAGGACATTTGTCTAAAACGAAATCTGTCTAAAACGAAATCTGTCTAAAACGAAATCTGTCTAAAACGAAATCTGTCTAAAAGGATGAAAATATTAATCCCTTCTTACTTTAATTCAAGTAATGTTGGTTCTTGTATAAACTTTACTGCCTTTTGTATTTCACAAAGATCTCTGTTTAGTTTTCGTTACAGTGTTGTTTCTACGTTCTTGTGTAGAAATGAAAGTACTAGGAATTATTTCTTTTTCTTCCAACGCTCAATATCGAGAATTTTATTTTAATCTTTTTTTTTCTAATGAATTTTGCCCAAGCAGCGTTTTTCCGGCACGATTCGATGCTCTTCTCGATTTTTAACTGTTAAGGGTTTTTTTTACGTGCTCAAATTGAACAAGGGGCCAACGTTTCATCGTCCGTCTCCGAAAGGACTAGGAACTGGATCTCACCTACACTTAGATCAGGGATCTCTAGAAAACTACCCCGATGGCTCCATGAGGAGTGATCAGAGTACCTTTGGCACAAGAGCCGAGCACCTAAACTCTACGCCACAGACACTCCATAACAGATAATATAACATTTTTATAATACAGGGTGTTCAAGATTAAAGCAGCCCCATTGACAAATCGAAAGTTGCCAGATAATCTATCGCGTTATGTTTATTTACTATTTAAACCGGTTCTGACTAGCTCGTATTACGTCACATTTGTTCATCGCCCCTTCCCGCACTACAATTACATACCGTCACATAACCTTGACCTATACTACGTCATAACTGAACCTTCTCATTTTCATACATATATGCCAGATTGACTCCATTCACAGGCTGCTAGTATCTTGAACACCCTGTATAACAGGCTTATAATAGATTTTGTTAGCTGTCTCTTCATTATCAACTTAACAAACTAGTCCCAACAGTCTAAGCAGAATGCTGGTAGTATCAAGGAGAGACCGGTTTAGAAAAGAAGACATCAGGAAAAAGTGGGTACAACATCAGTACTGAGCTTCATCAAGAAACAACAAATTAAATGATTCGGCCACATAAGCAGATTAGCAAGAGACAGTGCGCCTCAAAGAGCAATGTTATTCAAAGCAGAAGTTCGTCTACGAAATAGGTAGACATCAGGGATAACAGAGATGGCAAAAATATTGTTCATGAGGGGCACTCAAAAGCCCGTTCTAGAAATCTTTTATTTTCCTGACTCTCTGGAGGCAAAATAGGATTAAGAACATAAAGACTTCAAAAAACATCACGACAAAAAATGTGTGTGTGTGTGTGTGTGTGTGTGCTTATATTGGGTTAATCCATTTCTCTTTAAATCTATTTATTCTGTTTGTGTGTGTGTGTGCTTATATTAGGAGTTAATCCATTTCTCTTTAAATCTATTTATTCTGTTTGTGATTAGTTTGATTAATCTTGGTTTCTCTATTTATCTTGCTGTCTCTCGCTCTCTTTCTCTCTCTCTCTTTCTCTCTCTCTCTCTCTCTCTCTCTCTCTCTTTTATTTTAACAGTTTTTCACAAAGGAAATATGGAAAGCGGATTTCCGTAGATAATATTAAATGTGATTGAAAGTTAATAAATGTCAAGCAAAAAATCATCTTTATTTATTTATTTATTTATTGATAGATAGGACAATCATCACTGAACTTCGGTGAATCTTCTTTCTTTTGTCAGCGCACTGTTACCGGGTTGTTAACCCAGTGTTGTGGTTTTATGTATTTGTCTTGCGCTTCTCTGGTGACTTGTGTTGTCAGCGCACTGTTACCGGTTGTTAACCCAGTGTTGTGGTTTTATGTATTTGTCTTGCGCTTCTCTGGTGACTTGTGTTGTCAGCGCACTGTTACCGGGTTGTTAACCCAGTGTTATGGTTTTATGTATTTGTCTTGCCCGTCTGCCCAGCGTGTTCGTAGCGCGTTGGACTACGGTGACTATCCCTCTGTGTGTGCGGGTTCAATTCCGCGGGATGGCAGAAAAAGCCACAGATTCCCCAGATTTACGGTGTTCGTGGCACCGAACCGAAGGGTTACGATGTCCATGGCACCGAGCCGAAGAGCTGAAAAAGCTCAAGTGCTTCTGGATCGGAAAAAAAAATATAAAAATGTATTTGTCTTGCGTTACTCTGGTGACTTGTGTTCTCAGCACACAGTTACCGGGTTGCTAACCCAGTGTTGTGATTTTATGTATTTGTCTTGCGCTGCTCTGTTGACTTGTGTGATGGTTTTCTTAGTTGCCTGGCAGAATTCAAATACGTTATCTATCCACCTTTTCCTCGGTCTTCCTCTCGCTTTCCTTCCTGATATTCTGTTGTGTCTTCTCGGTGAATAAACATCTGATATTTCTTACACATGAGGATATCAGTGACAGCGCACGAACTCCGTAGCCACGGAGGGGGTCATGCTGTAATATGTAGATTGTGAAAAGGTTAACTAAATTTTATTGTAATCAATTTAATGAAATATTTTGCCGGCGCGGCTCTACAGCATACTCTTATTACGTTTCTAATGACAATGGTTCTTTTCAGCACAGTTTTAAAAAAGTGTGCGGTGGGGGAAGGCTCTGTGGCTACGTTGTTAAGCCCCTGCCTTGTGAGTCGAAGGCCATGGGTTCGAATCTGGACCGCGCTGTTCTGTTCACGAGTACAGATTTTTCCAGAGACCACTAGGATTATTCCTGGAGCTACGGAGTTCGTGCTTTGTGCAATACTCTCGGAAGGTGGCGTGCCATTTCTGCGGAGAGGGACGGAGACATGTTTAGGTAAATCCCGGTGTAATGAAGTCAATCCTTCGGTTTTAAAACCCTTAAAAAAATAATAAAGGAAATCATTTTTACGAATTGGTATATTGGGTAATACGATGTTAGGTCCGTATTTTCATTAACCGTCGGCACACAATGAGTGATGTGGACAACATCATGACGACACACGATGGGTGATGTGGACAACATCACGACGGTCGCCTATACTTGCCAGTACTTTTCCTGGTACCTAATTAAGGCTGGATCGACCTGAGAGCCTACATCTCAAACTCTGGTGATGAATAGATTTATAATCTCTGAAGCAACCAGCTACATATGATCGGAGCTAGAGGCTGCGGTAAAATGAGCGAACAGTGATAAATTAGGATCTGGTAGATGACATTTTCTAACGCATCCAATTAAAAAAACGCCAGCTACAAAATCCATCTAACCATGAACCAGCATTGGTTAGCACATGGTATTAAAAGGCGAGAGAAAGAGATAGAGATAGAGAGAGATAGAGAGATGAGAGATAGAGAGATAGAAGAGATAGAGAGTAGAGAGGAGAGATAGAGAAAGATGAGAGAGATGAGAGAAGATAGAGATAGAGAGATATATAGAGAGAGATGAGAGAGAGAGAGATAGAGAGAGAGATAGAGAGATAGAGAGAGAGAGATAGAGATAGAGATAGAGATGAGAGAGAGAAAGAGAGATGAGAGATGAGAGAGAGATACAGAGAGAAAGAGAGAGAGCATGTGGATATAGAGATGGAGAAAGAAAGAGCAATGTACAATTCGTTTCCGTTGGATTTTACGAAAGGTAAAAATAGACCTCACCATTCAGAAAGCAATGGCAAACTACTGAACGTGTAAGTGGTGGCTAGAAAATCAACGATTCGTTCTGCGGTTGATGGCTACGTCCTGTAAAAGATATGCCACGATTTTCATTTCATACCCTTACACAAAATAAAGAAATAATTCAAAGTTTATCTTTACTGGAAAGTAAATACCTTGCCCACTGTTTCTTTCTTGATACTGACATTGTGAAACTTGTGACAAACGACAGAAATCAAGACACATATCAAGCGAAAGTACAAAGAGGTATGGAAGCAACAAATCCACTGCAAACACCCATAAGATTCCATCAGCAGACTGAACAGAAAACAGCACACAACAATCTTTCGCCTAAGAACAGGTCACTGCAGGCTCAACCATCACATGCACAGAATAAAGTCTGCTCAGACTGCACAGTGTTCATGCCAGACAGAAACACAGACTCCAGAGCACATCCTGCAGTCATGTCCATCATACATACACCAACGAAACGAAACATGGCCTCATGAACGAAGCTTACAGACCAAGCTATGGGGAACTCTCAAAGAACTCCAACTTCTTCTTCTTCTTCAGCGATCTCTGGTCATGCGCTTAATTTACTGTGGACCACAAACTGGGCAGTCAGCTTCAGGTCTGTCAGGTTTCCCCAAAGCTTAGTTTTCAGGTCGACTGGGTGTGGCCACATGCTGCTTCTCAGCTCACACAGGAGAGGACAGTCTTGCAGGGTATGCTCTGGTGTCTGTTCTGCCTGCTGACACTGGCAGAGAGCTGTTTGACTTATTCCTAATCTATATAAGTGTTTGCTGAGTCTGCAGTGTCCTGTGTGTAATCGAAATATAATGACCTGGTCTGTTTTGCTTAGGTCTTTGAGGGAGAATTCCAACTGACATGCAGCTTCATAGAAGCAACCCATCTCATGGTTTAGACGAGCATATGAAACCAAACGCAAAGAAGAAGAAGTACATACCAACAATCTCCAACATTACAATACCACCCTTTTACTATAGTCTGTCCATTAATTCGTGAGCACGTTTGAAATTGATTTTCTCGAAAACTACCTGTTGGATCTCAGTGATTTTTGCATGCAGCCTTAGAATATCCATGACGTTAAAATAAAGCTAACCAGTAGCCCATAGATGCTACGGATTTTGCACATCGGCGAATTCCTTTGATCTTTTATGACAATTGCAAATACGGGGCTCAAATTTTAGATTTTACAGTAATCCCTAGAATTTGTCCATGTCAATTCTATTCATAGGTGTATCTCCATATTAACTTGATAGGTCAAGTAATTAATTGTGTTGCCCTTTATGTGCAATCGTGAACTTGGATACAATATGCAACAGTTAGTCCTCCCCTTCGGTCACCATTAGACCCCAGGGTGTCTTAACTTCACCACAAATTGTATGATGGTAGACGCATTTGGATATGGAAATGTATACGTTGCTATTTCTCAGTCTGTAATCAAAATATGATTTGTATCATCCCGAATCTGACGATTCCATGAGGTTGATAATTGTTACTGGCTGGACAAATTGTAATCCATCTCGGTGCCAGTACTCGTCTTCCTCTCGGAGCACATGTTCAACACACTTCTTCCAGAACTGCATGTCTATCATTGAGAAGGACTCACGTGTCAGAACTTCAACATCACACATTTTAAACGTCCTGTTCTGTTCGGCAACTTGCCCTTTTACTTTAGCCCAGACAAGCTCTATCGGATTGAGCATGATATGGAGGTAGTCGCAAAGACGTGTGGCCGTATTCCGCAATGATTTTGTCAATATGAAACACCTTTGTCTTATTTGTCATCCTCACCAGGTGCAACAACTCGGGTTTCAAATATGTATCATCGAAGCTGACATTTTCCTTAGCAAGCCACGTCCTAATTTGATCTTTTGTATTTGATGCAGTTGGTACTTTGTCTTCCGCTGATACTGCGTTGTGATAGGATGCATTATCCATTACCAAGCATGATGGTCTGTTTAGAATTGGAAGTAGATCTTTCTCCATCCAGTGCCTGAAAATATGTCCATTCATTTCTGTGTGGTAGTCCCAACCGTCGGTACTTTTTGATTGGAAAATAAGTCCAGCGTCATGGACAAGACCTTCTTCACTACTTCCTGCATGTGTTAGTATAATACGCTGGTCTTTGCTGCTTGGTATTTTTCTTTTCTGTTCACCGTCTACTGATTGCCATTCTTTAGCATTGGTGTGGTGAGCATTGACCCAGGATTCGTCCAAATATACAATATCATAGCCTTGCCTCCGCCGCTCACGGATCTGCCTCAGGTATTTACTTCGGGCAGCAATTAAATGTGGCTTTTCACAAATAATATTCCTGCCGCCTATAGTTTTCTGAAGGTGAAGCCGGCGGCTCTTACAATTTTTCATAGAGTACTTTTAGAAATGTCTATGCTGCAATCTGATTGCAGTTTTAATTTCAGTTTCCTGAGAGTAACAAGTTGATTTGTCGCAAACATTTTCAAGAGCCCCCGTCTTATGACATCTATGTCAAAGTCGTCAATTGTTCTTTTCCGTCCTTGCTTGACATTAGTGCACTTTGTGTCATGTTTAATCCATCGGGAAAAGGATTCTCTATTCAGACCAAGCGCCAGTTGCGCTCGTTTCTCAGGGTTATGAATATCGCAATATAGATGACCTCTCTTAGATTCCCTACGGAAGTGTTGGTATAGTAAAACTGTAACCTTCTGCATTGTTATAAATGTGCACTTCAGACTCATTATGAATGTGATATCAATGTCAGTTTTGATAAGCCAACAAATATGATACAATAGCCTCATACAAATAGCGAGATACGCCTATAACTATACAACGGTATCCCAATTATAACGTCATATGCTTTCCGCTTTCAAAGTCGACTGGGTTAGGTGCACGGGATTTCGTGAAATTGTTGTATACTCACGATATTTCTATGTTACCATAATGTATTTTAGAACAACGCGTCTGTGTACCGTAGATCTGTTACTATTGTGTACAATCCGGTGAGGTTGATTTTAATATAACCTGAAGAAGAAATATTTCAAACTACATCAAATTTTCTTGGAAAAAAATATTTCTCTAGCGTCATGGATATTCTAAGGCTGCTTGCAAAAATCACTGAGATCCAACAGGTAGTTTTCGAGAAAATCAATTTCAAACGTGCTCACGAATTAATGGACAGACTATAACTACAAATTCCACAGAAATGTCATTCATAATCAAAGAAAACATATTTCTTCCTCTGATCGCAAGGACTTTAGAAAACACCAATGTCTCCTACATTTTTTTATCAAAGACTTCCACGGACATTATCTCCGAATCTTCGAGTCACCCTCTCCCCCAAAAAATAAATCACGTATTTTACCTGTACGATCAGAGATTGAAATAAATCCCTTTATAAAGCTTTGTTTAACAACTCATTACTATATTTATTATTCTAAGTCAAATTTAAAACGGCATATATATATATATATATATATATATATATATATATATATATATAGTGTGTGTGTGTGTGTGTGTATGTATGTGCGTGTGTGTGTGGGGGAGTATGTGTGTGCATGCGTGAGCGTCTGTATATGTGATTTACATAAATTAATGTTGTTCAGCTCATAGACTGGAGTGCATATTTATCTTTGAACCATTTTGGGCGCCGGTCAACATTGTTTGGCGGGCCGCTTAAGAACTACGTGCCATAGGTTCCCCTTGACTGACACAACAGGATTAATTTATACATGGAAGTACAACCGTCGCATATGGCAATTGAGATTTTAACAATTTGTCTTCCAGGATTGATCATTAAGAAATGCTATATTTGAAATCCAGTCATGTGTAAACGTGGACAGGAACTCTAGACTGCAAAGCATATACTTCAAGACTGCCCCTGTTATGATATACTGAGGCAAAAGCTCTGATCTAGTGAAAAGTATTATCGATATAAGGGAAGACTGCAGTAAAACTATGTAGCATAGGCGAATGATATTGCAGATGATATTGCCTTGTTAAGTAGAAACAACCAAGATATGCAAAGAAAAACAGACAACTTGTCATCTATAGCATCAAAAGTTGGACTGCAGATAAGCTATGAAAAAACAAATATAATGAAGACACCTATGGCAAGTAATGCAGATATCACACTGGAATCTAAAATGATAAAAATAACAGAGCAGTTCACCTATTTAGGTAGCAATTTTGATTGCACAGGAAATGTTAAAAAAAGAAATTATGAAACGAATTGGGAAAGCAACATCAGCTTTTAAAAGTCTAAATAAAATATGGAACTGCAAGTTATATAGTATTAAAACTAAATTACGAATTTTCAATTCAAATGTTGTATCAATCCTAACATATGCTAGCGAGAGTTGGAAAATGACTAAAGATATAGAAAGTAAGTTGAATGCATTTGAAAACAGATGTCTGCGAAAAATAATGAATATAAAATGGAACAACTTCAGGAGAAGTGATGAAATCAGAGAAAGGTCTGGTCAACCACTAGTGACAACTGTTATAAGAAAGAGAAGATGGAGATATGTTGGGCACACCTTGAGGAGAAATGATCAACGAATATCAAAGTAGGCATTGAAGTGGGATGCAAAGGGTTCAAGACAGAGAGGTCGACCTAAAGAGACCCTGAAATGAACTTTGCTGAGAGAGGTAAGAAATATCGGTCTCAGTTCCATGGAGGAGATTCAGCGAGTTGCCCAGGATAGAGCGGTATGGAGAAATTACTTGCAGTGCCTATGTAACGTATAACGGTACGAGAGTAATTATTATTATAGGCGAATAGTATTATCGATATAAGGGAAGACTGCAGTAAAACTATGTAGCATAGGCGAAACACGTAAAAACAAAGCGATATAGTTTTACAATGCACCAAAAACCAGATACAGTGAAGTTTCGACACAAAGGTCTTTATCAAGCAAAGGATAGAAAAAAACATAGAAGAAATTCAGACTACTTACTCGCCAGACATAACAAATACAGTCAGAAAATAAATGCACAACAGTCGTAAAATGTTAAATGTTAAATATTTGATTATAAGTGTTTATCTTCTTGTTTCCATTCTAAAAAAACATAGAAGAAATTCAGACTACTTACTCGCCAGACATAACAAATACAGTCAGAAAATAAATGCACAACAGTCGTAAAATGTTAAATGTTAAATATTTGATTATAAGTGTTTATCTTCTTGTTTCCATTCTTTTTATTTTGTCGTTTATATTTACACATATTTATTTTAGAGCCGTTATGGATTTATTGTCTGTCTGTATATATTATGTCTGGCGTATCGTAAGTCTGCATTTCTTGGTTTCTGTTGTATCTATTGCATGATAAAGGAATTTTGGTCGGAATGTCGCTGTATCTTGCTTTTGTGCTTCGTAAAGATATATTACTTTGTTTGTATGAGTTTAGCCTGATTCAGTAAAACAACACTGGAAATAATGCACAGACATCTGTGTAAGTTACAAAAGACATTTGTGATGTTTATACAAGAGACAGCATTGAATATATCAATGTGAAATGAAAGAAGGAATAAGTGCTGTATTTTTATCGATTGAAATGGCAGAACATGGTTGGTTATTAGTTACTTAGCTGTCGTTATATCACTCATGGGATGACCCATAGGTGCTCAGTCTCCTCCAACAGATGTCTAATGTTATGCATACTTATGTTTCCTACGAGTAATCGCTGGTTAAACACACTTGTCAATCTGCTCGCTTGACATTCAGTTCTACTTGTAAACGAGTAACTTCAAACTTATTAAATCGCTAAATATATCCATCGTGAATTTCAATGTCACAAGCGATCCACAGGAGATCATGGAACATCTTCCTTATCCATCCTCAACTTCATGACAATCAATGCTGTTGATTCAAACCTGCCCGGTTTCTCATTGCTCCGAACACCCAATGTCCAGTACAGTAGGTCCACGTAAGTCTCTGGAGGTTGCAAGCCACAATAGACAACATCAACTCATAATGCAACCTGCGATTTAAAGCTTTCCGAAGCATTGACTACAAGTCCCGACTAAAACATCGGCGCTCAGTAAACGAAGTTCCAGAGAGCTACTGAAGGGCAGAAGTAATGGCCTCACTCTTCATTCTCAAACTGAAAGTAGTTGTCCTGTATGGTCCTTAATCTTCGCTCTACAACGACTCTTATCATGCGTGCTAGCAAAAAAAAAACCCATGACTGACTTACCACGACGATACACAGACCCATTGGTATATACACCATAATCCTCACATATAAGATTGATAGCTTGATCTTTCTTTCTTTCCCGAATCCTGTTTGCCTCACAGCATCAGGTCAGGAAGAGATTTCTAAAACGGGCCCTTGTATGCGCTTCGTAGATAGTCTTTTCGTCGCCTCTGTTATCTCTGAGGTCCATCTTTTGCGTGGTAGGCCTTTTGCTTTCGCAAAACCCATTGTATCGGAACAGCATTGCTCTTTGAGGTGCACTGGCTGTTGGTAATCTGCTTACGTGGCCGAACCATTTAATTTGTTGTTTCTTGATGAAGTCTAGTACTGATGTTGTATCCACTTTTTTCCTGATGTCTTCATTGCACGATCGTGAGTAACTATGTGTGCTCCGATATCTTTCTTACACAGGAAGATCTCAGCGACAGTGCCTGAACTCCGTATCACCTGCGATGGTTCACAACATAATTTCGATATTGAAAATATTGTAGGAATTTGTTTTTAAAATCTTTCTAATTACTGTTGCCAGGGCAGCGACTTTACAGCCTGCTCTTCTCGATTTTAAACTGCCAAAGGTTACCTTATGTGCTCAACCTTACAACATTGAATATGTAGACAATATTTTAAAAACAGCGAAAGTGAATTAGGAATAAATGCTATATTATTCTGAACGAAAAAAAGGCAAAACAGGGACAATATGACAGCAGATGTTCACAGAATACAACAAATAATAACATACAGAGGAAAACATAGCAATGTGATATGACTTATTATTCAAAACCCGCGTGTATATCGTATCAATTAAACCAATCCGATCTGATCAAAGCGCGTCACGGTTTTGACGATTGGCTGCAACAGATCAACAATATTTGATATCCTTTGTGACGGTGGCCATATTCCTAGTGATATTTGATCGTTATTTTACCATACTGTTTGTACCGTGATGGGTTGCGGGTGCAGATGGGAATTGTATTGTGGTCGCCCAGTGTGTAGATGGGCTTTGACAGATTGCGTTTATTTAGTGAAGCGTATCCCAACCTGAGGTCGGCGAGGTACACACAGGGGGCCATCAAGCGCTGGAATAAATATTATGATCTTTGACATTTCAAACAGAGAAAATTAAAATTTTAAAACATGTATTTTTTTCCCGATCCAGAAGCACTTGAGCTTTTCAGCTCTTCGCCTCGGTGCCATGGACATCGTAACCCTTAGGTTCGGTGCCACGAACACCGTAAATCTAAGGAATCTGTGGCTTTTTCTGTCATCCTGCGGAATTGAACCCGCACACACAGAGGGATAGTCACCCGTAGTCCAACGCTCTACGAACACGCTGGGCAGACGGGCTTAAAACATTGGTAAACTAGTTCAGCTGTGAGATCAAAGGATCCGGACCAAAAAGAAACGGAGTCTAAATGTTTGACAGGACATAATAAACGATTATTTGAAGTTTCCCCACAGTCTGAGAAATTGGTGTGGTGTAATAATAACTCCATCGCTAGAACAATGAAATTTAAGTAAGTAATTGACTGAAACGATTTTGGTAAAAATAGGATAAATAACGTTGGATTTAGAAACAATAAATTTTGACAGCTTCAGGATGGATCGCTGGCTGAAATTGAAACACAAATGTACTGATGCTGCTAATGATGGCGCGTCTTGTTCAAGGCAAAAGGAAACCTCTCCTGTTTATTAAAATGTTAAATTGCAGACACTTTTTACTATTGTAACACACAGATAATTCATTCCAGTCAATTTTCATAAATAGGAACTTATGGGGGATCAGCGGCAGCAAAATGTATTTCAAAGGGTGTCCATGGTAATGCAAAGTTTGGGAACCGCTGATTTAGTGTATATCTTTTATTGCGTCTATCCATTATTTTGTTCAGCTTTTACACGTCTCAATAAAATATGGAACTGCAAGTTATATAGTATTAAAACTAAATTACGAATTTTCAATTCAAATGTTGTATCAATCCTAACATATGCTAGCGAGAGTTGGAAAATGACTAAAGATATAGAAAGCAAGTTGAATGCATTTGAAAATAGATGTCTGCCAAAAATAATGAACATAAAATGGGACGAATTCAGGATAAGTGATGAAATCTGATAAATGTCTGGTCAACCACTAGTGACAACTGTTATAAGAAGGAGAAGATGGACACACCTTGAGAAGAAATGATCAAAGAATACTAAGCAGGAATTGAAGTGGGCGGCAAACGGTTCAAGAAAGAGAGGACGACCTAGGAGACCCTGAAACGAACTTTGCTGAGAGAGGCAAGAAATATCGGTTTCAATTCCACGGAACAGATTGAACGAGTTGCCCAGGACAAAGCGGTATGGATAAATTACTTGCAGGTCCTATGAAACGTACGACGGTACGAGAGGAATTATTAGCCATTATCTTCTGTGAGAGACGATGTAGCGTAGTTGTTAGTGAACTCGCTTCAAAGTCGCGTGGTCTGGGTTCAATCCCACAGTGGGCGTGGAATCGTAACAGTTCTAAGGTCGACCTAGCGCTTTTTACTTCCCAGTGTTTTTCCAGGTAGCCAATTAAGGCTGGGTCAACCAGAAAGCCATTCATCATCATCATCAGTGCCTTCTCCACATCGAAGGTTGGCTGCAATGAATCCCCAGCATCCTCTGTCTTTCGCCTTGGTGTTGCATACTGCCAGACTGTAACCTGTTCATTTCTTAAAGTTTCCCCTCCCACTTATCTCTCGATCTTCCTCTTGCTCTTCCCTCCTCAACTTTCCCCTCTAGTAAATGTTTTATCATGGTGTCATGTCTTTTATGTGCCCAAAATACTTTACTTGTCTGAATTTTATTTCTCTTAATAATTGTTTCTTCATGCCTAATTTTCCTAAAACTTGTTTATTTGTCTGTTTTTCTGTCCATGAAACTCTGCCTATTCTTCTATATATTCACATCTCAAATGCATCAATTCTGTCTTCTAACTGCTTGTTCATTGTCCATGTTTCCGAGTCATACATTAATATAGGATATATATAGCATTTTATCATTCTCATTTTTAGTCTGTTTGTGATTTGTTTGGATGTCAGTAACTTTCTCATACTATTGAAATTAGCCTTGGCCATTCCTATTCACTTTTTAATTTCTGTTATACATCTGCCATCATCTGTTATCATCTGACCGAGATATAAGAAACTTTTACTTGATGTAGTAATTCTCCATGTATTTTTATATTCATTTTAGGTTTTTCCATTTCCTTGTTGATTACCATAGTTTTTGTTTTCTGTATGTTAATGTCTAATCCATATTCCTTGCTAGTCTAGGAAAAATTCCCCCTAATTGAGGAATTAAACCCGAACCACTAGTCTAAGAAGCTAGTTAACTAACAACTACGCTACAGTGTCTCCCAAAAGTGAAAAGCCCGCTCCCTAACCGTTTAATTACATCAACACTACCAGAGAAGTTAAAGACACACACAGATACATGCAGGAAAATGACAAGACATTTATGAAACTGCGTGCTCTATGTTTCAGCATTGCAAACACGGAAGCATGACATTTAAATCAATTGAAAAATAAAAGACTTCTGTGCGGTCTTTAGAAAAGTGGCAGGCCCGCGTGCCCAGCGTGTTCGTAGCGCATTGGACTACGGGTGACTAGTCCTCTGTAAGTGCGCGTTCAACTCCGCGGACTGGCAGAAAAGCTACAGGTTCCCCAATTTACGGTGTTCGTGACACCGAGCCGAAGAGTTACGATGTCCATGACACCGAGCCGAAGAGCTTTCAGCTCAAGTGCTTCTAGATCGAAAAAAAAAAAAAAGTGTCAGATCCTAGAAAAATATTTACAGATAATTTCAAGGATAATAACAAACAGGAAAGAAAAAACTAGCAAACGTTTCCGTCCATCCTCAATTGTGTGTTGTTCTCATTCTTCCATGCGTAAAGAAATCGTTTTCAAAAAACCATTTGAAATAATTAACATTATAAAGCCCACAATTTCAGCCTTAGGCCCAAGAGATTAAAAAAATCCCAAATAATTAGTTAGGATCTTCTTCTTCTTCTTCTCTTCCGCCATTTATTTCTTTATTGTAGTGTTGGGAGGGGGCATGTGGTCATCTTGTGTGTGCTTGCTCTAAGGCACTATGTAAACTGCTATTCATTTTCTTAAGGCTGTTATGATGCCATCGCTCCATTTTTTGTGTGGTCTTTCTCTTGCTCTGTACTCGTTATTATTTTTCAGTCCTCCTCCTCCTCCTTCTTCTTCTTCTTCGAACGCTCCACATCGTCCACGTGTTAACCACTCTGTGTGATTTGTATGTGATATGAGCCTAAGAGCGATTGTACGTTGCGCCAGTTATGCGCATACAAGTAGATCAGCACATCCGATTTCTGTGATGATTTTTATTTACTAGGTAACTTCCTAGGCTTCTACCTCAGTCTGTGGTAGTAGTCATAGCTGTGGTAGTAGAAATAGTAGTAGGGACAGTAGAAGTGGTAGTAGTCATAGCTGTGGTAGTAGTCATAGCTGTGGTAGTAGTCATAGCTGTGGTAGTAGTCATAGCTGTGGTAGTAGTCATAGCTGTGGTAGTAGTCATAGCTGTGGTAGTAGTCATTGCTGTGGTAGTAGTCATAGCTGTGGTAGTAGTCATAGCTGTGGTAGTAGTCATAGCTGTGGTAGTAGTCATAGCTGTGGTAGTAGAAATAGTAGTAGTAGGGAGAGGTGGATGCAGTAGTAATTTAAGTACTAGTGGTAGAAGGTATTGTCGTCGTAGTGGTTTGGGATTAGTAGAAATCGTAATAGCGGGAGATGCTGCTATAGTAATAGCGGGGAGATGCTGCTATAGTAATAGCGGGGAGATGCTGCTATAGTAATAGGGGAGATGCTGCTATAGTAATAGCGGGAGATGCTGCTATAGTAATAGCGGGGAGATGCTGCTATAGTAATAGCGGGAGATGCTGCTATAGTAATAGCGGGGAGATGCTGCTATAGTAATAGCGGGGAGATGCTGCTATAGTAATAATACAATAGTGCTTTTTAGGGCGGCATATGACAGAGGCAGAATGAGCTTGAGGAATTTAATGGCGGCATGGCTAGTGCAGTCGCCGAGAGACTGTTCAGGTTAGGAGCTTCCTTGTATGCCCCGACAGAAAAAAATGCTTGGTCTTACCGTTGATTGAGCACGCCCGTGTAGTACCAGGGCCCGCAATGGAAGAAAAGAATAGTACCACTGGGACCTATAAAGCATGTCATAAGAGGCGATTAATGTAGGACCCAGTGAAAGTAAAAAGTAAAGGAACCCTTTCATACCTGGTGGTATATAGGTCAATACAGTGTTAGGCCTGTATTTTTCATTGACCGTCGGCACACGATGGGTGATGTGGTCAGCATCACGCCGGCCGTCTTTACTTTCCCAGAGCATATCTGGTACCCAGTTGAGGCTGGGTCGACCTTAGAGCCGTCGCGGTCGGGAAAAATTCCACGCACATTGCGGGAGATGAACCCAGACCACCAGTCTTGCGAAGCGAGTTCACTAACAACTACGCTACAGCGGTTCTCAGGACCCAGTGAAGCTACCCTAGTAAATAAAAAGCGTTGCTGAAATCGGATGTGTTGGTCTACTTGTAGGCGCATAACTGGCACAAAGTACAATAGCTCTTAGGCTCAGATCACACAGAGTGGTTAACCCGTGGTCGATGTGGAGGTTTCGAAGAAGAAGGATTGAACACGGGTCACCCGCATGACAGCTGCGCTCTAATCCATTCGACCAGACACCCAAGAACTTGACTAAATACGCCATAGCTCAGATTCAACATAAATAAAACCATCAAGATACTTGATATGCACGAATTTAAGAACGGCTCGAGACGTTATTTCCATTTTTGTCCAAAGTCAGCAATTTGAGAACGTTCCGTTCCTGGATGGCTAGAGGTCGTAGGTCAAATGTAAATGCGTGATGTTTATAAGAATCTGCACACATTAGGAATGATTTATGCAGAAGGAATTTCAGATCAATCAGAAATGAAGATTCAAACTCGGCGTACATTTTACCAGCACGGATGTGTAATTATGAAACACTGTAAGATAAATGAATTCGCACTTTGAGTCATAATAATAATAATAATTCCTCTCGTACCGTTATACGTTACATAGGGCCTGCAAGTAATTTCTCCATACCGCTCTATCCTGGGCAACTCGCTCAATCTCCTCCATGGAACTGAGTCCGATATTTCCTGCCTCTCTCAGCATAGTTTGTTTCAGGGTCTCTTTAGGTCGACCTCTCTTTCTTGAACCCTTTGCATCCCACTTCAATGCCTGCTTTGATATTCGTTGATCATTTCTCCTCAAGGTGTGCCCAACATATCTCCATCTTCTCTTTCTTATAACAGTTGTTTGAGTCATAAGTGTTATCAACATTCAAGGTGGCACATATGAAGACGTTAGGGTTAGAATACAAAAGGCAAGATCAGCCTTTGTCATTCTGAAGAACATATGGAGTTCAAGAATGACTATGAATAAAACTAAGGTAATGAAATTTAACTCAAATGTCAAGGATGTCCTTCTATATGGAGCGGAGACATGAAGAACAACTAAGGGGAACACCAAAAAGTTGCGGACATTCATCAATAGATGCCTGCGGAGGATACTCCAGCTGCGATGGTATGACAGGACCACAAACAGAGACATCTGGGAGAGAACAGGACAACGACAGGTGGAACAAGAGATAAGGAACAGAAGATGGTGATGGATAGGACACACACTGAGGAAACCCCTTAACAGCATCACAAGACAGGCTCTTCGATGGAACCCCCAGGACAATAGAGGTAGGGGAAGACCGAGGAATACATGGAGACGAGAGTTAGAGACAGGGAAAGCAAGAGAAATAGGGAGAGTTGGGAGATCTGGAAAGGATGGCCTTGGATAGGCGGGCTTGGAAGACCTTGGTTGCAGATCTATGCTTCCCTAGGGCGAAGGGTGAAGAAGAAGAATTCATTAACTCTTTCGAGTCGATATATTGGGTTGTAGTTTTTCATTTTAAATGACGCAAAGCCAGTAGATCATCAAATAGCTTGTCCTGAGCAGAACTTTGCCACCCTAACAGTCCTCCGGAATATCTCTCTCTCATGAGGCCTCTGCAGCCGTCATGTTAAACCATAGTTACATCTTGACTCCATCTTCTCCGTGGTCTTCCTTTCTTCTCTTTGCCGGTATGCCTCCTTCCATGATGGTCTTCTCCAGCCCTTCGTGTCATTGTATAGGTTGAAAATACCAAGACAAAATACCATAATAATCAGTATACATTGAGAAAAAAAAATGCGCCTGAAGGTAAAAATAATTATGGAGTGAAAAGATTAATGATGTGCCACGCAGGCAGGCGTAGGCGACAATATACTTCCTCAACTCCCAATCCTCAGTGCTGTTCTATCGTTTTAATTATTTCGTGTGATTCAGTTTCGTTTTTCACGATCCTCTCATCGTGTTGTGGTGTTACGTTTTAAAAATACATTTTACCTGCTGTCTGAACGAGTGATAGGACCATCATCATTGCACTTCGGGAGTAACCATGTGTGCTCCGATCTCTTTCTTACACATGAAGATCTCAGCGGCAGTGCACGAACTCCGTAGCACCAGAGGTGGTCTCCGATGTAATTTAGAAGATGATGAAAATGTTTCGAAGAAATTCTGATATTTTTATCTTACTAATGAATTGTGCCCGGGCAGCGGCTTTCCAGCCTGCTCTTCTCGATTTTGAGCTGCTAAGGGTTCTTTTACGTGCTCAACTTGAACATAGAACCTATGTTTTATCTTCCGTCTTCGATAGGACTAGGCACTAGATCTCACCTGCACTAAGATCAGGATTTCTGGAGAAATATCCCAATAGCTTAATGAAAACATTATGCTAAAACCATGCTTCATTCATTCACTAAATGTTCCACACAAAGACGGAAATGAGAGTTGAAATGTTGTGGCATCACGTGGGAAACATTTAATAGAAAGGCGTGGCAACGGCAACAATTAAAATGTTATGTTATGTGGTCTCGTCTAAGCACATTAGGAATGTCCATTCTTGTTCTGTCATCCGCCCTCCGCTGCAGAAGCCAACCTAAAGTCCATATTTCTCACCTTAACCATGAGAAGTTGATTAGTATACCTTATCTCTCTAGCACGAAGACGACACTGTCTGGCATGTCCAAACTTAACCCCTAATTCTCGCACTCGTTCCAATGTCTGAGACTCGCCCATATCAAAATCTGTTCAATTAAAACTATTAAAATCTTGTGTGGAAGTCTTATGTTTCAGACGGGATGCACGAAAAGACAGAACACACAGCACCCACACACTCTCTCTCTCTTTAGTCTGTTACGCCCTTGGCGTTTAGGGCAGCAACAAACGTACACCATTCTTCCCTGTTCATGGCCTTCCTCTGTATTGTGTTCCAGCTATGATTCATTTCCTTCAGTTCTTGCTCTATCGTTCTCCTCCAGGTCGTCTTGGGTCTTCCACGCTTTCGCCTACCCTCTGGAGTCCATCTCAGTGCAGTTTTCGTGTCGAAGCCAGTCTCCATGCACATCACATGTCCAATCCATCTCCAGCGTCGAACACCCACACGTCCAACCTTAATCATGAATACCCCACCTGTGGTAGGGGATTGTATTCCTCGAAATGGACTTTATACTCATCTCCGCACACCACATCGGTGCAACAACACATGTCTGAGGCTGTTGTCATCACTGCTAGTGATGGGCAGCTATTATGTGTCAAACGAGACACACACAAAAAAGGATAGAGAGTAAAATAGAGAGTAAACTGTAGTGCTCGTTGTGATTTATGTTGGACTGTAATCGTTTTACATGGTTGAACCATGTGGTTTCTCGTTTGCTTATCCGTCCCATCTGTCATAGTATAGCGTCTGGTATAGTGCTTCTGACGGAGTTTTACGTGAAGGCCTGCTTTCAGTATCAGTGTTCCTCGCCAAACAGGCGTGGTGCCTTCTCCAACTTCAGATGTGCTCTATTATCTGAGAACACGACGAGGCATTCATATTATTTTTCCTCCCGTTATCAATATGCTCAATAATAGGTCTTCTTCTTCTTTGCGATCGCTTTTTGATGATTATACCGTTAGACGCGTTCTTATGATGAAATCGACTGTTGTCTGGAGCTCATCTCTAGTGCCATGTAGTTTTGAATGTAGTGTTGTAGGGCCAGCATTCCTTTCTTGGGAGGACATACAGGGGCAGTCTTGCAGGACATGTTCTGTGGTTTGTTCAGCGGATACATGCCGCAATCATGATCAATATTTCCAACTCTGACTGCCAACAAGTGGTATTTTCACAGCCGCACTATCTGTTTTTCAAGCCCTACAGGGTAACCATCCATCCCTGAGAAAAGAGCTCAGCAAGATCTCTACCAACAAAAGAGTTACACTTCAGTGGGTACCATCACATTGTGGTGTGCCAGGTAACGAGAAGGCAGACAAACTTGCTAAAAAGGGAACAGAATGTGAACAAATAGATAATGAAATCACATACTTTGAAAAAAAAGCTATCATGGACATTAGAAAATAACCTAAACCATCCAACGATGACTACCACACACTTGACAGACAAGGACAGACTATCATCTTCCGACTCAGGATAGGACATAACAGACTGAACAAACACCTACACAGGCTGCGATTGTCCCAAACCCCACTGTGCCCCTGTGGCTCCGCTGAACAATAATAAGTGTAGATGCTACTACTGAACTCATATGAGATCAAATCTCATTCTGTCACTATTTGCCGATGTTACACAACAGTTGAACTCATATGAGATCATATCTCATTCTGTCACTGTTTGTCGATGTTACACAACAGTTGGGACTCATATGAGATCATATCTCATTCTGTCACTGTTTGCCGATGTTACACAACAGTTGGGACTCATATGAGATCATGTCTCATTCTGTCACTGTTTGCCGATGTTACACAACAGTTGAACTCATATGAGATCATGTCTCATTCTGTCACTGTTTGCCGATGTTACACAACAGTTGAACTCATATGAGATCATATCTCATTCTGTCACTCTTTGCCGATGTTACACAACAGTTGGGACTCATATGAGATCATATCTCATTCTGTCACTGCCGATGTTACACAACAGTTGGACTCATATGAGATCATATCTCATTCTGTCACTGTTTGCCGATGTTACACAACAGTTGGGACTCATATGAGATCATATCTCATTCTGTCACTGCCGATGTTACACAACAGTTGGACTCATATGAGATCATATCTCATTCTGTCACTGTTTGTCGATGTTACACAACAGTTGGGACTCATATGAGACCATATCTCATTCTGTCACTGTTTGCCGATGTTACACAACAGAAATTAAAATTGTTAGCTTATACTGAACGTTTATATTTACACAAAAATTAATGTGGGTCATGTATAGTAGGAAAAAAAAACAATAAAGTAGTAAGCAGGAGAATGAAAACAAAAGAAAGAAAAAAGAACAAAAATAAAGAATGCCAAAGAATTAATGAAGACAAGCGGAAGAGAAGAACGAAATAAGAAGAGAAAAAAAAGAGAGATTTTTTTAATGAAGAAAACAGATAAGAAATAAAATAAGAGAGAAAAATGATGGTAGAAGGAATGAGGAATAATAAATCAGATTTTTCTTGAAATGAGCAAATGATGACAGATAACGAAAAAAAGAAGAAATAGATAAAGATAATAAAAAATTTAAAAAATCAGTGAAATAAAGATGATAAGAGAGATAACTAAAATGAGATGAAAATATATGGAAAATGAATATGAATGAAGGACTAAGGAAGAGGACGGGTACAGAAAGAAAGACGGATGAAGAAATAAATATGAACAAAGATGAAAAGAAAGTAAGAGGGAAAAAAATATGAACAAAGATTAAAAAAAGAAGGGAAGATAAAGAAAAAAATATGAACAAAGATAAAAAGAAAGTAAGAGAAAGAAAGAAAAAGATTAAGAAAGATAAAAAATAAAGGAAGATAAACAAAGATAAAAAGAAAGGAAGACGAAGAAAGATAAAAAGAAAAGATAAACAAAGATAAAAAGAAAGTAAGATAAACAAAGATAAAAAGAAAGGAAGATAAACAAAGATAAACAGAAAGTAAGATAAACAAAGATAAAAAGAAAGTAAGATAAACAAAGATAAAAAAGGAAGATAAACAAAGATAAACAGAAAGGAAGATAAACAAAGATAAACAGAAAGTAAGATAAACAAAGATAAACAGAAAGTAAGATAAACAAAGATAAAAATAAAGGAAGATAACAAAGATAAAAAGAAAGGAAGATAAACAAAGATAAAAAGAAAAGATAAACAAAGATAAACAGAAAGGAAGATAAACAAAGATAAAAAGAAAGTAAGATAAACAAAGATAAAAAGAAAGTAAGATAAACAAAGATAAAAAGAAAGGAAGATAAACAAAGATAAACAGAAAGGAAGATAAACCAAGATAAAAAAGAAAGGAAGATAAACAAAGATAAAAAGAAAGTAAGGTAAACAAAAATAAAAGAAAGTAAGATAAAAAAATATAAAAAAGTAAGATAAACAAAAATAAAAAGAAAGGAAGATAAACAAAGATAAAAAGAAAAGATAAACAAAGATAAACAGAAAGGAAGATAAACAAAGATAAACAGAAAGGAAGATAAACAAAGATAAAGAAGTAAGATAAACAAAGATAAAAAAAGATAAACAAGATAAAAGAAAAGATAAACAAAGATAAAAGAAGGAAGATAAACAAAGATAAAAAAAGGAAGATAAACAAAGATAAAAGAAAGAGATAAACAAAGATAAAAGAAGGAAGATAAACAAAGATAAACAGAAAGGAAGATAAACAAAGATAAAAGAAAGTAAGATAAACAAAGATAAAAATAAAGAAGATAAACAAAGATAAAAAGAAAGGAAGATAAACAAAGATAAAAGAAAAGATAAACAAGATAAACAGAAAGGAAGATAAACAAAGATAAAAGAAAGTAATAAACAAAGATAAAAAGAAAGTAAGATAAACAAAGATAAAAAAGGAAGATAAACAAAGATAAAAAAGAAAGGAAGATAAACAAAGATAAAAAGAAAGGAAGATAAACAAAGATAAAAGAAAGGAAGACAAAATAAAAGAAAGAAGATAAACAAAATAAAAAGAAGATAAACAAAGATAAAAGAAAGAAGATAAACAAAGATAAAAGAAAAGATAAACAAAGATAAACAGAAAGAAGATAAACAAAGATAAAAGAAAGGAAGATAAACAAAGATAAAGAAGAAAAAAGATAAACAAAGAAAAAGAAAGATAAACAAAGATAAAAGAAGAAGATAAACAAAGATAAAAAAGAAAGGAAGATAAACAAAGATAAAAAGAAAGGAAGATAAACAAAGATAAAAAAGGAAGATAAACAAAGATAAAAAGGAAGATAAACAAAGATAAAAAAAGATACAAGAAAAGGAAGATAACAAAGATAAAAGAAGATAACAAGATAAAAAAGAGATAAAAAGATAAAAGAAGTAAGATAAAAAAGATAAAAAAATAAGATAAACAAAGATAAAAAGAAAGAAGATAAACAAAGATAAAAGAAAGGAAGATAAACAAAATAAAAAAGAAAGTAGATAAAAAGATAAAAGAAAGAGATAAAAAAGATAGAAGGAAGATAAACAAAGATAAAAAAGGAAGATAAACAAAGATAAAAAAGGAAGATAAACAAAGATAAAAAAAGGAAAAACAAAGATAAAAAAGGAAGATAAACAAAGATAAACAGAAAGTAAGATCAACAAAGATAAACAGAAAGGAAGATAAACAAAGATAAAAAAGAAAGGAAGATAAACAAAAATAAAAAGAAAGTAAGATAAACAAAGATAAAAAGAAAGTAAGATAAACAAAGATAAAAAAGAAAGGAAGATAAACAAAAATAAAAAGAAAGTAAGATAAACAAAGATAAAAAGAAAGGAAGATAAACAAAGATAAAAAGAAAGGAAGATAAACAAAGATAAAAAAGGAAGATTACAAAGATAAAAAAGGAAGATAAACAAAGATAAAAAAAGGAAAAACAAAGTTAAAAAGGAAGATAAACAAAGATAAACAGAAAGTAAGATAAACAAAGATAAAAAAGAAAGGAAGATAAACAAAGATAAAAAAGGAAGATAAACAAAGATAAAAAGAAAGGAAGATTAACAAAGATAAAAAGATAGTAAGATTAACAAAGATAAAAAGAAAGGAAGATAAACAAAGATAAAAAGAAAGGAAGATTAACAAAGATAAAAAGAAAGATGAAGAAAATAAAATAAAAGGAAGATAAGAAAGATAAAAAGAAAGTAAGATAAACAAAGATAAAAAGAAAGGAAGATGAAGAAAGATAAAAAGAAAGTAAGATAAACAAAGATAAAAAGAAAAGATAAACAAAGATAAAAAGAAAGTAAGATAAACAAAGATAAAAAGAAAGGAAGATAAACAAAATAAAAAGAAAGTAAGATAAACAAAGATAAAAGATAGAAGATAAACAAAGATAAAAAGAAAGGAAGATAAACAAAGATAAAAAAGGAAGATAAACAAAGATAAAAAAGGAAGATAAACAAAGATAAAAAAAGGAAAAACAAAGATAAAAAAGGAAGATAAACAAAGATAAACAGAAAGTAAGATCAACAAAGATAAACAGAAAGGAAGATAAACAAAGATAAAAAGAAAGGAAGATAAACAAAAATAAAAAGAAAGTAAGATAAACAAAGATAAAAAGAAAGTAAGATAAACAAAGATAAAAAGAAAGGAAGATAAACAAAAATAAAAAGAAAGTAAGATAAACAAAGATAAAAAGAAAGGAAGATAAACAAAGATAAAAAGAAAGGAAGATAAACAAAGATAAAAAAGGAAGATAAACAAAGATAAAAGAAGAAAGATAAACAAAGATAAAAAAGGAAAACAAAGTTAAAAAGGAAGATAAACAAAGATAAACAGAAAGTAAGATAAACAAAGATAAAAAAAGAAAGGAAGATAAACAAAGATAAAAAAGGAAGATAAACAAAGATAAAAATAAAGGAAGATTAACAAAGATAAAAAGAAAGTAAGATTAACAAAGATAAAAAGAAAGGAAGATAAACAAAGATAAAAAGAAAGGAAGATTAACAAAGATAAAAAGAAAGATAAACAAAGATAAAAAGAAAGTAAGATAAACAAAGATAAAAAGAAAGGAAGATTAACAAAGATAAAAAGAAAGTAAGATAAACAAAGATAAAAAGAAAGGAAGATTAACAAAGATAAAAAAGAAAGGAAGATGAAGAAAGAGAGGCGAACAAAGATGAAGATAAAGAACAAATAACATGCGACAAAAAACAGAGAAGAAGGGATAAATGTAGAAGAACAAATGAAAAACGAAGGAAGAGGACAAACAGCTAGGAATTTTAGTCGGACGTGCTCACACGACAAGAGTCTAAAACAAAGAAGAGGTGAGTTACCCTGTGTTATTGGTATAGTTAAGGTTTGTATACACAAGAATTGCCAATCCTAAACAGTATCTAACCATCCAGAAACTAATCGACTTTCATCACACAAAAGAAAATGGACAGTTTCAGAGATAAATTGTATACAAGACGAGACTCAAATCTTTGCAAGAAATACAACAATCTCAGAACAGGGTTAGAGGTGATGACACTTAGTTTGTGTTATCCGGTACCCTAGAGTTAAACTGAGCTTAGTTTGTGTTATCCGGTACCTAAAGTTAAACTGAGCTTGTTTGGTTATCCGGTACCTAGAGTTAGCTGAGCTTAGTTTGTGTTATCCAGTACCCTAGAGTTAAATGAGCTTAGTTTGTGTTATCAAGTACCCTAGAGTTAAACTGAGCTTAGTTTGGGTTATCCGTACCCTAGAGTTAAACTGAGCTTAGTTTGTGTTATCACCCTAGATTAAACGAGCTTGTTATCCGGTACCTAGAGTTAACTGAGCTTAGTTGTGTTATCCGGCCTAGAGTTAAACTGGCTTGTTTGTGTTATCCGGTACCTAGAGTTAGACTGAGCTTAGTTTGTTTATCGTACCTAGATTAGACTGAGCTTAGTTTGTGTTATCCAGATACCCTAAGTTAAACTGAGCTTAGTTTGATCCGTACTAGATTAAACTGAGCTTAGTTTATGTTATCCGTACCCTAGAGTTACATTGAGCTTAGTTTGTGTTATCCGTACCCTGGAGTTACATTGAGCTAGTTTGTTATCGGCCTGGTACATTGAGCTTAGTTGTGTTATCCGGTACCCTAGAGTTACATTGAACTTAATTTGTGTTATCCGGTACCCTAGAGTTAGGATGAGCTGTCTGCAAGAAACAGCCTGTTTCCATCTCTAACTTAGTATAACAGTTGTTCAAGTGGTTGAAACAGTGGTTCTATTCTTTACACCCCTAATTTGGGACTCTGTAACCATTCGATCGATTGATTAATTGATTGAATGTTAGGACCATCATTATTGCACATCAGTGATTAAGCATGTGTGTTCCAATCTCTTTCTTATACAGGAAGATCTCAGAGGAAGTACACGAGCTCCATAGCACCGGCGAGGGTCATCGATGTCATTTTGAAGATAGTGAAGATATTTTGTAGGAATCTTTCATTTCTAATATATTTCTTAAACGAATTTTGCCGGGCAGGGGCTATCCAGCCTGTTTCTCTCGATTTTGAACTACAAAGGGTTCTTTTACGTGCTCAAATTCAACACGGGACATACGTTTTATCGTCCGTCTTCGATAGGACTAGGAACTCGATCTCACCTACACTGAGATCAAGGATCTCTGGAAAAATATCCAAGCGATCACTCAATATGAAATAGAATACAGAAGACGAGAAGAAGAAGAAGAAGAAGAAATAGCTGGCATAACAATAAAAAACACCAAACAGCCACAACAATAAGACTTACCCCACGTACGACATTACAGAATAATCAAACTCCTCCTCCACTTCTTTCCTCTCCTTGTCCTTATGCCTCCAGCTTCCTTTCCTCCGAAACGATAGTCTAGACACCGATATTTTCTCCATAACTCTACGGCAATATTCGTTGAACAATGAAACACTTTACAACTTCTTATAGTTCAAAAGTCGACAACACACTTTCCTGGAAAATCCCCACACTTTTGACAACTATATATTCCGAAGCAGAAAGAATCTCAAGGGGAAGTAATTACAAGTATGTTCGTGCGGACAGAGTTATCTGATGCGTGAAAAGATATCCATTTTTACGAATGTTTTGGTTTCAATTAAATTATTCTCAAGTTATTCTGTGACAGCTGATTTGAAACAATTGATGAAATTATTGATGTTTTAGCGGATTCAAAATTATACAATACACAACATTTGTTTCATAAAATTATACAATACACACGATTTGTTTCCTAAAATTATACAATACACAACATTTGTTTCATAAAATTATACATACACAAGATTTGTTTCTAAAATTAAACAGTACACAACATTTTTTCCTAAAATTATACAATACACAAATTGTTTCCCAACATAAGCAAATATATTTAATTGAGAAAGAAAGTTGTAAATTGTTTTAGAAGTGAAGTATCTAATCTTATCTCTTCTCGTGTTTCTAATTTTGTCTCTTCTAGATTTTCTAATCTTATCTCTTCTAGATTTTCTAATCTTATCTCTTCTAGATTTTCTAATCTTATCTCTTCTAGTATTTCTAATTTCATCTCTTCTAGTGTTTCTAATCTTATCTCTTCTAGATTTTCTAATCTTATATCTTCTAGTGTTTCTAATCTTATCTCTTCTAGTATTTCTAATTTCATCTCTTCTATGTTTCTCAATTTATTCTTCTAGTGTTTCTAATCTTATCTCTTCTCGTGTTTCTAATCTTATCTCTTCTAGTGTTTCTAATCTTATCTCTTCTAGTGTTTCTAATCTTATCTCTTCTAGTGTTTCTAATCTTATATCTCTTCTAGTGTTTCTAAATCTTTTATCTTTTTCTCTGTTTCTAATTTATCTCTTCTCTGTTTCTAATCTTATCTCTTCTCGTGTTTCTAATCTTATCTCTTCTAGTGTTTCTGGTGTAGCGAATCATACCTTTTATGGTGTCCCTGCTATTATTTATTCGAGTGTATTACTAATCTTATCTCTTCTTGTGTCTCCAAAACTAGAATGTAGTTAAATAATTACATCTTGTAGACAATGCAAAGGTTAGTAATTAAGGACGAAGCTAATGCAATATGATCTGTCACTTTTCAGCTAGTTTGTAGCAACCAAGCACTTATAGAGGCGCTATGCAAACACGTACTTCGATTCTCATTAGTTTCTCAGTGATGTAAATTTTTAAAAGTTAACGAAATGATCTGCTAGCAACACAAAGTCAGCCTCATATAATAATAATAGCCGTCCATCGCAAGCGATGATGACAACAATCTCAGACGTGTGCTGTTGCACCTCTCTGGCGTGTGCGGAGGTGACTGTAGAGTCCAATCCTAGAACAGAATCCCGACCACAGGTGGGGCATACATGATCAAGGTTAGACATGTGCGTGTTGTGTGCTCTGTATTTTCGCGCTGCTCGTTTTCTCTGTGACTCAACATATTTGAGGTTCCTCTTTGTTGTTACAGCGCCACATTTGGCGATCTTGCGCAAGGGATTCCCAGCACGTATTGTCTATATTGAAGCATTTCAGAGACACTTTAAGAGTGTCTTTAAAGCGTTTTTCTGTCCACCAGCAGAACGTCTGCCCCTTCAAGCTCGCCATACATCAACTGTTTTGGGATGCGTTTATCAGGCATTCGAGCAACGTGACCGACCCATCTCAGTTGGGCCTTCTGCAACAGGGTGTTGACGCTTGGGATCTTGCTCTTGTGAGGACTTCGCTGTCTGGAATTTTGTCCTGCCAGTTTATTTTTAGTATTCTGCGTAGACAGCTTGTGTGGAAATGGTTTAATTTTCCTGCGTGTCTGCTATACACTGTCCATGTCTCGCTTGCGTACAGCAGCGTGGTTAGCACTATGGCCTGGTAAACTTTCAGCTTTGTGACTATGCTTATCCCCTTCCGTTCCCACACAGTGACACGTAACAGTCTCATTATGAAACACCAAGACATGAGACAGAAGACTAACTTGCCAAAGAAGTTTGTGAAAGAGAGAAGTCGGGTCTACCATGACCAGTTTCTTATCACAAAGAGAAATGATGAAATCAGTCAGGAAGCCATTAATATTAACACAGTACGACTACCAAAATGTGAGAAGATTATGACAAGGTGTCAATCTGTGTCTCAGAACAGAACACAATCGACTTCGCAACCATCATCAATCAAATAGCTTTTCTGAATAGACAGACTTATGCTACCCAACAGTATTTCGGAATTTCTCTCATAGTCCAGAAGTCCCACCTCTGTAGATGTCATATGTCATGCTCAACCCATCAGTTACATCATGAGTCCATCTTCTCAGTGGTCTTCCTCTTCTGCTCTTTGTCTAGATGCATCCTCCAATAATGGTCTTCATCAACCATTCTTTTTTCCCGATCCAGAAGCACTTGAGCTGTCAACTCTTTGGCTCGGTGCCATGGACATCGTAACCCTTCGGTTCGGTGACACGGCCGTAAATCTGGTGAAACTGTGGCTTTTCTGCCAGCCTGCGGAATTGAACCCGCACTCACAGAGAGCTTGTCAGCCGTTGTCCAACGCGCTACGAACACGCTGGGCAGGCGGGCCATCATCCTTCGTGTCTCTTTATATGTCCAAAATTCTTCAATTTTCTCATTCTTATTTGTAGCATTAGTTCAGCAGCCACATGTACACAAAATTCAAGATTTACAATTCAGCCACGGGGACTGTGTCACACATACATCAAGACTTCGCCGAATATGTTATGCCAGGGCAAAATCACTGACCTAGTGAAACAGCACTGGAAAGAACAACAATGCATGGACCTCTCTATGTGAGCTACAAAAGACGGTAAAGTTTATACAAAGGATAACATTGAATATATAGACAATATTTATAGGGAATGAAAGGAAAGAAGGTATGAATGAAGGAAGGAATGCAGATAAGAAGTAAGGAATGTAGGAAGAAAAGTGGGAAGATATGAAGGAATGTAGGAAGGAAAGTAAGTAGGAAGATAGGAAAGTAGGAAGGAAGGTGGGTAGGTAGGAGGGAAGGTAAGAAGGAAGGTAGAAAGTAAGTAGGAAGATAGGAAAGTAGGAAGGAAGGTGGGAAGGTAGGAGGGAAGGTAAGAAGGAAGGTAGGAAGTAAGTGGGAAGGTGGAAAGGAAGGTAGAAATGTTAGGACGGAAGGTAGGAAAGAAGGTAGAAATGTTGAAGGAGGCAGGAAGATGTAGGAAGGTGAAAGAAGGGAAGTATGTGGAAGGTAGAAAGGAAGGTAGGAAGTATGTGAGAAGGTAGAAAGGAAGGTAGAAGTAGTGAGAGATAGAAGGAAGGTAGGACGGAAGGTAGAAAGTAAAGTAAGTAGGAAGATAGGAATGTAGGAAGGAAGAAAAGTAGGAAGGTTGAAAGGAAAGTATGAAGGTAGGAAAGAAGAGGGGAAGGTAGGAAGGAAGGTAGGAAGGAAGGTGGGAAGGTAGGAAGGAAGATGAGAAGGTAGGAAGGAAGGTGGGAAGGTGGGAAGGAAGGTGGGAAGGTTGGAAGGAAGGTGGGAAGGTGGGAAGGTTGGAAGGAAGGTGGGAAGGTAGGAAGGAAGGTGGGAAGGTAGGAAGGAAGGTGGGAAGGAAGGTGGGAAGGAAGGTAGAAATGAAGGTGTAAAGATCGGAATGAAGGAAGAAAGAAAGGTATGTAAGAATGAAGGAAGGTGAGAAGGAAGGTGGGAAGGAAGGAAGAAATGTATGTAAGAATGAAGGAAGGTAGGAAGAAAAAAAGAGATGTAGGAAGGAATGTAGGAAGAAAGATAGAAAGGAAAGTAAGTAGGAAGGGAGGAAGGTAGAACGGAAGGAAGGTAGGAAGATGAAAAAGAAGGAAGGCAGGAATGACGAAAGAAGGAAAGAAAGGTAGGAAGGGATGAAGGAAAGACTATGTTGATTGATGTTTGGTTATCTATGCTTGTATGTATATTTGATCTGTTATACATATTGATTCTCATATGAAACATACAACATTGTTGTAAACAGCTGCAAAGTTATTGCATGCGTGAAGTCAGTCATGCGTTCAAGTGGCTGAGTCATATGAGACATCCTATCTAAGGTACTTGTCCCCTTCTAATATAATATTTAGTTGATCTGAGCTAACTACTGCACGTAATAATGCCTAGAAAAATCACAAACAGCGTTAAAAATTTGGGGTTGATTCGCAAAGTCCTGTAAAGTATATGCAATTAACTTTTTTTTGTGGATCTGAGCTACTTTTCTTGTGTGAGTCATGTCTGGTGTGTATTCGCGTATAGTGGAGCTTCTGACCGAACGGATTTGAGCGCGGGCCACCATTCTCTCTCTCTCTCGCGGTCATTCTTAAGCCACTTTTATCATTCTATTGTGATATATAAGGATCCAAACATCAAGAACGGATGTACGCTCGGGCCTCCATTCAGAAGACCCGGGTTCAATCCACTGTAATTTTTTTCTGTCGGGGCATAAAGAAAAAAAAATCATAATCTGAATAATTTCGTGGCGACTGCGCTAGACATGATGCCATTAAATTACACAGGATCATGTTCCCTCTGTCCTACACTGTCCTAAAAAGCGGTATTACAGACAGCATCGGCAGTTTTACTGACGTATAATGGGAAAGGGGGTCCTCTGTGTGGTGGAAGTTAGATGTGCACCTCTCCCTTCAAAAGTGTTCAGTTCGTTTCCCGACTGTGTATTTCGTGATCTGTCATCAATGTAGGTGAGATCTTGTTCCTAGTCATATCGGATACGAACGATAAAACATAGGCCCCGTCTTCAAGTCAAGCACGTAAGAGGATATAGAAGAAAACTAGTCACGACACAGATGAAGTGTCTACGCAGAATGCTGAGAATATCAAGAAGAAACCGGTTTAGAAATGAAGACATCAGGAAAAAAAAGTATGTGCATCAACGACTCGTGGTTGATGGCTACGTCCTATATAGGATATGCCACGATTTTCATTTGTCACATCAGCAGTACAGAGCTTCATCAAGAAACAACAAATTAGGTGGTTCTGCCACATAAAGGGTTTTAAGGGTATTGAGAGTATTACACAAAGCACGAACTCCGTAGCTCCGGCAACAATCCTAGGGGTCTCTGGAAAAAAAATACACTAGTGAACAGAAGGCCGCGGTCAGGATTCGATCCCACAGCCTTCGACTCGCAAGGCAAAGGACTTAACCACTCAGCCAAAAGAGACCCCTCTCTCTTGCCACATAAGCAGGTTACCAACTGACAGTGTACCTCAAAGAGAAGTGTTACTCCTACATACAGTGGATTACAAAGCAAAATACCGTCCACACAAAAGATGGACTTCAAAAAATTACAGATCTAGAAAAAAGCAATATTTATGAAGCGTACACAAAAGCCCGTTCTAGGAATCCCTTCTTAATCTGACGCTGTGAGACAAAACAGAATTAGAGAAGAGAAGAATCTTTTAGAAAAAATCGAAAAAAGTCTCAACCGAAATGAAATTCATAAATTCATTATTGCACATTTTTCTTTCAAAATTACACCGGGGACCTGCGCAGGAGCTACGGTTCTACAAAATCCACTGCCGACTGTCTAATCCTCTTATATTCTTAGTAGAACTTCTTCACATTGACGAGGAAAAGTAGGAAGTCTTTTCAAGAACACGTCATGATAAGAGACAACTTTCGACAAGATAAACCACTTTATCACTCTTCTTATTTTCTTTATCTTCAATAGATGACTGCGCCGGATGACTCCATCAATGATGGTGTGACAGGACAACAAACAAGGAAATGTGGGACAGAGCGGGACAAGAGCAAGAGATAAGGGACAGAAAGTGGCGATGAGTAGGACCGTGGTCCACGGTAACATTAGGCCGACGAGCTCAGGTAAACATTTTCAGAAATCAGACCACAAGTGTCGCGTGACCATTGCATTTCAGTATTCTTAGATATTTTTTTGGATGGGGATCCAGAAGCAATTGAGCTTTCAACTCTTCGACTCGGTGCCATGGACATCGTAACCCTTCGACTCGGTGCCATGGACATCGTAACTCTTCGGTTCAGTGCCATGGACATCGTAACTCTTCGGTTCGGTGCCATGGACATCGTAACTCTTCGACTCGGTGCCATGGACATCGTAACTCTTCGACTCGGTGCCATGGACATGGTAACACTTCGGTTCAGTGACATGGACATCGTAACTCTTCGGTTCAGTGCCATGGACATCGTAACTCTTCGGTTCAGTGCCATGGACATCGTAACTCTTCGACTCGGTGCCATGGACATCGTAACTCTTCGACTCGGTGCCATGGACATCGTAACTCTTCGACTCGGTGCCATGGACATCGTAACTCTTCGACTCGGTGCCATGGACATCGTAACTCTTCGACTCGGTGCCATGGACATGGTAACACTTCGGTTCAGTGCCATGGACATCGTAACTCTTCGGTTCAGTGCCATGGACATCGTAACTCTTCGGTTCAGTGCCATGGACATCGTAACTCTTCGACTCGGTGCCATCGACATCGTAACTCTTCGGTTCAGTGCCATGGACCTCGTAACTCTTCGACTCGGTGCCATGGACATCGTAACTCTTCGGCTCGGTGCCATGGACATCGTAACTCTTCGGTTCAGTGCCATGGACATCGTAACCCTTCGGTTCGGTGCCATGGACATCGTAACCCTTCGGTTCAGTGCCATGGACATCGTAACCCTTCGGTTCAGTGTCATGGACATCGTAACTCTTCGGTTCAGTGCCATGGACATCGTAACTCTTCGACTCGGTGCCATGGACATCGTAACTCTTCGGTTCAGTGCCATGGACATCGTAACTCTTCGGTTCAGTGCCATGGACATCGTAACTCTTCGACTCGGTGCCATGGACATCGTAACTCTTCGGTTCGGTGCCATGGACATGGTAACACTTCGACTCGGTGCCATGGACATCGTAACTCTTCGGTTCAGTGCCATGGACATCGTAACTCTTCGACTCGGTGCCATGGACATCGTAACTCTTCGGCTCGGTGCCATGGACATCGTAACCCTTCAGTTCGGTGCCATGGACATGGTAACACTTCGGTTCGGTGCCATGGACATGGTAACACTTCGGTTCAGTGCCACGAACACCGTAAATTTGGAGAACCTGTGCCTTTTCTACCAGCCTGTGGAATTGAACCCGCAATCACAGAGGGCTTGGCACCCGTAGTCCAACTCGCTACGAACACGCTGGGCAGACGGGCAATTCTTAGATTTTTCCCTTTTTCCCGATCCAGAAGCACTTGAGCTGAAAGCTCTTCGGCTCGGTGTCATGGACATGGTAACCCTTCGGTTCGGTGCCACGAACACCTTAAATCTGGGGAACCTGTAGCTTTTCTGCCAGTCCGAGGAGTTGAACCCGCACATACAGGGGACTTGTCACCCGTAGTCCAACTCGCTACGAACACGCTGGGCAGACGGGCAATTCTTAGATATAAAGAAATTCATTTAAAAACCACATAACGTGCAAGAACAAGGCTATAGTATGATACAAATTACATGTAACAATAAAGGAATATCAGTATTATTAACACTTTTCATCAATAAATAACCATAGCCTCAAAGAAATGAATGCAATTGCAATAACGCTTACAGTGTTCTATCAAACATATATAAAAGACAGCCCAACATCAAAACAGGAATTTCCGATTTGTCGACTAAGCTATTCACCCTTCTATTACCAATGGCTGCGTTAGGACAAACTCTGAGGAGACCTAGGACTAGAAACTTGATCAGGGATCTTCGAAAAAATATCCCGTTGGTTTCACGAAGGAGCTAACCTAGCACCCTTGGAATAGGAAGCGAGTATCTAACCGCTACGCCACGTTTATCTAGTTTAAAACGGCCTAACTGTTCGGGATACCTAACACAATTAGTTATTGGTTACTAAACTGACGTCACTGCACTCCGGGCAGACCCATAGGTGCTCAGTCTCCCCAACAGATATTGAAGAGTATGCATACTGATGGTTCCTGTGGCTCGCTGATTAAACACACCTCTCACTCTGCCTCTCAGGCATCCAGTTCGACTTGAACAACGGGTAACTCCAAACTGCTTAAATCGCTTGATCGATTCAACATCGATTTTAGTGTCCTCATCCAACAGAGAGTCGCGAAGAGACCGAATAATATCCCCTTATCCATCTTCAACTCCCCAACAATCGATGCTGTTGATGCAAGCCTGCTGCTCTCTCATTACCGTAAACACCCGCATGCCCAGGACAGTATATCCACGTAAGCCGCTGGAGGTTAGAAACTTCTATAGACGACATCCACTCATACCGAAACTTGCCCTTCTGGATCTTGTGAAGCATCGACTGAGAGTCAGATACAACAACTGCCCCAGTAAATGAAGTCCCAGAAATCCAATGGAGGGCAGCAGCAACGGCCTCAACCTCCATCCTCATACTAGAAGTAGTTGTCCTGTATGCCCCACTTCGCTCTGCAACAACCCTACCATGCGCATTAGCCAAGAAACCCCAGCCGGACTTCTCACCACGTTGAACCTACCCATCGGTATATACAACAACATCATCATCCCTTGCATATCTTCTATCAGCTGCTTAACTGCGAGATCAGCCTTCATGTTGCCCCAATCTCTACATTCTCTTCCAAGAGTAATGATAACATTGAGATAGTTGGTCATGCTACACCTAACACGATAACTACCATAAGCCGCAGGTTGCATTGTTTTGTTTGGTCGTGAGCGGTGAACTGCGTCGTGATTTATATCCTTGTCAAATTAGCTCTAAATATACGTTAACGCATTTCGAGCGTTACTGGTTAATTTGCTATTTCACAATTTTATCGTTTATGATAACAACGCATACAATTATCTACAAATCTATATCATCGATCACAAATTTCGCTAACACATAAGAAAACTGCGGTTTAATTTGTGAATGCACCTGTAGATTTGTGTTTTAATTAACATAACTTAAATTGGCCAAATTGTGTTTTTTAATGAAAAACAAACCTACAAAAAACCTGTCGTTACTGCTTGTAGCACCGCTTTTAGGGCGGTGTAGCACAGGTGGGACGAGAGCCCGAGGAATTTAATGGCCACATGGCTAGTGCAGTCGGTGTGAAGCTGTTCATGTTAGGCATGGCTAGTGCAGTCGGTGGTGCGAAGCTGTTCATGTTAAGCATGGCTAGTGCAGTCGGTGTGAAGCTGTTCATGTTATGCATGGCTAGTGCAGTCGGTGAGAAGCTGTTCATGTTAGGCATGGCTAGTGCAGTCGGCGTGAAGCTGTTCATGTTAGGCATGGCTAGTGCAGTCGGCGCCGCGAAGCTGTTCATGTTAGGCATGGCTAGTGCAGTCGGTGCGAAGCTGTTCATGTTAGGCATGGCTAGTGCAGTCGGTGCGAAGCTGTTCATGTTAGGCATGGCTAGTGCAGTCGGTGGTGCGAAGCTGTTCATGTTAGACATGGCTAGTGCAGTCGGCGCCGCGAAGCTGTTCATATTAGGCATGGCTAGTGCAGTCGGCACGAAGCTGTTCATATTAGGCATGGCTAGTGCAGTCGGCACGAAGCTGTTCATGTTAGGCATGACTAGTGCAGTCAGCGCGAAGCTGTTCATGTTATGATTTTTCATGTTTATCCACAACAGAAAAGGCCTTGGCTTTACCGTGAATTGAACCCAGATCTTCCGTATGGTAGCTGCGCTCTAATCCATTCAGCCAGACTCCATTGTGTTTTTCAATGCGGTAGTTTAACATACAGTGGACAAGATTAGCGTAATGATAAAGCGTTCGACTATCTACTCGGACACAAGAGAGTTGTGGGTTCAATCCTTCACTTAACGTTCCAAACGTGAGAAAAGGAATTGGCCCTGATACCTCCTGCAAGGGGTTAGAATTGTGAAGTGACAGGAACTGTATACACCATAGTCTGAAAAGAATACGGGACATTTTATTATATTTATTCCGCCCGGGTGGTTTCCGGGGCCCAAATTTGGGGTGTAAAGAATACAAACACTATTACTTGCCACGCATGTCGTAAGAGGCGGCTAAAGAGGTTTAGCTGAAATCGGATGTATGTGTCCGCTAGGGAATGCTAATCCGATACAAATGCTTGTCGAAAACGGATGCACCAGGCCGTAAGGCGCATAACATGGTGCAACGACCCCTCGTAATGAGGAATGAGATAATGGATTCTACGGTCGCCAATCTGCCTCGGAGATTTAGCCACGCAGTAAGAATGTGAGACCTACTATCACGAGGGTGGCCAAAACTGACTGTGGGAAGAGGTCGGCACAAACGGGGAAACAGAAATCATAGGAATTATAGCCTACAGTCTGACCCCAGTATGCAGACTTGAGAAGAAAGAGGTGGCCCACTTACACCAGCGTCCAAGACAAACTGTATGGAGTGGCTGATAATCTGAGACAGACGGCTGCCTTTATTAGAGAATCCGAAATCCCAATCTAGTGAAAACGCAGAAGACAAACTGTATGGCGTGGCTGATAATCTGAGGCAAACGGCTGCCTTTATTAGAGAATCCAAAATCCCAATCTAGTGAGAACGCAGAAGACAAACTGTATGGCGTGGCTGATAATCTGAGGCAAACGGCTGCCTTTATTAGAGAATCCGAAATCCCAATCTAGTGAGAACGCAGAAGACAAACTGTATGGCGTGGCTGATAAT
>CM036768.1:37001788-37274288 GCA_020796225.1 Arion vulgaris
CGCATAGTTATCGCTATTTGATATTACGTTTGTGATATTGTTTCTTTGATAAAGCAACCACAATTATCAAAATAGGGCAATTATGTCACTGTAACTTGAAAATTACTAGGTTGAGGTTGAGCCTGAGTTTTTTCCCTTGGCAACATGCGAAAACATTTAAAAACAAAGTATTGTAATTTTCATCATAGTCCTTCGGAGACTCTCTCTCTCTCTCTCTCTCTCTCTCTCTCTCTCTCATAGGCCAGATGTCCCGCCTCTGCAGCCGTCCTGTTCAAACTGTTAAAGGGGGGAGGGGCATTTTTCCTGTTGATGATAGGTGTCAGGATGGCGGTGGTGTCAATGATGGTATACAGCACAATATAAGGACAAACACGGCCTTGTAGACTTCATATATATTTATTCATTACTGTAGATTAACAAAACCACGTCGTCCACCTAGTTGCAGTGTTTACTAACTGTTGCTACCCCGTCACTACACAACTACGTCGATTAGTTTCTCTACGTCAAGGTCTCGTTTTAGTGTTGCCATTCTACTTAGAGAGTGCAAACACTAAGTCCGCTATTAAAATATCTAAATATATACAAGCTACACACTAAAGCTAACTTTCTGGTTCCTCAGCTGCCACCTGGGGGACTGGCTAGCTACCACAAAACCATCACCTATATCCTGAATCCATCTTCTCCATTGTCTTCCTCTTCCCTCTTTGTCGGTAAGCTTCCATTCATGATGGTCTTCTCCAGCCCTTCGTGTCTTTTTATATGTCCAAAATACCACAATTTTCTTTCTTGATTGTAGTTTTACAAAATACAAAAACAATAACAATACACATCAACGTTTCAACCAAAATGCCTTTATCAAGCAACGGATACAACAGGAAGGAAGAAATCCACTTCTTACATGGGACACTACATATACAATCAGAACATACAGGTCTTTTTTGCTCGAAACGTTGCTATGTATTGTTATTGTTTTTGTAAAACTAAAGTATCTTATTTTTACGTGTTTCGCTATAGCTACATAGTTTTACTGCAGTCTTCCCTGATATCGATAATACCGTGGAAACATATGGTTGTGAGACACAGATCATTGACAAAGCAGCGGAGAAGATCATTAATACCTTTGAATGCAAATGCTACAGAAGAGTACTTAGAATATCATGGACAGAGAAAAGAGTAGATGCTTCTGTTCTGCAACAGCTTGATATTAAAGCGAGTTGGTTATTAAAGAACATACAATCAAGGAAAAGTAGATATTTCAGACACATCAAAAGAAATAAGTGTTTAGAGAAGATAATTGTGGAAGGAATGGTGCCTGGAAGAAGAATAAAGAGGAAAGACTTAGAAGACGATGGGTACAAGATGTCATTGACGATCTGAGAATGACTGCCGCTGACGCCGGTCATCTTGCACAGAACAGAGTTTGTGAGGACTTTTGTCGTAGAGGAGAAGGATAAAACTATCCTTCTATACAGGGATGACGGCCCGTCTGCCCAGCGTGTTCGTATTGCGTTGGACTACGGGTGACAAGCTCCCTGTGAGTGCGGGTTCAATTCCGCGGGCTGGCAGAAAAGCCACAGGTTCACCAGATTCACGGTGTTCGTGGCACTGAACCGAAGGGTTACGCGTCCTGGCACCGAACCGAAGAACATGCTGAAAAGCCTGGGCAAGCTGCCCTTCTGGATCTGTTAATAATAATAACAGGGATGGCGCACAGTTGACGACAACACAGAAGAAAGACAATAAGACGGACAGTATATAAGACTTGCGCACCAAAGACTGCATATTATGGCAGGAGCGCTTTGAACATATATTATGTAGAGCGCTATGTTATGCGATAAGAATAGTTACAAAAGGGATCGATAGGAACCGTAGAAGAGAGGACAGAGGTGTGTGAGACTAGTAGTAAGATAGCATCAACGGTTAGATAGGTTAAACAATGGGACGTACAACCAATTCATATATCATGTACTTTTTTCCGATCCAGAAGCACTTGAGCTTTTCAGCTCTTCGACTCGGTGCCGTGAACACCGTAAATCTGGAGAACCTGTGGATTCTCTGCCAGCCCGTAGAACTGAACCGGCCCACCGCCCACTTTGCACAACATAAACTTGCTAACGCTCCACATTTATAACAGTTTGCCAACGCCCCCCTCCCACATATATGTATGCTCTATTTTCTCTTTGACATAGAACATTGATATAGATTTTCTGTAATACATGGTAAATTTTAAATTGATAATATGCATGAAATAGAAAATCGATGAAAAAATGGATCGTGTAAGACGGACATAGAATGAATTAAAATGCAGAATTCAAATTTTAAATAATTATAAAATCGCAAAACCACGGAAATAATTTTATTTTAAAATATTTATTATTTTTTCTTTAATGAGCCACCGATCCCGAATCGCCTGAACACTTCTTCTGAACCCACTTATCGCCCCACTAGAACGCTTCAACGCCCACTGGAGGGGGCGGTCCGCCCACTTTGGGAAACGTCCTACAAAAATGGAAGACAAGTTCTGGAAGGAATAAGCTACTTGATGATGATGATGAACTTGATAATAATAATATATGCGTTATTTACTATTATTGTCAGCAAGTTCATCATTTTCTTCTACATCTTCACTCCCCCCGCCCCTCCATCACGTGATAGTACAACATCTATTGAGATATACTGTAGCATGGTGTCAGATCTTGTAGAAAACAAGGAGCTGAAAGCGATCCTCTGTGTACTAGCAAACTCACTTAAACGCACGGTCATTCAATGGATACCATTACACTGCAACATAAGCGGTAACGAGGAAGTCGACAGGCTAGCAAAAGTAGGAGGGCGACTACCGCAGACTGATCACGAGATTAGCTATGAAGAGATCAGGACAACCATTGGTTGGCAGTACAATAAAAAAAATGGTCGAAAGACCACTCAAAACACAACAGCAGTGATGGGTACTATGGTCTGTCCCGTAGTGAACAAGTTGCCATATTCCGCCTCCGTACCGGCCATAACAGACTCCGAGCCAACATGATTAACGAGTTTAAAATCGGCACAACTAGCCTGTGCCACTGTGAAAAGGTGGACATGACAGCAGAGCACATACTACAAGACTGCCAGCTGTTAGCAGCCTAGAGAAAAGAAACTTGGCCCGATATCACAGAGCTTCATGAGAAGCTGTACTGAGGGACGGATTCACAAAAGCAACAGAAAAATTTCATGATAAAGTTTGGTTCATCAGTCTAGGCGGGGATCGCGAGAGAGAGAGAGATCTTGTAGCATAGAGATGTGAAGAAGAACACACCATTGGTTCTATAGAGCACACCCTGCATAAAAGCCGGAGTTGGTGAGTCCGGGAATAAAGGATGAAATCACCTAGAGTAGGACAAATCCGGAAAGACAGATCTCGCCAGCAGGGGACTGTAACTGTTTAGAGAAAGAACTAAAAAATGAAGTCCTCAGAAACGGAATGTGTCAGCCATTATTGGAAGGCAGGAAACAACACATACGAATGATTTAATGGCCATGGCCGACCGATAAAGATGTTTTTGTAGAAACGTGGGTTTAGTCCGTTGTTATTGTGAGCTACCCTACTTTGTATTTTAATCAGTTAAATTAAATCAACATTTCAAGAATCCTTAAATCGCACACAAGAAAACATTGAAAACAGGGAAAAGAAACATTTATTATTGCAGGTTTCATTGCTCGAGATTGAACACATGTCACATGCACGATTGACGTGACCCACGACCTGTCAACGATATTATTCAATCGTTCAAGAAAAATCCGATAACTATTCAAATTCATTGGATGGATGGAAAAGCACAATCCAGTTAAGAACGAATACTTCTAATACTCCTACCATGACAGAAAAGTATTTTCTGAACAAGTAATTTATCATCATTAGGTGTAGTGATGTCGACATTGCGATCATGGGTGTTAAAAATGTTTTGTCCAAAATTTTTGCGAGCAACTGACGCTGTTAATGCCATGATGTTACGACTGTTCAGTATTTTCTTTTTTTTGTCGGCAACTCGACGCGTTAAGCAAGAAAAGTTACACTGTGCGAGCAAGGCATATCTAGAGCCATGAGTTAGATGCTCGAGAACTACGCTGTAATGCATGAACGCGTGCAGCAACTCGGATGCCCTGAGCTACTGAGGCGCACTAACTGACGCGTAATCCGATTTAGATCAGATCACATAGTGTTTAATGCCATGATTGTTACGAAATTTCAGTAAACCCGATGCTAGTTACAAATTTGATTTCAAGAACAACATATTGATGTTTCGATGTTGGAGCCTGATGTTAAGTCGATTTACACGTTTCCTAATACCTGGCTTAATTCCATGTGTTCGACCCACCTGAACCAAATGATGTTGACGTGCGAGCACAGGTAATGCTGTTGTACGACTGGCACACGCTGATCCTATTTACGATGTGGATCAAATTTAATGCCAAGTACATGTTGTGAGCAACTGAGCTTTATGCCATGAGTTATGACTGTGGACACTGACGCTGTTATGCCAAGATGTTCGACACAAGATGACACAGACGCTGTTATCCATGATGTTATGACTGCCTGCGAGAACTGACGCTGTTAATGCCATGATGTTACGACTGTTGCGAGCAACTGACGCTGTTAATGCCATGATGTTACGACTGTTGCGAGCAACTGACGCTGTTAATGCCATGATGTTACGACTGTTGCGAGCAACTGACGCTGTTAATGCCATGATGTTACGACTGTTGCGAGCAACTGACGCTGTTAATGCCATGATGTTACGACTGTTGCGAGCAACTGACGCTGTTAATGCCATGATGTTACGACTGTTCAGTATTTTCTTTTTTTGTCAGGGCGCTCAAGGGGAGCAAAGAATAGTAACACTGGCGACCTACAAGGCATGTCGTAAGAGACGAGCGAGCAAGGGAGCAAAGAATAGTAACACTGGCGACCTACAAGGCATGTCGTAAGAGGCGACTGAGGTAGGGGTCTAGAGAAGCTACCCTAGTAAATAAAAAGCGTCGCAGGAATCGGATGTGCTGGCCTACTTAGAGGCGCATAACTGGCACAGCGTACAATCGCTCTTAGGATCAGATCACATATGTGTTTATTATTCAAAATTCGTTTCGAAATTTCAGTACCAGATGCTAGTTACAAAATTTATTCAAGAACAACATATTGAGTAGATAGATTGGGAGCCTATAGTCAAGTCGATAACACGTTTCCCTAATACTCGTGTGTCTTGGAAATTCCGTGGTTCGAGACCCACCTGAACCAAATAATGTTGGGTGTGCACAGGTATGCTGTTGTACTACAGGTTCCCTGATTCTTTACTTGGGGATCTAAATTATATGTCAAGTACATCTGAAGACTGAGTTATGCTCGAGTTATGACGAGGGACACTGATGATCATGAAAGCAAGTCTTCACACAAAAATCAGTCAGAGATGCCATATTATTCCCCGAGTAATCTCAATTCATTGCCGAAAAACGGGAAAAAACAAGTAGTTTGATCATCTTACAAGAATATCCTAGTATTATCTAACAAGAGAGCAATTTTAAAACGCCTGCCCAGCGTGTTCGTAGCGCGCTGGACGACGGGTGAGTAGCCCTCTGTGAGTGCGGGTTCAATTCCGCGGGCTGGCAGAAAAGCCACAGGTTTCCCAGATTTACGGTGTTCGTGGCACTGAACCGAAGGGTTACGATGTCCATGGCACTGAACCGAAGAGTTACGATGTCCATGGCACCGAGTCGAAGAGTTACGATGTCCATGGCACTGAACCGAAGGGTTACGATGTCCATGGCACCGAGTCGAAGAGTTACGATGTCCATGGCACCGAGTCGAAGAGTTACGATGTCCATGGCACTGAACCGAAGGGTTACGATGTCCATGGCACCGAGCTAAAGAGCTGAAAGCTCAAGTGCTTCTGGATCGGAGCAACAAAAAAGGGTGGGGGAGGGGGTTCAAAAGACAAAGGATTCACTTCCTTTCACCGAGTTTCCTCGTATGGCTCGATGACTCTACACAGAAATGTCACGATACTTGATGAGAGTATTTTACAAATAACGAAATACGTAGTTCCCGCAAGAATCATCAGGAATCTCCGGAATAAAATACACTTGTATACAGAGCGATGTAGTTCAGATTTGAACTCATAACTTGTGATCTTCTTATCTTAACCACATTTCTGAAGCGTCGTGGGAGAGTTAGTTTTTTACTATCTTGTGCCAGGTGTGTTCCGCTTGACGTTGTCAATCCATGCTTTCGCAGGGACTCTGAGATGGTATCTATCCATCGTGTTCTTGGTCTGCCTCGTGCTCTGCGCCCTGAGTGTCGATTATTGTAGGCACGTGATGGTAGTAAATGTGGTTCCATTCTCATTAGATGGCCGAACCACTTGAATCTTTGCTTCTCGATGTACTGTATGCATGGTATAGTACCAACGATGCTTCTGATATTCTCGTTTCTCACTCTATCTCTCCTTGTAACGTTGACAGCTTTTCGTAGACATCTCATTTCACATGTTGTAATCTTTCTTTCTTGTGTCTTAGTCAGGGGCCATGTTTGGCACTGATTAGCAGAGAGTTGGAACTTCGATACGTACAGTAAAGGGAATACCACTTCGCAACATAACTTCCCCTCCTCATGAAGGAAAACAGGGGTATCTAATAGTAGTCATCGTCGTGTGTGACTCCATGCTTCTGATGGCGTCAGGGAATGAATCATATACATGTTACCACCATCTACGGATCAAAGTCGTATTACAAACCGTCTCCAAAGTTCCTTCATCAAAGAGGTGTAATAAAACCTACCATGCCTTGAATACGAACTAGTCCAAACCTGCACTATGCCAATATCAAGCTCTCCTATTTCTTATCATCATCATCAACATCATCATGTGTCATACCGACTGGAGCTGGTGATCATGCATATTCACAAGCGTCTATCCTTGTTGCTGGCTATCAGCTCGGATGTTGACACTCTTCCGTACCATGAAGCCAGACTGTCAAGAATCCCTCTCTGTATCTCCTTCTATATTTCATCTCCCTTGATTTTACCGGTTGTCACAATGTGTTCTAAACCTCTCTTTCTCATCACATGCCTCAAAATTGATGACTGCCTCTTTCTTTTCTTGATAATAAATGTTCTCTGTGCAACATTAGTCACGTGAATATTTGAATAAGTTAATTGCATATCCTTTACAAGACTTTGCGAATCAACCCCAGCTTTTTAACATTATTTGTGATTTTTCTAGGCATTATTACGTTCAGCAGTTTGCCATTGCTTTCTGAACTGGTGGTGCCATCGTCCTTTTGTAAAATCCACGCGAAACAATTTGCAACCAAATTGCCCGCAGCGTGATTCGAACTCTGAACGTCGGGGTTAATAGATTGAGCCACTATCCCCTAGGCTACAGACGCCACCGAATCTTTGTATACTGCTGCAAAAACCCACATCTCTGTGACCTTCAGCGATTCTGTTCTCTGTTTATTTATTATCCATGAATATTTCATGCAGTCTTATTAATTATTACTTACTGTCTGTTGTCTCGTACTCAAGGACACTGAGGTGTCAAAGTTCACGGTAACTAAGACCTGGCGTCACATGTTTAATTGAGGTCAACAACAACAACAAAAACCCACACAAAACTGTCGTTAATGTCTGTAATACCGCTTTGTGGGTGATGTGGGAGAGAGAGGAGGGACATGAGGCTGTAATACCGCTTTGTGGGTGATGGGAGAGAGGAGGGACATGAGCTGTACCGCTTGTGGGCGGTGTGGAGAGAGGACATGAGCTGTAATACCGCTTTGTGGGCGGTGTGGGAGAGAGGAGAGGGACATATGCCTGTAGAATTTAATGACCAGCATGCTAGTGCAATCGCAGTGAAACTGTTTAGGTTATGATTTTTTTCTTTATGCCCTCGACAGAAAAAAAACACTATTTAACCTTACCACGAATTTAACCCGTGTCTCCCGCATGGGAGCCGCGCTCTGGTCCATTCTGCCAAACGCTCGACTAACCGAGCTCAATTAGATAAGTGTGAAATACCATTCAGCCCGACACTCGACTAACCGAGCTTAATTAGATAAGTGTGAAATATCAGATATGAATTGGTTAGAACTCTGTGTCGCCCATGTGGTTGCCGGGGACCGCAAGGGGAGCAAAGAATAGTAACACAGCGATTTACAAGGCATGTCGTAAGAGGCGGCTAAGGTAGGGTCTATGGAAGCTACCCTAGTAAATAAAAAGAAATCGTATGTGATGACCTACTTGTAGACGCATAACTGGCACAACGTACAATCGCTCTAAGGCTCTTATCACATACAAATCACAAAGAGTGGTTAACAACTGGTCGATATGGTGCGTTCAAAAAGAACCAGAAAGGCGGCCCGGTTCTAACCACAACACTCAACGTCTTCTCATTGTCCAATTTTTTTCTTCTTATTTGCCCTCTGTTAATTCAAGCGTAGTCATGGCGCCTAATATAAAAAATCTGACTTTATTTTGCGTGGATACTTGCTTTCCTTATTCTTAATGTTCGTCGCCATTCAGGCGAGACTTACTCTGATTTCAGAGGTATTTACAATTTAGATCGCCAAGTAAAGGATCAGGGTTTACTATAGCCCACCCGCGTTACGTGTGCTCATCTATACTATTTTAGTAGTAGGTGGCAACAGATCGCGGAATTTTCTCGGCCCGTGGTCACTAGCGCAGTGTGTTATCAACCTCGCTATCGGCATCCCCCGCTCATAATTCCTCTCGTACCGCTATGCGTTACATATGGCCTGCAAGCAATTTCTCCATACCGATCTATTCTGGGCAATATTCTACTCCTCGAAACTGAGACAGATATTTCTTGCCTCTCTCAGCAAAGTTCGCTTCAGGGTCTCCTTAGGTCGCCCTCTCATCCTTTAACCCACTGCACCCAACTTCAATGCCTGCTTTGATATTCGTTGATCATTTCTTCTCAAGGTATGCCCAACATATCTCCATCTTCTCTTTCTTATAACAGTTGTCACTAGTGGTTGACCAGACATTTCCCAGCTTTCATCACTTCTTCTGAATTCGTTCCATTTTATATTCATTATTTTTCGCAGACATCTATTTTCAAATGCATTCAACTTGCTTTCTATATCTTCAGTCATTTTCCAACTCTGCTGGCATATGTTAGGATTGATACAACATTTGAATTGAAAATTCGTAATTTAGTTTTTAATACTATATAACTTTATATTGGCCCCCACCGATGGTCAATTTAGAAAAAAAATCAACCCTACCCCCGTATTCCCCACTATACATCCTGTTATAAAAACGGGTTATTTCACTCAACTATCATACACAATATATCTATCAACGCCGTTTCATATTACATGCGATTTTAATTTAATTGATTTGTGCCTATCGATTCAACATTTCTGTTTTATTCCGAACTCAACGTAATATAAACGAAACAATACAATGCTATTTTGCAATGTTGTCAGTTTTAAAAATGGGTAGCAGTGTGTGTGCACAATAGACACACGGGATGAGATGCCACACGCAACTTTAATCTATAAATTAAAATGCATTCATAAGGTGGCTTGCCTGGAGGAGATAAATGGCGGTTTATTTCAAGCATATTGCATGTATTCTTCATCATTTTTACAATCAATTTAATTATTTCTTTGTATCGTTCAGTTGCATGTAAGAAAGGTTTTTTTCATAACTGTAGTTATATTGAGCATCTGTAGAGAACTCGATCACAATAAAAGCGTATCTGGTTCAAACACCGTAGCAGGCAGTTTGGAAGGAAATTCGTTCCCGTGGGGCTTTTACGAACGGTCAAAATAGACCTCACTGTTCAGAAAGCAATGACAAACTACTGAACGTATAAGTGGTGCCTAGAAAATCGACGACAAGTTTGCTGTGATTGATGACGACGTTCTGTGAAGGATATGCCACGATTTTCATTTCAGTTATATTGGGCATGTGATGAGGAAGGGAGGTTTAGAACACGTTGTATTGAGCATGTGATGAGGAAGTGAGGTTTAGAACACGTTGTATTGAGCATGTGATGAGGAAGGGAGGTTTAGAACACGTTGTATTGAGCATGTGATGAGGAAGTGAGGTTTAGAACACGTTGTATTGAGCATGTGATGAGGAAGGGAGGTTTAGAACACGTTATATTGAGCATGTGATGAGGAAGTGAGGTTTAGAACACGATATATTGAGCATGTGATGAGGAAGTGAGGTTTAGAACACGTTATATTGAGCATGTGATGAGGAAGTGAGGTTCAGAACACGTTATATTGAGCATGTGATGAGGAAGTGAGGTTTAGAACACGTTGTATTGAGCATGTGATGAGGAAGTGAGGTTTTAGAACACGTTGTATTGAGCATGTGATGAGGAAGGGAGGTTTAGAACACGTTATATTGAGCATGTGATGAGGAAGGGAGGTTTAGAACACGTTGTAACAACCGGTAAAATCGAAAGGAGACGAGACAGAGGACGACACAGAGAAAACATTTTGGACAGCCTGACTTTCAGACACGGAAGAGCGTCAACATCTCAGATGAAAGCAAACGCAAGAGATAGAGATTTGTGGAGATCCATGATCACCTACGTCAACAGACACGGCACATCATGATGATGATGATGAGTTATATTAGGAAATACGATAATAGACTTAACTTCCCGGTGTATTTTTCTGGTAACCAATTGAGGCTGATTCGACCTGAGAGTCGTCTGGGTCGACCTGAGAGTCGTCTGGGTCTACCTGAGAGTCGTCTGAGTCTACCTGAGAGTCGTATGGGTCGACCTGAAAGTCGTCTGGGTCGACCTGAGAGTCATCTGGGTCGACCTGAGAGTCATCTGGGTCGACCTGAGAGTCGTCTGGATCGACCTGAGAGTCGTCTGGGTCGACCTGAGAGTCGTCGGGCCCTCGACCTGAGAGTCGTCCTGAGAGTCGTCTGGGTCGACCTGAGAGTCGTCTGGGTCGACCTGAGAGTCGTCTGGGTCGACCTGAGAGTCGTCTGGGTCGACCTGAGAGTCGTCTGGGTCGACCTGAGAGTCGTCTCGGTCGACCTGAGAGCCGTCTGGGTCGACCTGAGAGTCGTCTGGGTCGACCTGAGATTCGTCTGGGTCGACCTGAGAGTCGTCTGGGTCGACCTGAGAGCCGTCTGGGTCGACCTGAGAGTCGTCTGGGTCTACCTGAGAGTCGTCTGGGTCTACCTGAGAGTCGTCCTGAGAGTCGTCTGGGTCGACCTGAGAGTCGTCTGGGTCGACCTGAGAGTCATCTGGGTCGACCTGAGAGTCATCTGGGTCGACCTGAGAGTCATCTGGGTCGACATGAGAGTCGTCTGGATCGACTTAAGAGTCGTCTGGGTCGACCTGAGAGTCGTCTGGCTCGACCTGATAGTCGTCTGGGTCGACCTGAGAGTCGTCTGGCTCGACCTGAGAGTCGTCTGGGTGGATCTGAGAGTCGTCTGGGTCGACCTGAGAGTCGTCTGGGTCGACCTGAGAGTCGTCTGGGTCGACCTGAGAGTCGTCTGGGTCGACCTGAGAGTCGTCTCGGTCGACCTGAGAGCCGTCTGGGTCGACCTGAGAGTCGTCTGGGTCGACCTGAGAGCCGTCTGGGTCGACTTGAGAGTCGTTTGGGTCGACCTGAGAGCCGTCTGGGTCGACCTGAGAGTCGTCTGGGTCGACCTGAGAGTCGTCTGGATCGACTTAAGAGTCGTCTGGGTCGACCTGAGAGTCGTCTGGCTCGACCTGATAGTCGTCTGGGTCGACCTGAGAGTCGTCTGGCTCGACCTGAGAGTCGTCTGGGTGGATCTGAGAGTCGTCTGGGTCGACCTGAGAGTCGTCTGGGTCGACCTGAGAGTCGTCTGGGTCGACCTGAGAGTCGTCCTCGGCGACCTGAGAGCCGTTCTGGATCCGAACTCAAGATCGCTCTGGCTTTGATGTCTGAAAATGTGCGTGGTGTCCAATGACACCGGATGAGTGCCCACGCAACTTTAATCTAAATTAAATGCATTCTAGGTCTTGCCGGGAGAGATAAATGGCGGTTTATTTCGCGAATTGCAGTATCTGATCATTTTTACTCAATTTAATTATTCTTTGTATCGTCATTGCATGAAGAAGGTTTTCTCGTGTATATTGACCTGAGAGAACTCGTCATGGTGATCTGGCAAACCCGTAGCAGGCAGTTGGGAGAAACTCGTTCCTGGGTTTTCGACCGTCAAAATGACCTCCTGCGAAGCATGACCTACGAACGTCTGGGTCGAACATGAGACAGTTGCTGGATTGATGAGAGTTCTGTGGTGATATGCCGAATTTATTTCAGTATTGGATCGATGAGAAGGAGGTTGCGGTCAACCGGAAAATCGAAAGGAGACGAGACAGAGGCGACACGAGAAACATTCTGGGACGAGCCTGACGTCTCGGCACGGAAGAGCGTCAAATCTCAGATGAAAGCAAACACAGAGATAGAGATTTGTGGAGATCCAGATCATACGTCAACAGAACGACCTGAGAGATGCGTTTTAGGTCGATAATAGAGTGATTTCTGGTACAATGAGGCTGACGACTGAGAGTCGTCTGGGTCGACATGAGAGTCGTCTGGGTCTACCTGAGAGTCGTCTGGTCTACCTGAGAGTCGTCTGGGTCGACCTGAGAGTCGTCTGGCCGACCTGAGAGTCATCTGGGTCGACCTGAGAGTCGTCTGGATCGACCTGAGAGTCGTCTGGGTCGACCTGAGAGTCGTCTGGGTCGACCTGAGAGTCGTCTGGGTCGACCTGAGAGTCGTCTCGGTCGACCTGAGAGCGTCTGGGTCGACCTGAGAGCGTCTGGTCGACCTGAGAGTCGCCTGGGTCGACCTGAGAGTCGTCTGGGTCGACCTGAGAGTCGTCTGGGTCGACCTGAGAGTCGTCTGGGTCGACCTGAGAGTCGTCTGGGTCGACCTGAGAGTCGCCTGGGTCGACCTGAGAGTCGTCTGGGTCGACCTGAGAGTCGTCTGGGTCGACCTGGAGAGTCGTCTGGGTCGACTGAGAGTCGTCTGGGTCGACCTGAGATCGTCTGGTCGACCTGAGAGTCGCCTGGGTCGACCTGAGAGTCGTCTGGATCGACCTGAGAGTCGTCTGGGTCGACCTGAGAGTCGTCTGGTCTACCTGAGAGTCATCTGGGTCGACCTGAGAGTCGTCTGGGTCGACCTGAGAGTCTCTGGTCGACTAGAGTCATCTGGGTCGACCTGAGAGTCGTCTGGCTCGACCTGATAGTCGTCTGGGTCGACCTGAGAGTCGTCTGGCTCGACCTGAGAGTCGTCTGGGTGGATCTGAGAGTCGTCTGGGTCGACCTGAGAGTCGTCTGGGTCGACCTGAGAGTCGTCTGGGTCGACCTGAGAGTCGTCGCTGGAGTCGCGCATGAGAGTCGTCTCGGTCGACCTGAGAGTCGTCTGGGTCGACCTGAGAGTCGCCTGGGTCGACCTGAGATCGTCTGGTCGACCTGAGAGTCGTCTGGGTCGACCTGAGAGTCGTCTGGGTCGACCTGAGAGTCGTCTCGGTCGACCTGAAAGTCGTCTGGGTCGACCTGAGAGTCGCCTGGGTCGCCCTTGAGAGTCGTCTGGATCGCTGGGTCCGACCTGAGATCGTCTGGGTCGACCTGAGAGTCGTCTGGGTCGACCTAGAGTCGCCTGGATCGACCTGAGAGCGTCTGGGTCGACCTGAGAGCCGTCTGGGTCGATCTGAGAGTCGCCTGGGTCGACCTGAGATTCGTCTGGTCGACCTGAGAGTCGCCCTGGGCTCGACCTGAGATTTGTCTGGATCGACCTCAGAGCCGTTGGAAATCGTGGCATATTCATTACATGATGTCGCTATCAATCACAGTAAACGACTGGATGATTTTTCTAGACACCACTTATACGTTCAGTAGTTTGTCATTGATTTATGAACGCAAGAGTCGATTTTAGCCGATCGTTCGCCCGTGTGGTGCCGGGGCCCGCAAGGGAAGCAAAGAATAGGACCACTGCAACCTACAAGGCATGTCGTAAGAGGCGACTGATGTAGGCCCTAAGAATGCTACCCTAGTAAATAAAAGCAGCGCAGAAATCGGATGTGCTGGCCTACTTATAGGCGCATAACTGGCACAACGTGCAATCGCTCTTAGGCTCAATCACATACAAATCACACAGAGTGGTTGACAAGTGGTCAATATGGAGCGTTCAAAGAAGAAGAGGACGAACCGTTCGTTACCACGTGATCAAATCTGCTTCCAAATTGCACATCACTGTGTTTGAACCAGGTACACTTTGGTTGTGAAATGAGCTCACTATCGCTTAAGCTACAGACGCCCACTTGAGAGTCGTTACGGTAGGGACAATATTCCCCGTCCAATGTGGAATTGAACCTGGACCCCGTCCATAAGAAGCGAGTTTACTAACAACTAAGCAACTGCGGCTCTCCAGATCACAGAGAACTCTCATTTCCTAGTAATGAAAACGTAGACATGTCTCTCTCCGTTCCTCTTGAAGCCAGCGAGAGTTAGAAACTGACTAAAGATATAGAAAGCAAGTTGCATGCATTTGAAAGTAGATGTCTGCGAAAAATAATGAATATAAAATGGAACGGATTCAGGAGAAATCAGAGAAATATCTGGTCAACCATTAGTAAAAACTGTTATAAGAAAGAGAAGATGGAGATATGTTGGACACACCTTGAGGAGAAATGATCAAAGAATATCAAAGCAGGCATTGAAGTGGGATGCAAAGGGTTCAAGAAAGAGAGGACAATCTAGGGAAACACTGAAACCTGTTGAGAGAGGCAAGAAATATCGGTCTCAATCCATGGAGGAGATTGAGCGAGTTATCCAGGAAAGAGCGGTATGGAGATATTGCTTGCAGGTCCTATGTAACGTACAACGGTATGAGAGAAATTATTAAAACACAACGCTGTAACCTTTATTGCAATTTTTCCATAATTCTGAGAGTCCATGTTTATTTATTGACTCACATGTTCATAATACTGATATTGTATACTACTGTAAATTTAATTTGTGAAATATTATAGCCTTGTGTTCGCATGCTGTGTTTAAAAAAATAAAAATTAGTTTGTATCTAACAGTACTGGAATGTAATGGTCACGTGATGTGAGAGGTCTGATTCCCGGGAATGTTCACCTGAACTGAAATGAATAGCTTATGTTACCGCGAGCTACGCTTGAACAACATAGCTGTACCGGTTTATGAAACTGCCGATTTCTTCATAGAACGGGCTTTTGTGTGCGTTCATAAATAATGTGTTATATCTGAGGTTCACCCTTTTTTGACATACTTTGGCTTTGTATTCACTGTATCGCAGTAACAATGCACTTAAAGTTTGTTGCTAATCTGCTTATTTGGCTGAATTTGCTGTTTCTTGATGAAGCTCAGTAATGATGGTGTACCCACTTTTTCCTGATGTCTTCATTTTTAAACCGGTCTCTTCTTGTTACTCCCAGCATTTCTGCCGTAGACACTTCCATCTCTGTCGTGACTAGTTTCTTCTTGTATCCCAGCATCTGGTAGACACTTCATCTCTGTCGTACTAGTTTCTTCTGATACTCCAGCATTCTACGTAGACACTTCATCTCTGTCGTGACTAGTTTCTTCTTGATACTGCTCTTCAGGGCAGTTTTTCTAGCCGCTAGACACTTCATCTCTGTCGTGAATAATTTTCTTTATCGTGTTTAAAAGGGTTTTTAGCCGAAGGATTGACTTCATTGCACCGGGTTTTACCCCATATGGCTCGGTCCTCTCCGCAGAAATGGCACGCCACCTGCCGAGAGTACTGCACAAAGCACGAGCTCCGTAGCTCCAGCAACAAACCTAGGGATCTCTGGAAAAAACTGCACTCATGAACAGAACGGCGCGGTCCGGATTCGAACACACGACCTTCGAATCACAATACAAATGGCTTAACCAGCCACAGAGACCACCTTATCGTGTGACCTCAGCATCCAGGTTTAGCTGTACATGGTGATATGTATATATAATGTTATGTGCCATGTCGCCAGATAGCGTATGTGATTCTACATATATGACTTTTTCTTGACTATACGGGAAAAAAAAGTAACCCTCTTTACACCACGTGGTATATAGAGAAATACAGTGTTAGGCTCGTGTTTTTCATTAACCGTCGGCACACGATGAGTGATGTGGTCAACGTCACGTCAGCCTCCTTTACTTCCCAGTTCTTTTCCTGGTGCCTAATTGAGGCTGGGTCGACCTGAGAGCCGTTTCGGTCGGTAAAATTGCACACCTTCTTGCAGAATTGAACGAGACCACTAGTATAAGAAGCAGAGTTCACTAACAACTACGCTACTACGGCTCTCTTTTCGTCTATAAAAAGTTAATTGCATATCCTTTACAGGACTTTGCGAATCAACCCCAGCTTTTTAACGCTGTGATTTTTCGAGGTATTATTGCGTTCAGTAGTTTGCTATTGCTTTCTGAACGGGTGGTGTCATCGTCCTTTTGTAAAAATCCACGCAAAACAATTTACAACCAAATAGTACGCAGCGTGATTCGAACTCATAACGTCGGGGTTAATAGACCGAGTGACTATCCCCTAAGCCACAGACGCCACCTTTTCGTCTATACAGACGGTTAATTGGTCAGTGTTTTACTCTCTTGTCTCTCTTGCCTTACAGCTCATCCTAAGTCTCCTTTCAAAAGATTCTGCCTCTTTGCGTAATGTTGTTTCCCACATAACTCGGCCATTAGCTAGTTTTTCCCCATTTGTTGGAACTGATAGAAAAGTTCTTCACGCAGTCATTAATCTTCTAAAACATACAAATGTGTGAGCTATTAGACAATACGCATACACTTTCTGGGGATGGCAATAAGTCAGAATGATGCTAAGAAAATCTAAGATTAGAGAAACAATATGTACAAATGTTTTTAAACTGATATCTATCAGTTTGTAGGGGGTCTCTATAGGGAAGTGATTAAGACGTTTGCCTGTACGCTCTGATGGATGTGGGTTCGAATCCGGACCGATTCATATGTGAAATTTCTTTTTATGAGACCACTAAGATTTTTGATGAAACCGTGACCTCCGACAAGATACCAGCGGCGGGTTCAGGTAAAAATTCTAGGAAATAAGACCACAACCGTCGCGTGACCTCGCATTCCAGTATTTTTGTATATAGACGAATTCGTTTTAAAAATCAATACAACATGCTAAATCAAGGTTATATTATGCAACAAGTTAAGTTTAACAATAAGGAATATCAATATTATGAATAGTTTTCATTAATAAATCAAGGTTATATTATGCAACAAGTTAAGTTTAACAATAAGGAATATCAGTATTATTAATAGTTTTCATTAATAAATCAAGGTTATATTATGCAACAAGTTAAGTTTAACAATAAGGAATATCAATATTATGAATAGTTTTCATTAATAAATCAAGGTTATATTATGCAACAAGTTAAGTTTAACCATAAGGAATATCAGTATTATTAATAGTTTTCATTAATAAATCAAGGTTATATTATGCAACAAGTTAAGTTTAACAATAAGGAATATCAGTATTATTAATAGTTTTCATTAATAAATCAAGGTTATATTATGCAACAAGTTAAGTTTAACAATAAGGAATATCAGTATTATTAATAGTTTTCATTAATAAATCAAGGTTATATTATGCAACAAGTTAAGTTTAACAATAAGGAATATCAGTTTTATGAATAGTTTTCATTAATAAATCAAGGTTATATTATGCAACAAGTTAAGTTTAACAATAAGGAATATCAGTATTATTAATAGTTTTCATTAATAAATCAAGGTTATATTATGCAACAAGTTAAGTTTAACAATAAGGAATATCAATATTATAAATAGTTTTCATTAATAAATCAACATGGACTCATAGGATTGAGTAAAGTTGTAAAAAAAAAGCTTATAGTGTTCTTTCAAATATATACAAAACCAGCCCCCATTAATCAGGAATTTTGGTTTTCCCGACTGAGCTAGTCAGCCTTATGTTGTCGGGGGCCATGCTGAAGTTAAGGAGTTTGTGCACAACTTTCGGTAGATGGCGTTCCATTTCTGCGGAAAGGGACGGAGCCATATGGAGAAAACCGGTGCTGAAGTCAATACTTCGCCTTTATACCTCTTTTTTATATCCATTTTAATGATTTAATGGCACAGTGACTTAGGACAAGGTGCACGAACAGTCTTGTAGCAATTACATTTTAATAGCATTGCCTTTTAGAAGCGCACTGTCTGTTGGTAATTTGATTATGTGACCGAATCATTTAATTTGCTGTTTCTTGATGAAGCTCAGCACCGATGCTGTACCCACATTTTTCTGTCTTCATTCCTAAGCCGGTCTCTTCTTGTTACTCCCAGCATTATACGCAGGCCTGTTATCTCTGTCGTGACTAGTTTTCTTCTATCGTTTGATATCAACATCTACGTTTGGTACTGCTAGCATGATGATGCTCGTCCATCACTGGTGATGATGACCACCATCTTTCATCCAAGAGAATGTAGTTGCATTTTGTTTGTTTGTGTGTGTGCGTAGATGGCTAGTGAACCGCCTGCCCAGCGTGTTCGTAGCGCGTTGGACGACGGGTGACAAACCCCCTTGTGAGAGTGGTTCAATTCTGCGGGCTGGCAGAAAAGCCACCGATTCTCCGGATTTACGATGTTCATGGCACCGAGCCGAAGGCTTACGATGTTCATGGCACCGAGCCGAAGGCTTACGATGTTCATGGCACCGAGGCGAAGGGTTACGATATTCATGACACCGAGCCGAAGGCTTACGATGTTCATGGCACCGAGCCGAAGGGTTACGATATTCATGGCACCGAGCCGAAGGCTTACGATGTTCATGGCACCGAGCCGAAGGATTACGATCTTCATGGCACCGAGCCGAAGGATTACGATGTTCATGGCACCGAGCCGAAGGATTACGATGTTCATGGCACCGAGCCGAAGAGCTGAAAGCTCAAGTGCTTCTGGATCCAAACAACAAAAAAAATGACTAGTGAGCCCGATGGCAATGTGGGCACGGAATATTTGCACTTGTGGGGAGTTCTGCCTTTCTCTCATACATTTCTTGGCATACAAACCCGCTCCAAAAGTGCTGGTCTCTTGGTCAGTTCAGTATCTTTTCATCATTAGTTAGTATTATGTTTTAGTTAATTAACTTTTTTGTGTACATATTTGTTCTTGACAAAGGTCTAGCACCGAAACATTGAATGTTTTTTTTTCCATATTTTATAATTAATTATTCCCTACTTATGTAATACTGCCTATACCTGTCTTTGTTCAATCGCATATTTGCTCAGTATTACCGCAGCCGCCCAAACGATATTCTCCAGATTTGATCTGATCCGGTCAGACCACCTCAGATTTGTTTGATTTTTGTACATGGCAAAAAAAAGAAGCACTTTATTCAGCAGTTTCCCACGGCTGTACCCTTCACTGTTGTTAGATATTTTACAGATTTGGTAGAAGTAGCTTATGAGCTACAGCAGTGATAGTAGGCAATATCGTCTTATGTTAGATATTTTACAGATTTGGTAGAAGTAGCTTATGAGCTACAGCAGTGATAGTGTAGTGGATAGCCAGTTTCCCTCCCAGGTGGCAGCTGAGGAACAGACAGTTAGCCAGATAGTTAGTGTAGTATAATTAGATATTATATATTTGAGACTATGTGTTGCACTCTCTAAGTAGAAGTGCAACACATAACTACGAGACAATGACGTTTTTGTGTAGTTAGGGAGTGACGATTTGAGTAACTGTTGCTAGTTAGTAAACAAACAGAGGACAATTGACAAAAACCCTTGGACAAGACCAGACGTGTTTCGTATGTCTAGATGTGATACCATAAATAAATATGCATCGAAGTCAATCATAACAGTGTTCGAGTTATGTGAATACTACACAATGTAACACCATCATCCATCTTGGTATATATAGTCGTCATCAGGAGTAGCTATCATCACTCTGTCGATACTGAACATACGCTAACAATGCTCAGTAACACGATCTCAAACAAACAAGGTGGGGGGTCCCGTAACAATAGTATGCAATATCGTCTTATGTTAGATATTTTACAGATCTGCTAGATGTAGCAGATGAGCAAAAGCAGTGATAGTAGGCATTATTGTCTTATGTTAGATCTAGCGTGTAAATGTTTATTTTAAAAAAAATTCTGACCAGCAATGGCGGAATGCGGGAGGGCCATTCAGAATCAGAACTGTTTGATTCTGGACACGACTTTGCTAGCGCATTTCCACCATGTTTGGTTGGGTATTTTCCTGATGTTCTGTTGTAGGAGACTTTGTATACTGGGGAGTTTTGATGCATTCTTATTAAGTGGCTAAACCCCTTCATTATTTGTTTCTGAATATAATTCAAGCAAGGATATTTGCCAACTTTCTTTCTTATGCTGATGTTGGTGACTGTCTTTTCTGCTGTTGATAAATTTTCGCAGGCTTTGTTAAAAATCTCCGCCTTTGTCTGAAATATATTTTACGAATGTTTTCTAGCAATCTTTGATTGACATTTCTTGAAACTGTCTACACTACACTATAGCATTTCATCACTTTCCCTAATTATAGAGAAATTATAGATCAAATTTCCAGTGTGAACTTGATATATATTCAGATACCAGAACTATCGCTTATCTAACAAGAACGACAACTTCTAATTCTCATACAACATCCTTCCTACTGTGAAATGTGCGAATAGAGTTATCTTTCCATTGCGGAACATTTTTTGTTCTAGTATTGATTTCTTAACGAAAAGTTCAGAGAGTGTGATTTCATTTTTTAGTTTTTCTTCATGCGGCTTCTTTTTAAATATGAAAAAGTAATCACATTTTATTGTAACCTCATCTTCCTTTCCTTTGCGTTCCCGGCCTAGCCTGATGGACCAACTTCTATCATGAATTTAACTGTTGTTTTTTGGGACAATTAACCTCATCTATTTCTATTTCGTCAACATTTGAAGTTTTTATGAAGAATATAACAGCCAACAGATGATATAAAACAATTAAGGAAATAATTGAAAGAAAATACGATGTGCTAGATATAATTTTAGTTCATTATTTTTTCTCACCTGTCAGGTGTGTGCCTGCGGGCGTCTGTAGCTCAAGCGGTAGTGAGCTCGATCACAACCCAAGCGTACCTGGTTCAAACTCCGTGGCGAGGAAGTTTGGAAAGAAATTTGTTCGGCGTGGATTTTTACATAAGGTAAATATAGACCTCACCGTTCAGAAAGCGATGGTGAACTACTGAACGTATAAGCAGTGTCTAGAAAATCGACGACTAGTTTACTGTGGTTGGTGGCCACATTCTTTAAGGTATATGCCTGCCCGCCTGCCCAGCGTGTTCGTAGCGCGTTGGACTGCGGGTGACTAACCCTCTGTGAGTGCGGGTTCAATTCCGCGGGCTGGCAGAAAAGCCACAGGTTCCCCAGATTCACGGTGGTCGTGGCACCGAACCGAAGGGTTACGATGTCCATGGCACCGAGTCGAAGAGCTGAAAAGCTAAGTGTTTTTGGATCGGAAAAAAAGGATAATCTGGAGGACCACGTAGAGACGATGGAAATAAATAGATCGGTCATGTGATACGTATGGAGACTATGTCACAATAACTGCACTGAGATGGTTACCAGAGGGTAAACGACAACGTAGAAGAACCAAGACGACCTGGAGGAGAATTCAGTAGAACACATACTGAAATAAATGAATCACAACTTAAATACAATAGAGAGAACGGAACAGAACAGAAAAAGGAATGGTGTGTATATGTTGCTACCCTACATATCAGGGGAGTTACAGACTGGATATATATATATATCAGTGGCGGCTCGTCATTAGGGACTAATGGGGCCGGGCCCACCAAAAATAATGTGAAACGTGTATTTATTATTTTATAAATTAAAATATAACCTAACCCAAAATCATGATTTTCTGAAAAATGGTGTCTGGCCCCACAAACAAAAATGATCACTAGCCGCCACTGATATATATATATATATGTTCGTGCGTGTGTATGGTGTTGTCGTCCTATGTGTTCAAATTAAATAAATGTTTAAGAAGAAACTGCAAATATATTCTGGCCAAATACAATAGCAAATAAAAACGAACACACTATGCATCATTGGTGACCTTCATTAAAAGAAGAAAATGGGGGTTGAATGGTTATGTCAGTTAAGGACATTGTCTAGGAGAGTTTCCGATGGACAGCGGAAAAAGAAGGCATGGGTGTCCAAATGATGATGCTTGTCCATCACGGGTGATGATGATGACCACCATTTTTCATCCAAGAGAATATAGTTGCATCATGTTTGTTTGTGTGTGCGTAGATGACTAGTGAGCCCGATGCGGCTTGAAATGTTGTTTTTTCTTCAATGTGGGCAAGGAGAACGTTCACATAAAACATGGAGAGGAACTGGAAATAGATTTGAAAGATTATAACCTGACATAAAAAGGGTAAAAGCTGAAGGATTGACTTCATTGCACCGGGTTTTACCTCATATGGCTCAGTTCCTCTCCGCAGAAATGACACGCCACCTGCCGAGAGTATTGCACATAGCACGAACTCCTTAGCTCCGGCAACAATCCTAGGGTCTCTAGAAAAACCGCACTCGTGAACAGAAGGCCGTGGTCCGGATTCGAACCCACGACCTTCGACTCGCAAGGCAAAGGGCTTAAACCATTCACCCACAGAGACCTCCTGACCTGACATAGGAAACCGTAGAAATGAGGTCGAACGTCGACAATGCAATACTCTTGTAGAAGTCTTCAATCAAAAGCGACACGAAGAGAATATACAGTAGATCGATACAATAACAAGATAGCGTTGTGGGTAGTGTACTTGCTTGGTAGACAAGTAGCCCCAAGATCAAATTCTCCGGATAAAGTTGGCATTTTTTCGACAGTAAGGTTTCTTAGGTCGACCCAGCTGTAAATGTGTAGTGAGATAGTGAAATAGAATGACAGATAGTGAGAGAAAATAGAGTGATCTAAGATGGAAAGATAGTGAGAGAGGAATAGAGTGATCTAAGATGGAAAGATAGTGAGAGAGGAATAGAGTGATCTAAGATGAAAAGATAGTAAGAGAAAATAGAGTGATCTAAGATGGAAAGATAATGAGAGAGAAATAGAGTGATCTAAGATGGAAAGATAGTGAGAGATCTAAGATGGAAAGATAGTGAGAGAAAATAGAGTGATCTAAGATGGAAAGATAGTGAGAGATCTAAGATGGAAAGATAGTAAGAGAAAATAGAGTGATCTAAGATGGAAAGATAGTGAGAGAGAATAGGAGTAAGATCGAGTAAAATAAACAGTGAGAGAGAGAGAGAGAGAGAAAGACGGAGGGTGAGAAGAATCAATGAAAGAGAGATAGAACAAGAGAAACAATACGAATGAAAATAGGGTCCAAATGTCATTGCACCGGGTTTCCTTATATGGCTCCGTCCCTGTCAGCAGAAATGGCACGCCATCTACTGAAAATGTTGCACAATGCACGAACTCAAGCAACAATCCTAGAGATCTCAGGAGAAAAAAAAACTGCACATGTATCTCAGTCCGGATTCAAACCTACAACATTCAGAACGTCAAGCAAACGTCTTAACCACTTCACCATAGAAATCCACACCTCACACAAATATATTCAGATAAAATGTGTGGTAGGAGGTGAGCAGTCTCCGTTGCAAATTAGCTAAACCGTTGGCATTGCGTTCTGAGGATTGAGGACTCGAATCTGGACCGCGTCGTTCGGTTCACAACTATATATTTTTCCGGACATCTCTAGAATTTTTGCTGCAGCTCGTGCTCTGTACAATACTCTCGGCAGATGACATGAAATTTCTGCGAGAGAAGCTGAGCGATACAGGAGGAACCGTGCCAACAAATAAGGAAACAAATAGCTTGTTAATTACAACACGCAAATACAGAAACACATATTGCAAACCTTCATTTAGACAACAAGCAAATACAGAAACACATATTGCAAACCTTCATTTAGACAACAAGCAAATACAGAAACACATATTGCAAACCTTCATTTAGACAACACGCAAATACAGAAACACATATTGCAAACCTTCATTTAGACAACAAGCAAATACAGAAACACATATTGCAAACCTTCATTTGGACAACAAGCAAATACAGAAACACATATTGCAAACCTTCATTTAGACAACAAGCAAATACAGAAACACATATTGCAAACCTTCATTTAGACAACAAGCAAATACAGAAACACATATTGCAAACCTTCATTTAGACAACAAGGAAATACAGAAACACATATTGCAAACCTTCATTTAGACAACAAGCAAATACAGAAACACATATTGCAAACCTTCATTGAGACAACAAGCAAATACAGAAACACATATTGCAAACCTTCATTGAGACAACAAGCAAATACAGAAACACATATTGCAAACCTTCATTGAGACAACAAGCAAATACAGAAACACATATTGCAAACCTTCATTGAGACAACAAGCAAATACAGAAACACATATTGCAAACCTTCATTGAGACAACAAGCAAATACAGAAACACATATTGCAAACCTTCATTGAGACAACAAGCAAATGCAGAAACACATATTGCAAACCTTCATTGAGACACCAAGCAAATACAGAAACACATATTGCAAACCTTCATTGAGACAACAAGCAAATACAGAAACACATATTGCAAACCTTCATTTAGACAACAAGCAAATACAGAAACACATATTGCAAACCTTCATTGAGACAACAAGCAAATACAGAAACACATATTGCAAACCTTCATTGAGACAACATATACAAGGAAACAACACAGTTGTATTATGGTTACTAATCACATAAAATAAAATAAAAACAACTACGCATTGTTTCGATGAAAAATATGAAGATTTACGCCGAGTTCAGTTGTCAGAATCATTTTTGATCATTATCAGAACTATTTCCCCATTCGCAAATTTCTCATTTATGATAAATGTTTCGTTTCATGTCTTGATGTAATGCCAAGTAGAAAATGTCACTGGGTCAAAGTTTGACATGAAAGCTGGCATACATAGAAAATATTAGCTGTCGAATAATAATAATAATATTCCGGAATCCTATTTTCCGCAGCAATCACAAAGATGGATAAGGAAATATGAGTTTGATTGAAATGGGAGATTATTCACGCTGATATTTGATAGACTATGGAGATAAATAAGGTGACGACATAGATAAAGAAGGTGACGACAAAGAGAAAGATGGTGACGACAAAGAGAAAGATGGTGACGACAAAGAGAAAGATGGTGACGACAAAGAAAGAAGGTGACGACAAAGGAAAGATGGTGACGACAAAGAAAGAAGGTGACGAGAAAGATGGTGACGACAAAGAAAGAAGGTGACGAAAAGAAAGGTGAAATGACAAAGAGAAAGAAGGTGACGACAAAGAGAAAGATGGTGACGACAAAGAGAAAGAAGGTGACGACAAAGAGAAAGATGGTGACGGACAAAGAAGAGAGAAAGGTGACGACAAAGAGAAAGATGGTGACGATAAAGAAGGTGACGACAAAGAGAAAGATGGTGACGACAAAGATAAAGAAAATGACGACAAAGAGAAAGAAGGTGACGACAAAGAAAAAGAAGGTGACGACAAAGATAAAGAAGATGACGACAAAGAAGCAGAAGACGACGATAAAGAGGAAGAAGACGAAGAGGAAGAAGTTGAGGAGAAAAAGGAAAAAGGGCGAGACAATAAAGAAGACGATGCCATAAAAATTAGAAAACGAAAAATAAAACGACGACAATGATGAAGAAGAAGAAGACGACAAAAAACAAATAAAATAAGGAGAGATGATAAAGACACAGAAGAAGAAGAAAACAAAGTGGGAAAAGATGAAGAATAGCAAGAACAAGACAATGAAGACAATGATGAATAAATAGAATAATATAATGAAGAGGTACAAGAAGAACAAGAAGTAAAGGAAGAAAATGATGAATAAACAGAAGAATATTGAGAAGTACTAGAAGAAGAAAAATGAAAAGCTGAAAAAGACAAAGAAACATGTAACAAAATAAATAAAGAAGACGAAAAAGTAGAACAAGATGAAAAATTTGTAGAAATAGAAAAATTATGGAAAATTTGAAAGAAAGAAAAAATGGAAAATTTGAAGAGAAAGAAAAAGAATGGAAAATTTGAAGAGAAAGAAAAAGAATGGAAAATTTGAAGAAAAGAAAAAGAATGGAAAATTTGAAGAAAAGAAAAAGAATGGAAAATTTGAAGAGAAAGAAAAGAATGGAAAATTTGAGAAATGAGAAGAAAAAGAATGGAAAATTTGAAGAGAAAGAAAAAGAATGGAAAATTTGAAGAGAAAGAAAAAGAATGGAAAATTTGAAGAGAAAGAAAAAGAATGGAAAATTTGAAGAGAAAGAAAAATGAAAATTGGAAAATTTGAAGAGAAAGAAAAAAGAATGGAAAATTTGAAGAGAAGAAAAGAATGGAAAATTTGAAGAGAAGAAAAGAATGGAAAATTTGAAGAGAAAGAAAAAGAATGGAAAATTTGAAGAGAAAGAAAAAGAATGGAAAATTTGAAGAGAAAGAAAAAGAATGGAAAATTTGAAGAGAAAGAAAAAGAATGGAAAATTTGAAGAGAAAGAAAAAGAATGGAAAATTTGAAGAGAAAGAAAAAGAATGGAAAATTTGAAGAGAAAGAAAAAGAATGGAAAATTTGAAGAGAAAGAAAAAGAATGGAAAATTTGAAGAGAAAGAAAAAGAATGGAAAATTTGAGAAAAGAAAAAGAATGGAAAATTTGAAGAGAAAGAAAAAGAATGGAAAATTTGAAGAGAAAGAAAAAAGAATGGAAAATTTGAAGAGAAAGAAAAAGAATGGAAAATGTGTAGAAAAAGACAAATTATGGAAAATTTGTAGAAAAAGAACAAGAAAAATTATGGAAAATTTGTTGAAAAAGAACAAGAAGGAAAAGGAAAATGACGACGACAAATTTAAAGATACAGATGAAGAAGATGAATAAGTAGAAGAAAATCAAGAATATATAAAAGAAGAAAAGTTAAACGACAAAGAAGATGATAAAGAAACAGACAAAGATAGATAAGTAGAAGAAGAAGATAAATACTACATAGAAGACGAACAAGATGAAGAAGAAGATGGAATTGACGAAGAATATGGTGGAGCATATTTGGAAGAAAATGGTGTAGAAGAAGAAGCAGAGGGAAAAGACATAGGAGAAGAATTTGTAGATGAAAAAGAGGGGAAAATGAAGAATTAAGAATATGTAGAAGAAGATGAGGGAAAAAACGAAGAAGATTAAGATTACGAAGAAGAAGAGGTGAAAGACCAAGAAGAAGATGAAGAATACGAAGATAAAGGGGGGAAAGACGAGAAAAAAAAATTAATAATATGTAGAAGAAAAATAAGAAGAAGAAAAAAGTAGAAGAAAGAAAGAAAGAAAGAAGAAAATAAATAACAAGTAGAAGAAAGAAAGAAAAGAGAAGAAAATAAATAACAAGTAGAAGAAAGAAAGAAGAAGAAGACATTAAATAACAAATAGAAGAAAGAAAGAAGAAAGAAAGGAGAAAATGAATAACAAATGAAGAAAGAAAGAAAGAAAGAGCAATAAATAACAAATAGAAAGAAAGAAGAGACAATAAATAACAAATATAAGAAAGAAAGAAAGAAAAGAAAAAGAAGAAAATGAATAACAAATAGAAGAACAATAAGCATAATAATATTAAAGCTATGATAAACTGTACAGCAACGTGACAGGATGCTAAAATAGCAATCAATGTAATTGAAAGAATTCAAGCTAACGATGCGAATGTATGGAAGCGTGTAGATTGTGAAGATTAGAATAATATTGTGTTTGGGAAGATAGGATAACGTCGGACGTTGTTCAGATGCAAAGAAAATAAAGAAAGGAAAACCTGTTGAATATAGAAGGATTTCCTTTAAAGCGTGATCAATTAAGACGCCCGTGTAGTGCCGGGACCCATAAGCCATTACCTAAAATATAAATAAACTCATAATTACGATCTTCAAAAGAAAATGTCTAAATGTAAGGTTTAATTCTCCCCATTAAATACGCATAAAAGGTTTTTATCATAAAAGCGGAATTTGAGAACAGCTAAGTTCATAATGAACATTATTGCTGATGCGGGCGGCTGTGTCAGGCTGGGGCCTGCAATGGAAGCAAAGAATAGTACCACCGTGACCTACAAAGTATGTCGTAAGATGCGACTAATGTAGGACCTGGAAGCTACCTAGTAAATAAAAAGAATCGCAGAAATCGAATGTGCTGGCCTACTTGTAGGCGCATAACTGGCACTATGTACAATCGCTCTTAGGCTCAGATCACATATAAATCACACCGAGTGGTTAACAAGTGGTCGATATGTAGCGTTCAAGAAATAAGATCAATTAAGAAAGAAGAGTGATAGAAATACGTAAGAAATAGAAAGATAAAAGGGGCTAAATCCGACGGATTGACTCCATTGCACCGGGTTTTACCCCATAGGGCTCGGTCCCTCTCCGCAGGAATCAGTAATGGCACACTATCTGCTGAGTATAAAACACAAAATCCCTAGCTTATCGCAACAATAGAGGGTCTCTGAAAAAATACATTCGTGAATAGAACGTCGCGGTCAGGATTTGAACCGACGACCTACGGAACGCGAGTTCTTAACCACTTAGCCCCACCCGCGCACGCACGCACGTACGCACGCACGCACGCACGCACGCACGCACGCACATCCTCTTCAGAGGAAGAAAAAAAATTCAAATAAGTTCTTAAAGACGTCCGGAAAGACATACAATTACAGAAAAGGATGTACTAAAAAACATGTAGGGGTTGGTCACAATGTGAGACAAGATCTGATTGAGTGATTGATATAACTATCATCGATGTACTTCCGTGAATAATAATTCATGTGGCCAGAGTGGTTACCGGGCCCAAATTTGGGGTGTAAAGAATAGAACCACTGTTACCTGCCACACATGTCGTAAGAGGCGACTAAGGCGTTTTGGCTGAAATCTGATGCACGTGTCCAAAACATATAGAAGTCTGTGCGTTTAGGGGCCTACCAAACCAATGTGCAACGTATACAAGTTCTTGGCAAAGATCAAACATATCACAAAGAGTGATTTAAATCGGTCGTAAAGAGCGAAAGCAAAGAAGAAGACGAAGAAGATCATTCATGTGTGCTCCGATCTCCTTCTTACACAGGGAGATGTTCACGACAATGCATGAACTCTGTAGCACACATTTCTCACCAATGTAATTTTGACGATAGGGACAAGCTTTTGTATGAATTTTAGTTTTAATACTTATAATGAATTTTGCTCAGGCAACGGATGTGCATTTACTGTTATTGATTTTCAGATTCCAATTGTTCTTTTACGAATTTAGCTTGAAGCGGGACCTACGTTTTGTCGTCCGTCTTTGACAGGACTAGGAACGTTCTCACGAGATCACGGGTCCTTTGGGAAATAACCCAATTGCTCCATGTGGGAAACGAACCGAGTACTTTTGGAGCGAGAAGCTATCACTTTACCTCCAAGCCACAGAGACCGTCGTTGTCAAGGTCTAAGACTGGGAATCTCGGACGTCAAAATCCAGGAGATAGGAAGATGGTATAAGATGACCACTTGTATTGTAAAGTCATCCAGATATATTATAGTTCCGAATCTACTATCAAGTAAAAAGAACTACCTATAGAAGGTATAGTGGAGATGAAAGATCTGACGACTGTTTCACCTGTTCACAAACTCTTGTGGCGTCTGTGGTTTAGGGGATAGTGACTCGGTCTATTAACCCCGACGTTCTGAGTTCGAATCACGCTGCGGACAGTTTGGTTGTTTCGCGTGGATTTTACAAAGGACGATGGCAGAACCCTTTCAGAAAGCAATGACAAACGTAATAATGCCTAGAAAAATCATAAACAGCGTTAAAAATCTGAGATTGATTCGCAAAGTCTTGTAAAGGATATGCAATTAACTTTTAAACTCACAAACTAACACAGCGGTTCTCAACCTGGAAGGTGTGAAGCAGTATCAGGGGAGGTCTGAATCATAATTAAATTTGGTGAATTTTGTGTTTTATAAATTTTATACTAACTTCTGTTTCTAGTTAAAATGTGTTTTTTCAATAAAACTGGAATGTAAAATTTTTATATTTTTAAATAAAAACTACAAACATTATTCATTTTGACTCATGCTAATATTTTCTCAAATTTCGTGAATTTTTTTGTTTTTGTTTTTTTACAGCAAATATTATTATGTTTATAGAACAGTGCTGCTATAAAGTTCAGATTGAGGAACATTTTTATTCATTTGCTCTTTGGAAATTGCAGTAATTTTGTGAAGAAAAATGAGGGTAAAAAAGCGGAGGTGAGTGAGTCGAACCTCATTTTAAAGAAGGTGCCATCTGAAAACGGTTGAAAACTATTGAATTAACATGATGATGATGACGATGATAATGATGACGAAGGCAGTGTACAGTTTAGGGACATGATGACAAGACGATTTCACGAATTCTGAGACACAATAGATAGACCTGATCCGACAACGTGATCACTAGTTCTTGGATTGTCTGGTCTAACATGACCACGATGATGACAGGGTACAGTAGGAGGCGTGATCATACAGTTGTATCCCTTTATTTTATCTGAAGACTGGTTATTATGATTAAAGCACTCGCTTCTTATACGCGTGGTCAGGGGTTCAATTCCACAGTAAAAGTGGATTTTTTTCCCCAGGCTGTAACGGCAATCAAGTCAAACAAGCATTAATTGGTTACAAAAAAGTACTAGGAAGTAAAGACGGCCGGCTATCCATTGTACATTGAATACTAAAAATAAATACCCAAAACATAACTGAAGGATGCCTTTCTCTTATCGATGATCGTAGTCGATTCGCGCTGGAGAACCGTTTTATTTCATTCTATGGTACCTTGCGACCTCTTGGACTCAACGCATTACATTCCTATGCTTCTTAGTACTGTCTTATCTCATGCCATGTAATCTATATGTGTATTTGCTCCATATATATGTTATTTATCTACTATATTGTTTATTGTTTCTCTTCTTTTCCACTTCCGGTTTTGTGTTGCACTCATTTCGTTATTCGTTTTTATTGCCAGATTTTCATTAGATAGGTTTGAAAGTTTCTACATGTAATAGTCCATTTTTAGTGTTCCTCGAAATTCGTCATTCTTGTTGTATTGTTTGCTTGATAAAGGCCTTTTGGTCGAAACGTTGTTGTTTATCGTCACTGTTTCTGTATTTTGTAAAACTATAGTACTTTGTTTTACGTGTTTAGCTATTTTTCCAAGTTTTACTGCAGTCTCCACCCTTTCTCTTATTCAATGACTCAGACAATACAAATTACAACAAAAAGTATTGCAATGTTACCAATCAACACAATGCTGGAGCATAATTATATCCAAGGTTGAACAACATTTTTCCAAGCGTATTTATCTGGTCAAGCTGTGTAGTTAAAACTACAGAAAAAACTATTGCTACAATAATAATAATAATTCTTCTCGTACCGTTATACGTTACATAGGGCCTGCAAGCGATTTCTCATGCCGTTCTAACCTGGGCAACTCGCTTAATCGCTTCCATGGAACTGAGACCGATATTACTAGCCTCTCTAAGCAAGCTCGTTTCAGGGTCTCCTTAGGTCGTCCTCTCTTTCTTGAATCCTCTGCATCCCACTTCAATGCCTGCTTTGATATTCTTTAATCATTGCTTCTGTCCGCCTGCCCAGCGTGTTCGTAGCTCGTTGGACTGCGGGCGACAAGCCCTCTGTGAGTGCGGGTTCAGTTTCGCGGGCTGGCAGAAAAAGCCACAGATTCCCCAGATTTACGGTGTTCGTGGCACCGAACTGAAGGTTACGATGTCCATGGCACCGAGCCGAAGAGCTGAAAGCTCAAGTACTTCTGGATCGGGGGAAAAAAATCATTTCTTCTCAAAGTGTGTCCACCATATTTTCTACAGTTGTTACTACTGGTTGACCAGACATTTCTCCTCAAGGTGTATTCAACATATCTCGATTTTCTCCTACTTATAACAGTTGTTACTAGTAGTTCACCAGACATTTCTCTGATTTCATCACTTCTAAATTCGTTCCATTTTATGTTCATTATTTTTAGCAGACATCTATTTTCAAATGCATTCAAATTGCTTTCTATATCTTTAGTCATTTTTTCACATCTCTGGAATATGTTAGGGCTGATACAACATTTGAATTGTTAGAATAGTGGATAGCAAAACACAAAACGTGTTGCAATTTCTATCTAGGGTAGCTGTATTGAAATAAATTCAAAGCTTGAGTATTGACACATAGGACAATGTACATTAGTGTTATGTATAAAATACACATCGGAGCTAAAAGCCATTAGTGTTATTGTTCATATCAGTGGCAAAGGAGAGGCTACATTAGTGTTATATGTCACAACAGTGCTAAATGGAAGGTCACGTTAGCGTTAAAGGGGTAACAACATTAGCGTTAAAGGAGTAGCAACATTAGCGTTAAAGGAGTAGCAACTTTAGCGTTAAAGGGGTAGCAACGTTAGCGTTAAAGGGGTAACAACATTAGCGTTAAAGGAGTAGCAACTTTAGCGTTAAAGGAGTAGCAACTTTAGCGTTAAAGGTAGCAACTAGCGTTCAATGGTACAACATTAGCGTTAAAGGAGTAGCAACTTTAGCGTTAAAGGGGTAGCAACGTTAGCGTTAAAGGGTAACAACATTAGCGTTAAAGGGTACAACTTTAGCGTTAAAGGAGTACAACTAGCGTTAAAGGAGTAGCAACTTTAGCGTTCAATGGGTAGCAACATTAGCGTTAAAGGTCTCACCAGTGCTAAGGGGAAGGCTACATTAGGGCTAAACGTATGGCAACATTAGTTTCAAAGATAGGAAAACATTAGTGTCAAAGGAAGGGAAATATTAGTGTAAAATGTAAGGAAATATTAGAGCAAAAAGGGTGGCAACATTAGTACCAAAAGAAGGGCAACATCAGTGCTAATTGAAAGGCAACATTAGTGTTAAATGGAAGGCAACATTAGTGTCAAAGGTCACATTATTGCTAAAGTGAATACAACATTAGTGTTTAAAGTCACATTAGTGCTACAAGATTGGCGTTGGATAAGACTGACTGACAGACGCTAGCGTTGGATAAGACTGACTGACAGACGCTGGCGTTGGATAAGACTGACTGACAGACGTTAGCGTTGGATAAGACTGACTGACAGACGCTGGCGTTGGATAAGACTGACTGACAGACGCTGGCGATGGATAAGACTGACTGACAGACGCTGGCGTTGGATAAGACTGACTGACAGACGCTGGCGATGGATAAGACTGACTGACAGACGCTGGCGTTGGATAAGACTGACTGACAGACGCTAGCGATGGACAGGACTGACTGACAGACGCTGGCGTTGGATAAGACGCTAGCGATGGACAGGACTGACTGACAGACGCTGGCGTTGGATAAGACTGACTGACAGACGCTGGCGTTGGATAAGACTGACTGACAGACGCTGGCGATGGATAAGACTGACTGACAGACGCTGGCGATGGACAGGACTGACTGACAGACGCTAGCGATGGATAGGACTGACTGACAGACGCTAGCGATGGATAGGACTGACTGACAGACGCTGGCGATGGATAGAACTGACTGACAGACGCTGGCGATGGAGAGGACACACATTGAGAAGACCGACCGGAAGCATTGCAAGACAGGCACTGTTTTGGAACCCGCAGGAATATGGGGAGGGGAAGGCCTAGACATACCTGAAAAAGAGAGCTGAAGGTTGATATTAAAAGTGTAGTAAGAGATCGTCGGAGGTGGACGAGTACTACTTGTGACTTTTCATAGCATGATGATTGATGGTATGACCACAGTGTATTATATAATGACACAAATTCTGTTCTATTGGTTTTGATTAATATTTATTAATGTTATTTTGACGAGGTATTTATTTATTTATTTTTTTCGATCCAGAAGCACTTGAGCTTTTCAGCTCTTCAGCTCGGTGCCATGGACATCGTAACCCTTCGGTTCGGTGCCATGGACATCGTAACCCTTCGGTTCGGTGCCACGAACACCGTAAATCTGGGGAATCTGTAGCTTTTCTGCCATCCCGCGGAATTGAACCCGCACACACAGAAGGACAGCCACCGTAGCCCAACGCGCTACGAACACGCTGGGCAGACGGGCAACGAGGTATTTATAAACACGTCCGTTCATGGCTATTGTTTATATCGGTCTATCCTATGTTGTCACTATCGTCCCTAAGCAGCCCTAACTAATCTACGTCAAACTAGTCTCGCTCTAGTGCTGCTATTCCCATCATAGTGCGCAGCTTTTGTGTGCAAACACTACGGTGTCTCCATATACTATCTAGCTCGCTTCTACTATCCTATCTACTTGTCTAGTATGAGGCACTCTGCCCTGGGGCAATGGCTGTATGCCCCCGGAATAGTCATGCCCTCCAACAAAAGGATAGGTATAACATTGACATAATTGGAAGGGATGGCACGAGAGAGGAAGAGCTAGAAGAAGTTTGTTGACGACCTGTACTTCTTTGGGAGTTGAAAGGTGAAGAAAAAAGACATGCTACAGGACATGTCACATCAGTGCTAAAGGCCACATCAGTGCTAAAGGTCACATCAGTGCTAAAGGTCACATCAGTGCTAAAGGTCACATCGGTGTTAGAAGTCAAATCGTTGCAGTAGGAAAAGTTACATTGGTGTTGCACGTCACACCCCTGCTTAATAGTAACTTGTCACAATGATAACGGCGACATTCACATTAGTGATAAATTAACATTTACTGATCATGGGAAATTAGCATTAGGGATATATTGATATTACTGATAGAGGAACATTCACATTAGTGCTGAATAGATATTCACATTAGTGCTGAATAGATATTCACATTAGTGCTGAATAGACATTCACATTAGTGCTGAATAGATATTCACATTAGTGCTGAATAGATATTCACATCGGTTCTGAGAGGAAATTCTCATTAATGATGAAAGGACAGTTCACAATACTGCTGAAGGGGAATGTACATTAATACTGAATGGACATTTCACAGTACTGGGAAGGGAATCCCATTAATGCCGAAACGATAGTCACAATACGACTGACGGGAAAGACATGTTAATCCTCATCATCCAATAGCTTAAGTTTCTAAACTGCAGAGGCTTTTTTTCCCCGATCCAGAAGCACTTGAGCTGAAAGCTCTTCAGCTCGGTGTCATGGACATCGTAACCTTCGGCTCGGTGTCACGAACACCGTAAATCTGGGGAACCTGTAGCTTTTCTGCCAGTCCGTGGAGTTGAACCCGCACTTACAGAGGACTAGTCACCCGTAGTCCAACGCGCTACGAACACTTTGCGACAATGAGATAGCTGACAGGCTTGCATAAACATCACCGATTTTTAAAGGGAGTTGAAGATGAAGAAGGGAATGTTCTTCGGCCCTTTGCGACTGCCTGTTGGATGAGGACACTAAAATAGATGTTGAATCGATCCAGCTATTGAAGCAGTTTGAAGTTACCCGTTGTACAAGTAGAAATGGGTGATTGAGGGGCAGAGTAAGGAATGTGTTTAATCAGCGAGCGACGGGAACCATCAGTATGCACACTCTTCGATATCTGTTGGTGAGACTGAGCACCTATGGGTCTGCCCCGAGCGCAATGACGTCAATTTCGTAACCAATCAATAGCCTGTACTGAGCAGAACTTTGCCACCCTAACAATTCCTTCAGAAATGTCTCTCTCTCATAGACCAGATGTCCCGTATCTGCAGCCTTCACGCTCAAATCATCAGTCTCATCCTGATTCCATCTTCTCCGTAATCTTCTTCTTCTCCTCTTGCCCGGGATGTCATCTTCATAATCGCCTGAGTAGTTACCGGGGCCCAAATTTGGGACGTAAATAATAGAACCACTGTTACCTGCCACACATGTCGTAAGAGGCAGCTAAGGAGGTTTGGCTGAAATCGGATGCACGTGTCCGAAACGTGTAGAAGTCTATGCGTTTAAGGGGTAACAAACCAATGTGCAATGTATACACGTTCTTGGCAAAGATCAAACATATCACAAGAGTGATTAAAATTGGTCGTAAAGAACGATCGCCAAGAAGATCTTCATAATGATATTTTTCAACCACTCATATTTGTTTATATGTCCAAAATACTTCAATTTTCTCCTTTTTATTTGTAGCAACATCGTGTTTCTTTATTGATTTTCAGTTAATTTGATTGATAGGTCTATTAGTTATCTACTCTGTCCGTGATATACGGAGGACGCATCTGTAACACTTATATTCCAAAACACACATTTCTGTTTTTCCACTGTCTTGTTAATGCACATGTTTCACACCCACACGATGCCACTGTGAATATTGTTGAGTTTAGCCGTCAGATCATCATCACTGCAATTAGTCCATAAGTGCTCCGATCTCTTCCTTGTAAGTCTCTGCTCAGCGTGTGGAAACTAACGACACCAGTTAGTAGTTTAGTTTAGTCGTCGGATCACCATCACTGCACGTCGAACCAATCAGTCTATAAATGCTCCGATCTCCTCCTTAGTATGTCTCTGCTCAGCGTGTGGAAACTAACGACACCAGTTAGTAGTTTAGTTTAGTCGTCGGATCACCATCACTGCACGTCGAACCAATCAGTCTATAAGTGCTCCGATCTCCTCCTTAGTATGTCTCTCAGCTCGTGGCAACTAACGACACCGGTTCTTTATTGGTTTACTATTCTTATTTGGCTACTAGCATAGTGTTCTTGTCTAGCTACACCACACTTGACTTGGTATTCTTGCAGTCTGGTTAGTGTTGTAGATTCACCACTATTACTTGACTCAAGTCACTGGGAATATGCATGCTCTTATTATTCTGATCTTTGTTTTTGTATCAGTTCTCTCTCTCTCTCTTGCGTTCCGGCCTAGACTGATGGACCAACTTTTATCATGAATTTTACCGTGGTTTAAGGACTCTATTCCTCCGTACAGCTTCTCGCAAGCTCTGTATTTTAGGGCCATGTTTTTTTCTTATACCTGCTAACCGTTGATAGTCTTGCAGAACGTGTTCTGCCGTCATGTCTGCCTTTTTGCAGGGGCACAGGCTAGTTGTGCCAATCTTAAATTTGTGGAACGTGGGCTCGGAGCTTGTTGTGACCGGTACGGAGGCGAAGTATGGCAACTTGTTCACTACGAGACATACCATAGTATCCTTTCGTATCAGTTCAATCGCCCGTGCGTTGCCAGGGCTCGCAAGGGAGCAAAGAATAGTAGGACTGCGACCTACAAAGCATGTCGTAATAGGCGACTGAAGTAAGGACCTAGGAAAGCTATCCTAGTAAATAAAAAGCATTGCACAAATCGAATGTACTGGCCTTCTTGTAGGCGCATAACTGGCACAACGTACAATTGCTCTTAGGATCAGATCATATACAAATCACAAAGAGTGGTTAACAAGTGGTCGATATGGAGCGTCCGAAGAAGAAGATATTAGTTCAACTCCATAATGTTTTGGTTGTTTAAGTTTTTATTAATTGAGAATTGTTGGCCCAAGCTGTTCTCGAACCCCGGATCTTCCACGTGGACACTAGCGTAGCGTGTGTTATCAACTTTGTGAATGGCGAATCTCCAATCTTCTATTTCTTCTTCTTCAATGATCCAGCGGCACTTAAGCTCTTGCCCTTCGGTCCAATGTTATGTAGTTGTATCTGCATGCGTTTGTAAGTTGTTCTTTTGTTCCGTATAATGTGTTCCATTTATCTGGCATTGGAGGAAGGAGGATCTTCCTGACGTCATCTAGTGCTTGGCACCTGAAGAGGTGGCGGTGAACGATTTCATGCGTGCTCTGTCCTGTGCTGCAGCAGCCATCCCAAAGTCCACTTGCTCACAGTACCTATGTGAGGTTGATTAGTATATCGTCTCTCTCTACCACGAAGACGACACTGTCTGGCATGTCCAAACTTAACTCCTAATTCTCGAAATCGGTCAACTGTCTGAGATTTGCCCATATCATATAAATAAGAGCGTACCGCATTGATGACATCAGCTCTGTTCATACTTCTGCCAGGTTGAGTTGGGGAATTGCTTGCAAGAAAGTCAGCACGTTCGTTACCCTACACTCCAGCATGTCCAGGTGTGTCAACAGTCAAGTCAATGTCTTTACATGTGATCTCCACATGCTGTCCACCCAGTCCGCAAGCTATCTTCCAGATTCAATCATTTGAAGCATATTCATTGAATCTGATATAATGTTCTCATATATCATATTTCATTACATACCAAGAATGTTACACAAAGCACAAACTCCGTAGCTTTAACAACAATCATAGGAATCTCATTAAAAACATTGCATATATGACTCAGTCCGGATTGGAACTCACAACTTTCAGAGCGATAGACAAACGTTAATATTATTTGATTCCATATTCCCTCTTGAGAAGAGATGATCAGAGAATGTCGGGGCAGACATTGTGGTAGGATGCAAGGAGTTCAGAAAAGAGAGGACGACCTAGTAAAACCCTGAGGCAAACATTGCTGAGAGAGGCAAGAAATATCGGTCACAGTTCCATGTAGGAGTTTGAGCGAGTTGTCGAGAATAGAGCGGTATGGAGAAATTGCTTTCAGGCCCTATGTAACGTATAACGGTACAAGGGGAATTATTATTATTATTAAATTCCCTAAATCAAAGAATAGATACGACATTAACTTCTGCAATAACCACACACGTCTTGGCAGCAATGGGGAAATACTTGAACAAAGAAAACAACACGATGGACTGTAAAAGAGATACAGAAATGAATGTCGCTGCCTCATACAATTCAGCAGATAATAGCAATGACAGTTGAATACACACAAGTCTGAGTCTGGTAACTGTAGTTTCCTATTGATTTTATGTGGTTAAGTCACGTTAGTGGACATAAAGCTGGTGCCAAGTGGAGTGCTTTTCAATCTATTCAAATATTCCTTTCTAAATATTTGAGGAATTCAGTGACACATATTGGAGCCACAGAGATAACTGAGGAAGTTAGTGAGATATATTGAAGCCACGGAGCTAATTGAGAAATTCATTGAGAAATATTAGAGTCACGGAGCTAACTGAGCAATTCATTGAGAAATATTAGTCACGGAGCTAATTGAGGATTTCATTGAGAAATATTAGAGTCACGGAGCTAACTGAGTAATTCATTGAGAAATATTAGTCACGGAGCTAACTGGGGAATTCATTGAGAAATATTAGAGTCACGGAGCTAACTGGGGAATTCATTGAGAAATATTAGAGTCACGGAGCTAACTGAGCAATTCATTGAGAAATATTAGAGTCACAAAGCTAACTGAGGAATTCATTGAGAAATATTAGAGTCACGGAGCTAATTGTTTAAGAAATCTAGTCAGAAATACTAGTCACAAATCTAACTAAAATATAATGTCTCTGCTCTATTAGTTATTTCTTATTTGTTATGTTTATTTGCCTACCCACTCTGATATAACCAAAAAAAAAGATTCGTTATTAAGTTGAAAGAGGAAGTTAGTGAGATATATTGAAGCCACGGAGCTAATTGAGAAATTCATTGAGAAATATTAGAGTCACGGAGCTAACTGAGCAATTCATTGAGAAATATTAGTCACGGAGCTAATTGAGGATTTCAAAGGCTTAAAAAGGTCTGAATCCCCTACAGATCAAACAAAAGATGATGTTACTCGTAAATAAATCGGCACTGCTTTGACGACCTGGATTTCATATACCAGTTTTGTGACTTCAGAAATTTCACAAATGTGCGCCCAACTGACAAGCAAATGAACAGCTTGGGTCATCTCTGCGAGCTCATACGGTAAAAAGCTCAAGAAAGACAGTGGTGCATTTCGTGCGACAACAAGTAGCATGACAACGGAGATAGTGACTGTGGCTAAGGTACTACTCTGGCTAGAGTCACAAAACTACACTCACGTCTGTATTCTGAGTGATTCATTAGATATGATCTGGAAAGTTTAGGCTGACAAGGTACGTAGACAATGGACTGAATCACTACAAGGATCAACAATTTGCAGAATTACATTTATCTACGTTCCAGGGGTACATGGGTGGCGTTGGCAGTGAGAGAGTGGACAGACTTGCTGGTTCTGTCACCATATCAGTGGGAGGGTCTCTTATCAGGAGCAGGATCTCTGATAAAATATTTCGATGGCTCCACGAGGAGCGAACCGATTACCTAAGGAACGAGAGGCGACCATCTAAACTCTACGCACAGAGCGCCCACATTTTTGGTTAAGGCCAGACGTATCCCTAAACATACATTTTGAGAATCCAGGTTTTATTTACGATTTTAAATGATTAACTTGATGTTAAAAACTCAATTTTTAAATAATTATTAAAAATAGAAAACTAATTTTTTAGAAAAGTAAAGATAGCTTCTTATTCAAAATTGGATGTATTGCCTAAAATATAAATAAACTCAAAATTATTATTTTTTAAAGAAAATGTCTAAATATAAGGTTAAGTTTCCTTAAATCAACATAAAACTATTTATTGCAAAAGCTGAATTTGAGAATTTATCTTCATAATGAACATCATTGCTGCTACGACGCCCGTGTGTTGCCGATGCCCGCAATGGAAGCAAAGAATAGTAACACTTCGAACTACAAAGCATGTCGTAATAGGCGATTGAGGTAGAGGTCTAGGAAAACTACCTAGTAAATAAAAAGCGTTGCAGAAATCGGATGTGCTGGCTTACTTGTGGGTGCATAAATGGCGCAACGTACAATCACCCTTAGGCTCGGATCACATACATATCACAAAGAGTGATTTAACAAGTAGTTAGGCCGAAAATGTCGGATGCGCCAGCCCTACACTAGTAGGGTACTAACGGGGGCGTAATGTCTAGTCGTTCTTGGCAAAGACCGTTTATACATCACAATAAGAATTATCAAAATGGTCGTGAAGAACGTTCGCAAACAAACAACAAGTGGTCAATATAGAAAGTTAGAAGAAGAAGAAGAAGAAGAAGAAGAAGCTGCAGAATATTCGGATGAATGTATGTCAAGATGAAGACAAGTTTGGGTACAAAATGTTTGAAAACATCTGATTTCACCAATAATTCCTAGTCTAGTCACTTGTTAAATCTAACTTAAGCGTGACCTTTCCAGCCATTGTGTTTGCTAACAGAATTAATTATAAGATGAAAACTTTCTTCACTCCGTATTTTCTTCTTTTCTTTTTTGTTTTGTCATTTTCCCCTTCAACCAAGGTCAAGGTCACTTGTCATCGGAATATTTTATCAGAGATCTCTTATCACAATGTAGGTCAGGTCGAGTTCCTAGTAATATCGGAGACGGACGATAAAATGTAGGCCTCGTGTTCAATTTTAGCGAATAAAAGAACCATTTGCAGTTGGAAAATGACAGGCTGGAAAACCGCTGACCGGGCACAATTCATTAGAAAAGATTAAAAATAAAATTTCTACAAAATATCTACAAAAATGTCTTCCAACAGGCAGTCGTGAAGAGACCAAAGAATATATCCCTTATCCATCTTCATCTCCAATTCAGTGGATACTGTTGATGCAAGCCTGTCCGCACACTCATGGCCGCAAATACCCGCATGCTCACAGTTTGTATTGTATAATGTTTGTGTAATTGTCCATGATTCACATCCACATGTTGTTGCAATTAGATATATATATATATAAGACGAAGATGAATGAAATTGTACGTCAGTCTCAATCGTTTAGAGATATCTGGACATCCTACGGACTTGAAATTTGGCAAGAAGGTAGCTTTCAGAGATACGAAGAGGGAAAATTATCAAACTGAACTATTTGTTCCTTTCTATTACCATATTCCCATCTTAACACACATGGTCATTTTGCGTATAAATCGCCGAAAGTGTCTTTCCATGTTGTCACGACGTTCCCGGTCACGTGATTATGTTGTTACTTTCGGCGAAACGCGTAATCACAAAGTACGGTAGTTTTACAAAATACAAACACAATGACAATACACAGCAACGTTTCGACCAACAAGGCCTTTATCAAGCAAACATTACAACAAAGTGACGAATGTCACAGCACACTACATACAAACTTTGACAAAGATTATTATTTTCCGCTCAAATCTTTAATGCTATGATAATGTCACTATTATTATAATGTATTTTAAACACATTTGTTTATAAGTCTATGTAGAGTAGTTGATAGCATTCGGGCACATTCGGGCACATTTTATTTTAAACACGTCGATAAGTTAATAATCTGAATAAATTTAATTTGCCAATTGTTATTTTTCAACTTCCACGTGAATTTAATTGTATCAGGTTTTACTGGAAATGATGGACAGTTTATGTGGGCTCGGAAGATCAGCGTAAAAGGAAAACAAATGTAACTTTAAAAGTGGTGAATTTAAAGTGGTGAACAGCTAGATTTAGACTAAATTCAATTTTCATGGGAACGGGAATTCTGTGGTATCAGGTTTTACTGGCAATCGAAATAAGGGACATTTTAAATTGTTATTTGTCAACTTTCACGGGAATTCTGTTGTATCAGGTTTTACTGGCCGATGCATTGAGAGAAAACGTATTGTTTTTAATGGGGAAGAAGCAGATTTTGAAGCAACGTGGCATGTTTCTTTGGGGGACTTTACAAATAGATGTTTAAATTCCCCGTGCGAAGAACGGGTATGTATGTATGTATGTATGTATGTATATATATATATATATATATAACGAGGAAGTCAATAAGTAAGCCACAAAGTTATGTGAGATGGTAGGTAAATGTAGTTGGTGTTTTCTAAAAGTATCATTAGGTGACAGCAACATCCAACTTTATATTCCCGTTCGCCAGGTGGCGCTATGTGTCTCATGCGCATGCGCAACGCATAAACAAAATGGCGACTGTACTTACGGAGAGTACAACCAAAGAGCAACGTGCTGTTGTGCGTTTTTGTGGGCAAAGGACTGACTGCAAAGGACATTCATAGGAAATGCTTCCTGTTTATGCTGACAAATGTTTGTCCCGTAAAACAGTGCATAGTTGGGTAGACAAATTTTCTCAAGGACGCTCTAAAATTGTTGATGAAATCCGATCTGGTCGTCCTGTTGAGATTGGAACAGAAGCATCAGTGCAGCGGGTGGAGGAGATGATTAGAGGTGACAGACGAGTAATGATAGACTCTGTAGCATCTGCAATAGGGTGCTCACATGGTTCAGCATATAGCATAATGCATAATCGATTGAAATTTAAGAAAGTGTGCTCAAGGTGGGTACCCAGACAATTGAAAGAGGAACACAAAATGAACCGATTTGGCCTGTCCTTGCATCATCTTTGTCGATACGAAGATGAAGGAAAAGAGATGCTGAACAGGATTGTTACTGGGGATAAATCATGGGTGCATCACTACCAGCCTGAATCAAAGCGTGCTTCAATGCAGTGGAAACATCCTTCGCCTTGTGTCCAAAAATTCAAGGTTACGCCATCAGCAGGGAAGGTTATGTTAACGGTGTTCTGGGATTGTCAGGGAGTGCTTTTAACCAATTTCATGAAGAAAGATGACAATGTGAATTCCGAATCGTACTGTGAAGTTCAATCGATGCTTCATGGTGCAATTCGAATAAAACGTCCAGGGTTGCTGACTAGAGGAGTACTGCTTCTTCATGACAATGCCAGACCACATACGGCTCGATTAACTCAGGAGAAAATTAACCAACTAAGGTGGGAAGTTCTGGAACATCCACCTTACAGTCCCGACTTAGTCCCTAGCTATTTCCACCTCTTTGGTCCACTGAAAACCCACCTTGGCGGGAGACATTTCGTGAATGACGCCGAAGTTGAATGTGAAGTGAAAACGTGGTTTAGAAAACAGAGCCCGCAGTTCTATGCGGCCGGTTTGGGAGGACTGATAAAACGATGGGATAAGTGCATCAATGTTGGTGAAAATTATGTTGAGAAATAAAGAGACAATGTATGTATAAAAATAAACTGGTTTCAAGTTGTTATCATGTTTAGTTATTTTTCTACAGCCATTTGTAGCTTACTTATTGACTCGCCATCGTATATATATATATATATATATATATATATATATATATATATATATATATATATATATATATATATATATATATATGTATGTATATATATATGTATGTATATATATATATATATATATATATATATATATATATATATGTATGTATATATATATGTATGTATATATATATATATATATATATATATATACAGTGGCAGCTCGTGGTCATTTTTCTTGGTGGGGCCAGACACACATTTTCTGACAAATCATGGTTTTGTAGTATTTACTATTCCGGGAAGTTATTCCTCCTTTCGATTATTGGTGGGGACGTGCCCCACTGGCCCTTAATGACGAGCCGCCACTGTATATATATATATATATATACTCTCAGTTTACAGGAACTTAAGCAACCAAAACTCTTAAGCAAGAGGGGAAAAAATATATAAAAACACTGTTCTTTTAACAAAAAATTAAAATACAGTAAAACCAATTTCTTCTTCAGATGTCTACCCAGTAAACTCCCTGCCCCCTACTGTAACCGTTTAAAGTGTGTACATGTCAGTTGTAATGTTTACTCAGTTACTTAAAGTTAAAAAATATTATGTTTGTGAAGTTCACTGAGTTTAAAAGCCTGTTACTGCCATTTATTTAATTATTATACAGACTGCAGTCAAAAAAACTGTTTTTATAATGCTGAGCGGTATGGACAAAAATAGGTACATTACTCATTTATACTCAGTAATACTGTAATATAGAGCCGCGGTAGTGTAGTTGTTAGTGAATTCGCTTCTCAAGGCTGGTGGTCCAGGTTTAACTCCCGCAGTGGGCGTGGAATTTTTCCCGACCGTGACGACTCTCAGGTTGACCCCGCCTCAACTGGATACCAGTCAGGCTCTGGGAAAGTAAAGGCGGCCGGCGTGATGCTGACCACATCACCCATCGTATGATGAGGGTCAATGAACGATACAGGCCTAACACTGTATTGCCCTATATACCACGAGGGCCCGTCTGCCCAGCGTGTTCGTAGCGCGTTGGACTACGGGTGACTATCCTCTGTGTGTGCGGGTTCAATTCCGCGGGATGGCAGAAAAAGCCACAGATTCCCCAGATTTACGGTGTTCGTGGCACCGAACCGAAGGTTACAATGTCCATGGCACCGAGCCGAAGAGCTGAAAAGCTCAAGTGCTTCTGGATAGGGAAATATACCACGAGGTATGAAAGGGTTCCTTAACTTTACTAATACTGTAATAGACATGTATTTGCCCATATTACCCGTTTACTCAGTATTATCGCAGCCTCCCCACTGTTTTGTCCAGTTCTGATCTTATCTCGCCTGACCACCTCAGATCTGTAGGTATCCCTGCATCGCATTTTATAATACTGTAACGCCCGTGTGGTTCCGGGGCTCTCAAGGAAGTAAAGAATAGTACCACTGCAACCTACAAGGCATGTCGTAAGAGGCGACTGATGTAGGAGTCTAGGGAAGCTACTCTAGTAAATAAAAAGCGCGTCGAAATCGGCTGTGCAGGCCTACTTGTAGTCGCATAACTGGCATAACGTACAATCGCTCTTAGTCTCAGGTCACATACAAATCACACAGAGTTGTTAACAAGTGATCGATATGGAGTTTAAAATGTACGGGAGAGAGAGAGAAAAAAAATACAGTTCATGGTATAGTATTGGGTATAATAATAATTAGGTTTCTTTAAATACTAACTCTCAAGCAACCAGAAATAACATTTATCCGGCATCCACCAATCCCCATAGGCGCCGGTTAACTAAGATCGTCAATAGTCTTTCCCCAGATGGATGATAGAATTGGTTGTCCACTTTTGCCATTAAGCGTAGTGGTGGAAACTTTAATTTGCGTTCCAGTGATAGATGAGAACAAGGAGTTTTTTTGCAAGAACCCCAGAGGAAGCAACGAAAGTAATGAATACGATCAGCAAATAAACAGGCTACAGGTATTAAGAACTTCTGAAAAAAACAAATAGACAAAACGGGACTCGAACCACTTAACCTAATCCTTACGACACCAATCGCCTAGCCTAGCAATACGAGCGTCCTGACGAACACAACCAATGAGCCATTCGCTTTCTTAATACATGTACCCTGTTTAAGTGTTAGATGAGTAGCCTTTATTGTGTTATATCTGTGCTTATTTACTGTGGTCTTGATATTGTATATCCATCTTTTTCTTGGTCTTCCTTGGCTCTAGTACTTGATCTTTTTTATTGTATGCTGTTATTGGTGGTTGGTTGTATTCCCTTCTCATTAAATGTCCAAACCACTGCATCTGTTGTCTTGAAATGTATCCGGTGCATGAAGTTACGCCCACTCTGCTTCTGACATAGTTTATCTTTCCTGGTGACCTCCACCGCCTTCCTGAAGCATTTCATTTCGCATGTGGTGAGCTTTTGTGGTAGTTGTTGGTAGCTGTTTGTGGTGTGTTGCTGTCAGAAACCAAGTTTGGCCAAGTTGTTTATGTTGCACAAAGACAATAGAAATAAACAACAAAATAGCAACAATCAGATATTTCGTTAATGATTGGTTATCTAGTTCAAAATTACATCACAAGCTCAAGCTGCACACACGCATTCTTTGCGCACGACAATCTCAGAGTGATCACAAATCTTCAGACAAGAAAAAGGCAGACAATCAAAGTAAATATTCGTCGATAAACGATTCCTCGATACAGCTCATTAACTCCTTGCATACGAACACTAAAACAACGTTTTTAAAGTGCTGCTTTTTTTAGAATAAACGTTTGTACGACGCCTACTCTACACATTATATTTTAAGTTTGTATGTTACGCACTAGAGCACCATTTTAGATACCAAAGTGTGCAGAGTTCAAAGCTGGTTTATTTATGTATCTATTAATTGATTGATTGGACCGCTGTGCGTTGCTGGGGCTCTCAAGAGGAGCAAAGAATAGTACCACTGCGACCTACAAGGCATGTCGTAAGAGGCAACTGTGGTAGATGTCTAGAGAAGCTACCCTGGTAAATAAAAAGCGTCGGTTTATTTCGTTGTATGGTACCTTGCGACCACATGGGCTCAACGTATTATATTCGTATGCTTTTAGTACTTTCTCTTCCCATGCCTTGTAATCTATATGTGTATATGTTACATGTATTCAAGTTATATATTTACTTGATTTTTTCATTGTTTCTCTTCTTTTCTATTTCTAGTTTTTATGTGTGTTTTTGTGTTAAATTTATTTCGTTATTCGTTTTTATTCCCATATTTTCATTAGAAACGTTGGTATGTAGTCGTCCATATATTTTTGTTTTTTTAATTCGTCACTCATGTTGTTCGTTTGCTTGATAAAGGCCTTGTTGGTCGAAACGTTACTGTATTTTGTCATTGTTTTTGTAATTTGTAAAACTACAGTACTTTGTGATTACGTGTTTTGCCAAAAATAATTATACAACACTTAGCATCAAATAGATTATATTGACAGTATTTCTTTCTTCTTCTTCTCTTCCACCATTTACTTCCTTATAGAAGTGTTGGGAGGAAACGTAGTGATCTTGTGTGTGCTTGTTCTTCTTCTCTTCCACCATTTACTTCTTTATAGAAGTGTTGGGAGGAAACGTAGTGATCTTGTGTGTGCTTGTTCTTCTCATCCACCATTTACTTCTTTATAGAAGTGTTGGGGCGTGAAACGTTCTGATCTTGTGTGTGCTTGTTCTTCTTCTCTTTCACCATTTACTTCTTTATAGAAGTGTTGGGGTGAAACGTAGTGATCTTGTGTGTGCTTGTTCTTCTCTTCCACGATTTACTTCTTTATAGAAGTGTTGGGGTGAAACGTAGTGATCTTGTGTGTGCTTGTTCTTCTCTTCCACGATTTACTTCTTTATAGAAGTGTTGGGGGTGAAACGTTCTGATATTGTGTGTGCTTGTTTTAAGGCACTTTGTAAGCTGATATTCATTTTCGTAAGGCTGTTCTTGATGCCGTCGCTCCATCTTTGCGTGGTCTTCCTCTTGCTTTGTACTCATTATACTTTTTCTGTGTGGCTCTCTGTGGTAGTTTTTTCTTTGCTTCTATTTAATGGTTTGATTAACGTGAGATTGCTTCTCGGACAATTTATACTAGAGAGAGAATGTATCTCCATCTTCTTCTTCTTTGCGTTCGTTCTTTACCACCAATTTTAATCACTCTTTGTGATATGTTTGATCTTTGCCAAGAACGTGTATACGTTGCACATTGATTTGGTAGGCCCCTTTTTTTCCCAATCCAGAAGCACTTGAGCTTTACAGCTCTTCGGCTCGGTGCTATGGACATCGTAACCCTTCGGTTCGGTGCCACGAACACCGTAAATCTGGGGAATCTGTGGCTTTTTCTGCCATCCCGCGGAATTGAACCCACACATACAGAAGGATAAGAAAGGTTATGATAGACCCTAAACACATAGACTTCTCACGTTTAGGACACGTGCATCCGATTTCAGCCAAACCTCCTTAGTCGCCTCTTACGACATGCGTGGAAGGTAACAGTGGTTCTATTCTTTACATCCCAAATTTGGGCCCGTAACCACTCAGGGCGAGAGAATGTATAAATGGTTATACTGGAATGAGAATGTATAAATAGTTATACTGGAATGAGAATGTATAAATGGTTATACTGGAATGAGAATGTATAAATGGTTATACTGGAATGAGAATGTATAAATGGTTATACTGGAATGAGAATGTATAAATGGTTATACTGGAATGAGAATGTATAAATGGTTATACTGGAGAGAGAATGTATAAATGGTTATACTAGAGAGAGAATGTATAAATGGTTCTACTAGAGAGAGAATGTATAAATGGTTATACTAGAGAATGTATAAATGGTTATACTAGAGAGAGAATGTATAAATGGTTATACTAGAGAGAGAATGTATAAATGGTTCTACTAGAGAGAGAATGTATAAATGGTTCTACTAGAGAGAGAATGTATAAATGGTTATACTAGAGAATGTATAAATGGTTATACTAGAGAGAGAATGTATAAATGGTTCTACTAGAGAGAGAATGTATAAATGGTTCTACTAGAGAGAGAATGTATAAATGGTTCTACTAGAGAGAGAATGTATAAATGGTTCTACTAGAGAGAGAATGTATAAATGGTTATACTGGAATGAGAATGTATAAATGGTTATACTGGAGAGAGAATGTATAAATGGTTATACTAGAGAGAGAATAAAGAATACATCGTTTTATTAGAGAATTATTGAATAATTGATAAGAGTCATCATCAATGCAGTTTCGCGAATAACCATGTGTACTCCGATCTCTTTATTAAATAGGAAGATCTCATGAACAGTGCACAAGATACGTAGCACCGGCGAGGGTCCCCGTTGCAATTATTGAAGATTGTAAAAGTTTTTGTAGAAATATTTTTTTTAAAACCATTTACATGAATTTTACATAGGCAGCGGCTTTGCAGCATACTTTTATCTATTTTCAACTGTGATTCTTTATGTCTTTTATGTGATTCTTTATCTATTTTCAACAATGATTCTTTATGTGTTTAACTTGACCGTCTGCCCAGCGTGTTCGTAGCGCGTTGGACTACGGGTGACTATCCCTCTGTGTGTGCGGGTTCAATTCCGCGGGATGGCAGAAAAAGCCACAGATTCCCCAGATTGACCGTGTTCGTGGCACCGAACCGAAGGGTTACGATGTCCATGGCACCGAGCTGAAGAGCTGAAAAGCTCAAGTGCTTCTGGACTGGAAAAAAATGTTTAACTTAAAACACGGGATATAAGTTGGAGTGGGCGTCTACGATAGGAATAGCAACTAAATCTCACCTACATTTAGATCAGGGATTGCGGGATAAATATTCTGATCGCTCCATGCGGGACTCGAACCGAGTAATTTATCACAAGGATTCACAGAGGGCGTGCATAAGAGTCACAGAAATGAGAAAATGAGTGCGTTTGAACCCCTGTGTGTGCGTTCGTCTGTGTGTGTGTGTGTGTGTATGCATCTATGAGAGGTGCATGAGAGTCATAGAGAGAAGAGATTGAGAGCGTCTGAGAAGCCTCCCTTCCCCCCTAGCCACATGCATGATCGTACGTGTGTGTGTGTGCTGTGTGTGCAAATACGAGCGCCTGCCTGTGAGCAATAGAGAAGTAAGTAACTGAGTGCAGCTAGAGAAGCTTCCCATACTCCCACGCCAGCTGTGTGTATATGTGTGTGTGCTGTGTGTATGTGTGTGCGTGTATGTGTGTGCGTGTGTGGCGTGCGCGTTCGTGCAAATACAAGCGCATGCCTGAGAGCAATAGAGAAGTAAGTCACTGAGCGCGGCTTATTCCACCACCCCCCCCCACATTTTAGTGTGTGTGCGTGTATGCGTGGGTGTATATATATATTATAATATATATTTATATAATTTTATTAATTTATTTTCGATCCAGAAGCACTTGAGCTTTCAGCTCTTCGGCTCGGTGCCATGGACATCGTAACCCTTCGGTTCGGTATTTTGAACCGAACACCATGAATCTGGGTAACCTGTGGCTTTTCTGCCAGCCCGCGGAATTGAACCCGCACTCACAGAGGGCTAGTCACCGCAGTCAAACGCGCTACGAAAGCGCTGGGCAGGCGGCATATATATATATATATATATATATATATATATATATATATATATATATATATGTATGGGGTGTGAGACCAGACGAGATACAGAGAAAGCATCCATGAAAATGTAAGCCAGAGAAAGAGAAAGAGAATACACACAGATCGTGGCATCGTAACAGTATCTGCATGAACATATGTCAGCGTGTGGGTGGCAAACATACTTTACCAATAACAACTAGTAACTGGAAGCCTACACATGCAGAACTAAAGTCAAGTAAAGTAACACTGAATATTTGTTTATTCGTGGTCCATCACGATTTTTAAAACATAAACAGCTGCCATTTCTAGGAAGTGATAAAAAGCTACAAGGGTCTCTGTGTGAGCTCTAACAACAAATTGTGAAGTTTTATACAAGAGGCAACATTGAATATATATATATACAGTGGCGGCTCGTCATTAAGGGTCAGTGGGGCGGGCCCACAAAAATGATGTGTAACGTGTATTAATTATTTTATAAATTATTTCTTCACAATTATTTGTTCATATAACCTTTACGAGAATATGTAGGTACCAACTCGTCAACTTGTCTAAACGTACATTGTCGCACACAGATGTAGGTACCAACTCGTCAACTTGTCTAAACGTACATTGCCGTACACAGATGTATATTAATGGAAAGGGTGATTAACTTCCCGAAATAGATAAATAATAGTAACTACTAAAATATAGCCTAACCAAAACCATGATTTTCCGATTATTTTGTCTGGCCCCACCAACATAAATGATCATGAGCGCCACTGTATATATATATATATATATATATATCGCCCATTACACATCTTGTATAAACGATGTTTTATCACTTTTACTTAAATCGCTACACCGGATAAAGGCCTTTTGGTTGAAATGTTTGCTGTGTATTGTTGTTTTTGTATTTTGTAAAAACTACAGTACTTTTACGTGTTTCGCTATTTCTACATAGTTTAACTGCAGTCTTCCCTAATATCGATAATACTATTCACTGGATATTTGCAAATCTGCTACAAACCAATTTTTTTTTTTACTGACATCGTTACATCGGATATTTGCAATCCGGCTATAAGCAGTATTTTATTTCAGCTGTAAATACCTAGATCAGGTAATTACATTGCCCGAGTGGTTACCGGGGCCTAAAATTTGTGGTGTAAAGAATAGAACCATGTTACCTGTCACGCATGTCGTAAGAGGCGACTAAGGAGGTTTGCTGAAATCGGATGCATGTGTCCTAAGCGTGTAGAAGTCTATGCGTTTAGAGGCCTACTAAACCAATGTGCAACGTATACACGTTCTTGGCAAAGATCAAACATATCACAAAGAGTGATTAAAATTGGTCGTAAAGAACGAACGCAAAAGAAGAAGAAGAAGAAGGTAATTACAAATATTATAATTTAACAGAAATTATTACACCGGATAATTGCAAATCTGATATCTATTAAGTGAATAAAGAGATTTTTTCTTAAAGAAATCCAGGAGATAATGAATGTTGTAAATAAATGGACAATAAACAGGTACAATGTCTGGTCAACTACTAGTAACAACTGTTGTCGAGGGAGAAGATGGAGATATGTTGGATACACCATGAGAAGAAATGTCTGGTCAACCACTAGTAACAACTGTTATAAGAAGAGAAGATGGAGATATGTTGATAACATGGAAGTCTGGTCAACCACTAGTAACAACTGTTATAAGAAAGAGAAGATGGAGATATGTTAGACACACCTTGAGAAGAAATGATCAAAGAATATCAAAGCAGGCATTGAAGTGGGATGCAAAGAGTTCAAGAAAGAGAGAACAACCTAAGGAGACCCTGAAACGAACTTTTCTGAGAGAGGCAAGAAATATCAGTCTCAGTTCCATGGAGGAGATTGAGCAAGTTTCCCAGGATAGAGTGGTATGGAGAAATTACTTGCAGGCCCTATGTAACGTATAACGGTACGAGTGGAATTATTATAAACAAGTATTAATGTACACAGGATTCGAACCACAACCTTACTTCTTAGAGGATCATCAGGCCGAATAGATTAGAGCGCGGCGCCCATGCGGGAGACCCATGTTTACGGTAAGGCCAAGGATTTTTTCTGATGGGGCATAAATGAAAAATCCTAACCTGAACAGATTCGCGGCGACTGTACTAGCCATTAAATTTCTCAGGTTCTTGTCCCACCTGTCCTAGACCGCCCTCAAAAACGGTACTACAGGCAGTAACAGCAGTAACGACATTACTTCTACCGTACATATTATTTTTTTCCGATCCAGAAGCAATTGAGCTTTCAGCTCTTCGGCGCATGGACATCGTAACCCTTCGGTTCGGTGCCAGGAACACCGTAAATCTGGGAATCTGTGGCTTTTTCTGCCATCCGCGAATTGAACCGCACACAGAGGATAGTCACCGTAGTCGCTCTGAACACGGTGGGCAGACGACCTACGTAACTTAGTGGCATGCTATAAAGATAACTAGCAGTGCCATGCATAACGATAACTAGCAGTGGTCACTGCTATAAAGATAACTAGCAGGGCATGCTATAAAGATAACTACAGTGGCATGCTAGACGGGGATTACTTAAAGATACAGTGGCCATGCTATAAAGATAACTAGCAGTGGTCATGCTATAAAGATAACTAGTAGTGGTCCATGCTATACAGGAGATAACTAGTAGTTAGTGTCATGTCCGTATACAAGATAACTAGTATGGCATATAAAGATAACTAGTAGGGCCATGCATAAAGATAACTAGTAGTGGTCATGCTATAAGATAACTAGTAGGCCATGCTATAAAGATAACTAGTAGTGCATGTATAAAGATAACTAGCAGGGCCATGCTATAAGATAATAGTAGTCATGTATAAAGATAACTAGCAGTCATGCTATAAAGATAACTAGTAGCATGCTATAAAGATAACTAGCAGGCCATGCAACAAGATTTGTTAACACAGAAAGGCGTCAACAGACCGTTCAATAATGTCCCTATCTCAGTCACAGACAAGAGGAACTGACTCAATTTGTGGTGGTTCGGTTCTCGTCTGCAGAAAGGGTTCGCTCGCATCACGGACAAGCAGGAGAAGTCAAGATCTGGGAAGTAGTTGTCAGGGTGTGCCCTGACTGTCCGTTGAAGGGGTCACAAATTGAAATGAAGTATTCTGAGAAGAATGGTGAGTTAGATTGGGACCAGATCAGATATCTTTTTTTTAAATATCTGATAGAACGGTAGGAAGATGGGGAAGGAAGGGTGGGGGGAGGAGAAAGAAAGATGAGTAGAGAGTGAAAGGGGGGAAGAAGAGATGAGTCTAGAGAGAAGAAGGCGGGGGGCGTTTCCTCGTTTCAGCTCAGAACTAAGCTTTGCAAAACAAGTGTGTTTCTTTGTTACATAGGGGATTAAAGTCGAGGTACACCCGTTCAACCTAAGGACCACCCATGTTGTGCTGGGGCCCGCAAGGCAAGCAAAGAATAGCACCACTGCGATCTACAAGGCATGTCGTAAGAGGCGACTGAGATAAAGGTCTAGGAAGCTACCTAGTAAATAAAAGCGTTGCAGAAATCGGATGTGCTGGCCTACTTGTAGGCTCATAACTGGCACAACGTACAATCGCTATTAAGCTCAGATCACATACAAATAAAAAACGAGTGGTTTAACAAATGGTCGATATGGAGCGCTTGAAGAAGAAAGTTCTAAATATTCATGACATTTCTCTCAAATGTGGATCTCTGAGGTAGACGATACCAGGTCATTCTGGTATATATTAACACAGCCAAAATCAAACCACATGACCCCTCTTCGACCTCCGACTCATCGATCTTTTGACCGTTCTCAATTATAACCCACATTTTAGATTCAACCGCTCGTTTCTCTATTTCAACTGGATTTAGCCAGCGTATACATTATGAATGCTACACAAGAGGAATACGCCTAGAGGATTGTTTTTTTACATATGTAAGATGTATTAAGTGTGTCGACCAGTAGCGGCTCGTCATTAGGGCCAGTGGGGTCGGGCCCCACCAAAAATAATGTATAATGTGTATTTATTATTTTCTAAATTACAATACAACAACGAAAAACCATGATTTTTCCGAACATTTTTTCTGGCCCCACCAACAAAAATGTTCACGAGCCGCTACTGGTGTCGACTTCCAGTGCAAGACTCGCACACTGTAACATATTGCTAAACCAAGAATTGTGGTCTCTGTGGCGTAGAACTTAGGTGCTTGCCTCTCGTTCAAGAGATACTAGGTTCGCTCCCTCACGGAGAAATCTGGATATTTTTCCAGAGATCCTAGATTTTAGTGAAGGTCAGATCGAAATTATATTCCTATCGGAGACGGAAGACAAAATGTAGGTCCCACGTTCACATTGATAACGTGAAAGAACACTTGGTAGTTTAAAATCGAGATCAGGCTGGAAAGACGTTGTCTGTGCAAAATCCATTAGAAAGACTATAAAATATAATTTCTCCAAAATAATTTTACCATCTTAAAAATTACATTGGGGACCCTCGCCGGTGCTACACATTTCGTGCACTGCCGCTGAGATACTCTTATGTAAGAAAGAAATCGGAGCAATTATAGTTACTCCCGAAGCGGAATGATGATGATCTTAGCAATCAAAACCATGAATACTTTTTCCTTCATTCAAGTTTTTTTAGATTTTCAAATTTTATTTTCATTTTTTATTTTATTTTTTCGATCCAGAAGCACTTGAGCTTTTCAGCTCTTCGGCTCGGTGCCATGGACATCGTAACCCTTCGGTTCGGTGCCACGAATACCGTGAATCTGGGGAACCTGTGGCTTTTCTGCCAGCCCGCGGAATTGAACCCGCGCTCACAGAGGGCTGGTCACCCGCAGTCCAACGCGCTACGAACACGCTGGGCACGAGGGCAAAACCATGAGATAAACCCCAGTAGATACATCAATCAACACAGAATGGAAGTTGTTAGCCTAAACACACTGAAATACGTGCTGGTGAGGAGATCGGAGTAATTATGGACATGTTCGATGTCCGATGAAGATGCTACACAAATGAACAATGACAGCAGGAAATCGAGATATTCAAAACCGTTTCTTTTTTTTCTATTTTCTTTTACTAGTTAAAAAAATGTTTCTGTCATGTTTGTTTTACCAGTTATCATTATATTTTATTTTTGTTGCCACATTTGATAATAATTTGTTTTTTCGCTTTTCTCCTCTACTTCATTATATTATATATATAATATATATTTAACCAGTGGCGGCTCGTCATTAGGGGCCAGTGAGGCCTTTGAAATCCAGCTTGTAGACGAGCAAGGAAGAGCGCAGGAGAGGACAGCTTATGTGATGTTTAACCACTGTATGACGGGAACAATCAGCATTCATACCCTTCGACATCTAACGAGGGAGACTTAACACCTATGACTCTACCCGGTGAGCAATGATATCATTTCTTAAACACTGAATTTCTATAACTTCTGTCCGCTCCCAATGGAGCAATGGGTTGCAACTATTAGTTGTTTTTTCCATTCGTCCGCTAGGAAATCAGATGTAGTCATGACGCCTAAATTGTTGCTGGAGCTACGGAGTACGTCCTTTGTAGAACACTCATGGTAGATGGCGTGTAATTTCTGCGGAGAGGGACCGAACCATATGAGATAAACCCGGTACAATGAATGTGAAGTATGTTTTTTTTCGATCCAGAAGCACTTAAGCTTTTGGCTCTTCGGCTTGGTGCCATAGACATCGTAACCCTTCGGTTCGGTGTCACGAACACCGTAGATCTGGAGAATCCGTGGCTCTTCTGCCAACCAGCGGAATTGAACCGCACTCACAGAGGGCTTGTCACCTGTCGTCCAACGTGCTACGAACACGCTGGGCAGGCGGGCATTTATTTTTTTCGATCCAGAAGCACTTGAGCTTTTCAGCTCTTCGGCTCGGTGCCATGGACATCGTAACCCTTCGGTTCGGTGCCACGAACACCGTAAATCTGGGGAATCTGTGGCTTTTTCTGCCATCCCGCGGAATTGAACCCGCACACACAGAGGATAGTCACCCGTAGTCCAACGCGCTACGAACACGCTGGGCAGACGGGCGGCAGGCGAGCATCGTTTGTTTTTAGATCCATTTTAGACTCCATAATATTAGACAATGTTGTGACAATAGTTACTAAATTCGTCAAATTTATAAAGGCAGCACGCTAACTCCAAGTAAAATCTACATCTTAACGTGGCAGAAAGAGAACAATAACAACTGATAAAACAAACATGACAAGGGATAGAATAAAATTTCAACTTGGAAAAAACTAGAAAAGTGAAGTGTTGTTGAATAATTCGGTTCACTGCTAACAAGAGACAGAGATAGGATGATGAAAATAACAAATAAGAGAACACTTTGAAATGAAAATTGTGACATATCCTTTACAGGACGTAGCCATCAACAACAGTACACGAGTCGGTGATTTTTTCTAGGCACCACTTATACGTTCAATGGTTTGTCATAGCTTTCTGAACAGTGAGGTCTATTTTTACCTTTTGTAAAAATCTCTCGGAAACCAATTTGCTTCCAAAACAGTAGTTCAAAAAGTTGCTCAAAAAGAGATGTAACAGATAGGACATCAAAGAGCATGCTTATTCCCAGTAGCACCGTATGGGTGTAAAACATGGACATTTAACAAGGCAATGGAAAACGGTTTTGTTTTTTTAAAATAAGTGCTACAGAAGGGTTCTCCGTATACCATGGGCATATAAGAGATAACACATATATATATATATATATATATATATACACGGACCATGTACAACCGTTCTCCTAATCAAAGGTAGCTAACAGACTAGACAGGTAGTTGATAGATAGATAAGATAGTAGAAATGAGATAGGTAGAGACCATAGGGCTTGCACACCAAAGCTACGCACTACGAGCAGAATAGCAGCACTAGAACGAGACTAGTTTGACGTAGATTAGTTAGTACTGCTAGCAAGTAGTGACAACATAAGGAGACGAACATAAATATTGAAATCGAACGGACGTGTTTTGATTGCCATCATGTAACAAAGTCAATAAACACGTTATGTAACAAAGTCAATAAACACGTTATGTAACTACCAGAACGTAGTTGTGTCATTTAACATCTTGTGTCACGTACTAAATGTCTTGAGTAAGTAATTATACCATCAATCGAGCAACATCAAACGGAGGGACGGCCAATAACTACCTGATTACCACCAAAAAGCAACCCTCCTACAGCATGGACCTCACGAACTCGACAGACAACATCGTAATAAATGGCCAAACACTGGAGAAAGTTGAACATTTTACATATTTGGGTAGTAAAGTGTCAAACAACGTAGACACGATGAAAGAAATAAACTCTCGTATTGCTATAGCAGCTAGTGCCTTCACTAAATTAACGAATATCTGGCAATCTCAAGACCTTAGTATATGCACAAAAGTTAAATTATTTAGGTCATGTGTGATTCCTGTACTGTCCTACGGTTGTGAAAGTTGGAAATCAACAAAGAAAATTGATAAGAAACTGGACAGCTTTGAGAATAAATGTCTACGAAAATTATTAAAAGTAAAATGGAGTGATTTCGTTTCTAACAACACAGTGAGAGATAGAACACAGCAACAACCCGTATCAAATATTATAAGGAAACGAAGGTGGAAATATTTAGGTCATGTTCTTAGATCAGACGAAAAGAGACTAAATCGACAAGTCCTTATGTGGTCACCAGTTGGGAAAAGAAAACGTGGAAGACCAAAGACCACTCTTCGAAGAACCATCCAACAAGAAAGTAAACTATTGGGATGTAAAACCATACAAGATCTCCAACTGCTAGCAAAGAACCGTATCACATGGAGATCTAAAACCTCTGTCCTATGTGCCGCCTTTGGCTCGAAAGGAATAAACTAAACTAACTACAGCATATATAGATATATCCAGAAAGAACTCAAAATCAAAGAAAACTGGCTGATGCTACAAATAAGAATGGGGAAGCTGAAGTATAGGTCGGCCTAAGGAGACCCTGAAACGAACTTTGCTGAGAGAGGCAGAAAATATCGGTCTCAGTTCCATGGAGGAGATTGAGCGAGTTGCCCAGGATAGAGCGGATGGAGAAATTACTTGCAGGCCCTATGTAGCGTATAACGGTACGAGAGGAATTATTATTATTATTATTATTATTAAGCTGAAGTACGAGTATGTTGGGTATATAAAAATGCATGAAAGATTAGAAAAGACATTCTTGTAAGTAGGCATCCCGGCAAAAAGGAGAAGATGAAGACCAAGGAGAAGATGGATTCAGGATGTAACTGGCGATTTGAGTATGACCGTTGCGATGGTGAGACATCTGGACTATGAGAGAGAGAAACTGCGAAGGACTGTTAGGGTGGTAACAAAGCTCTGCTGAGAATAAGTTAAAGGATGATGATGATGATGAGTCCGAAATATTGAATAGCGTTATAATTCTACTTCTATGTCTTCTTGTATCCTTACAGTGTTACCGGATTATTGATCAGAGTAGTGGTTTTCTATTTTTGTCTTGCACTGCGTTAGTGGTTAGTGTCAGAGTTATTTTGTCTGACAGGATTTCAGTTTCAGTTTCAAATATCTTCATTGCACTCCGGACATGTCCATAGTTGCTCCGGTCTCCTTCGCAATATCTCCAACAGCGTCCAGCGACTGACCGTACCAGTTCGATTTTGATTGAAGAGCTTTCTCACGTACCTGTTCTGCTGTTCTTTTCTTGTTACTCCAATCTTCAAACCCAGCTCCTGCAATCTAGTAGTTGGCGTGGATTGGTTTAAATGAAAATCTTCTTTGCGGCCACACTCTATGAGGGCGTTCAAAATATCAGCTATATCCATTGGCTGGCCCTCTGATATGGTGGCAGAACCAGCCAGCCTGTCTGCTCTCTCATTGCCAACGACACCCATGTGCCCCGGAACGAAGATAAGTGTGATTCTGCAAATTATTGACAGGATTCTAGTGTTATACTTGGATTGCCATACGTTCTCATATTTGTGGACACATCCTCTCTTCTTCTTCTTCTTCTTCTTCTTCTTCTTTGCGTTCGTTCTTTACGACCAGTTTTAATCACACTTTGTGATATGTTTGATCTTTGCCAAGAACGTGTATACGTTGCACATTGGTTTGGTAGGCCCCTAAACGCATATACTTCTACACGTTTAGGACATGTGCATCCGATTTCAGCCAAACCTCGTTAGTCGCCTCTTACGACATGCATGGCAGGTAACAGTGGTTCTATTCTTTACACCCCAAATTTGGGCCGGTAACCACTCAGGCGAGGACACCTCCTCATATGAGGAGTAAATCTGTGCGATCGCAACCATTTTTGAAAATTCGTAGATTTGTTCGCAATTTTACAAGTCAAAAATTAATTTAACACTTTGTCAGTGTTCTCACCATGTGGTAACCACATTCAACTTCGTAAAATTTGGTTTTCTAACTTGGCACTCGAAACAGAATCTACACTATTTGAAAAACTACTAGGATTCGTAAGAGCAAACAAAACACGGATGCACATTCATGCGTTTTTCTCTTTTATATAAGCGTGTTTACCTGACCAAGTTCCGCCTGTAGCAAACTCTGTTTGACTTCCGCTTCCGTCTTTCTTTAATACTGAAGTGTGTGTATTGTGTTCCATCGTGTAAAGGGGCATGTAGTTATCCGATTTAATCTGTAGTACATTCTAAATTTAAAATATTCCAACCACTGAGTGAATTTTCATGTTTAAGGTGACTTGATTGTGATGACATGTAGTGGGAAAATATGGAAGCTTCCATCAGATTTTTGACTGACAAAAGTGTGCACATAGATTATTCAAAGTGTTGTTATGTTATGCTATGTTATGTTATGTTATGCGATCGACGTCATGGCACATCGGACATTCCCATTCGTGTTCTGTCCTCCGCTGCAGCAGACATCCCAAATTCCATTTGCTCACTGTACCCATGAGAAGTTGATTAGTATACCTTCTCTCTCTACCACGAAAACGACACTGCCTGGCATGTCCAAACTTAACTCCTAATTCCCAAACTCGTCCTAGTGTCTGAGACTTGTCAAAGTGTTGTGATCAGTACTGCAATGTAGAAAAATTTGCACCCACCTATAAAAATTAAGTGCCATCACAAAAAAAAGTGATGGGAGCAGGAGCAGTGAAATGTACCCTGAAATTGTGAAGATAGCACAGTTCTTTTTTACTATTCCAGCACACAGTGCTTCGGTAGACAGACGATTTTCTTTAATCCATGCCCAATGGACCAACGAGAGAAATCGTCTTAGTGTGGATTCAGTCAAATCAATTTCATTTTTAAAGTTAATTTTAAACATTTCACGTGCAGGTAATTTTATGGAGATTTGATGCAAGAGAAAGACATTCTACGAAAAGATCAGGTCATGAGAAAATATACCTGGAACACAATTCAATTGAATTTAATATTAGCAGAAATGTCCTCATTTCGGAAGATCAAATTATGGCAACCATAGTTATGCAATGATCAACAGCATTTTCATACCTACATTGTGTTACTAGAGCCAAACATGGACAATGAGCAAGCACAGTCGCAAAAATTACATGTGAAATGTGATGTCTACGAAAATTTATCAACAACACCAGAAAAGACAAAAGTCACCAACATCAGCATAAGAAAGAAAGTTGGCACAGAACCTTGCTTGAATTACATTGAGAAACAAAGAATGAAGTGATTTGGCCACGTAATACAAATGCATCCAAACTCCACAGTATACAGAGACTTCTTAACAGAACATCAGGAAAGAAGGCGAGGGGAAGACCACAAAAATATGGTTAGATGGCATAGCAGAATCTTGTCAAAGAGCAAGAATAACTATCACCCAAGTCACCAGAACATCGCAAGACAAAAACAGAAAACTACGACACTGAACAACAACACGGTAGCAGTTTGACGACAAAATAAGAAGTTACACAAAGTTTTTCTAGCTTAGTTATTTCATTTCTTCGATAGCATAAATGTACTTGCTAGTTAACAGATTAAGATGAGGAACTCTGAGGAAAAAAACCTAAGCAGATACCAGTGGAGAAATAGCTAAGGAAGAGAGACGCTGGAGATGGACAGGACATACATTGAAAAGACCGACCGGAAGCATTGCAAAACAAGCACTAGGTTGGAACCTCCAGGGAAAAAAGAGACCTGGAGAAGAGAGCTAGAGACTGATGTTAAAAAAACAGGTATAAAATGAAAAGAATTGGAAGGGATGGCAGGAGAGAAGACGAGCTGGAAGAAGTTTATTGAAGACCTGTGCTCCGTTGGGAGTTGAAAGGTGAAGAAGCAGAAGTTAACACAACCCACAGCCAACTCTAGATAACTAGGCCAGACAACTGACAACGGGTTCCCTGACCTAAATCAGAAAAGGGGCCGGAAAATATAGAGGTTTGATAGAACACTGCAAGTTTGTTTGCAATTGTACTCAATTCTGTGAGACTATGGTTATTTATTGGTAAAAATATTAATAATATTGATATTCCTTATTGTTAAACTTAACTTGTTGCATAATATAACTTCGATTTAGCATTTTGTGTTGATTTTAAAATGAATTCGTCTATATACACCAATACTGAAATGCGAGTCACGTGGTGTAGTTGGAGGTCTGATTTCCCATAATTCTTACCTGAGTCCGAAGGCCTATGTGTTTATAGTCGGCTCTGCACAACCTATGATCCAACATTCCACCGGTTTTAACATTATACTATTTTCTGGCAAGTAGCCAACCATTGAAAAGTATAAGATAAATTTTCTAAACAATTTTTACTTTAAACGTAACGTATACCATAAACATGCAGACGATTATTTTCTACTAATGAGTTTGGTTTTTTAAAGAAAATTTTCCGTACTAAAATTCTTTCTTTACTAAAAAAAAATACATTTTAATTTGTATTTTGTTTCTTGTATTTCATTAGAAAAACATATTTTAAGATTAAAGTAATTAAAAACATATGTCGATATTAACGAAATGAAATAAAATATCAATACCAGTTTAAAAAGAAGGGTTTAAAAGCCGAAGGATTGACTTAATTTGCACCGGGTTTGGCTGAAATCGGATGCATGTGTCCTAAACGTGTAGAAGTCTATGCGTTTAGGGGCCTACTAAACCAATGTGCAACGTTTACATGTTCTTGGCAAAGATCAAACATATCACAAAGAGTGATTAAAATTGGTCGTAAAGAACGAACGCAAAGAAGAAGATTGCAGCGGGTTTTACCCCATATGGCTCGGTCCCTCTCCGCAGAAATGGCACACCAACTACCGAGAGTATTGCATAAAGCACAAACTCCGTAGCTCCAGCTACAATCCTAGGGGTCTCTGGAAAAACTGCACTCGTGAATAGAACGGCGCGGTCCGGATTCGAACCCACGACCTTCGACTCACAAGGCAAAGGGCTTAACCACTCAGCCGCAGAGACCCCCAAAACTCCTGTATTTGAATTCAGATTTAATATAAACATCACAGCAACATTTATCATGTACATTCTCCATTCTCCAGACAGAGATGGATGGATACATTCAGATGATGTCAGAATGCCAGACTCCCTCTTTTGATAATTGCAGACGCTAGGTGAGCTTGGGATCGCATTTACTTCGGTATATATATATATATATATATATATATACATGTCTCTAGCTCTGACGCCGCTGGCGCTTAGGGTAGGAACAAATGCTCACCATTCTTCTCTATTCTTGACCGTCTTCTGTATTGTGTTCCAGCTATGATTCATTTCTTTCAGTTCTTGTTCTACTGTTATCCTCCAGGTCGTTTTGTGTCTTCCACGTTTTCGTTTACCCTCTCGTGTCCATCACAGTGCAGTTTTCATGAAAGAGTTAGTCTCTATGCGTATCACATGTCCTATCCATTTCCAGCTTCTCCTTTGAATGATCGAGTTCATCTTCCCTTGTTGACACTGTGTAAGCCATAGATTCCCAAACTTGTTGGGCCCATCGCCCACTTTGCACGACATAAACTATGTAACGCCCCCGATCCCTATTTTAACAGTTTGCCAACGCCCCGCCCCCACACACACATATATATATATATACACATGCTCTATTTTCACTTTGACATAGAACATTGATATATTACCAAAGCGATGATTTGGCTAGAATCACAGACTTATATCCATGCATGTCTTCTCAGTGACTCAATGAGTATGCTCAGGAAGATTGAAACAGGATGGGCTATGAGACATTGGATAGAATCGCTGGGGAGGTCTAAGCTGACAAAGATCAGTTTTATTTTTGTGCCAGGCATGCAGGTGTAAGGGGGAATGAACGTGCGGATAGGCTTGCAGTATGGCTGCTGTCCAAAGCGGACGAGCAATGGACCAGGCTGATATTATAAATTCCTTAAGGGAGAGAGGGCGTGTACATGATTCACGTAATAGCGGTGAATCCACAACACTAACCAGACTGCAAGAACTCAAAGTTAAGTGTGGTGTAGCTCGACAGGAACGCTATGCTGGCAGACAAAGAAGAATTGTAAACCAACAAAGAACCGGTGTCGTTAGTCGCCACACGCTGATGGACATACTGAGGGAGAGATCGGAGCACTTATGGACTAATTTGTTCGACGTGCAGTGATGGTGATCCGACGACTAAACTAAACATTGATATATATTTATGTCACACATGGTCCATTTTCAAATGATTATATGCATGAAATAGAAAAAAAAAATTGATTAAAAAAAATGGATTGTGTAAGATGAATATAAATGCAGAATTCAAATTTTAAATAATTATTCAATCGCAAAATCACGAAAATAATTGATGTTAAAATATATATTATTAATTTCTTCTTTAAGGAGCCACCGACACCTAATCGCCTGAACACCCCTTAAATTCTTCTGAACTCACTATCGCCCCCTAGAACGCTTCAGCGACCACTAGGGGCGGTACCGCCCACTTTGGGAAACGCTGGTGTAAGCAGTTCTTGGTTAAGGAATTCAACATCTTCACTTCATGTTTCCAGAAGACAGTTGGGAAAGAATGTACAAGTACATGCTACAGTACGCATTGGATAGTATTTTTAAACTGATACTGATTTTGTGGGTTACTACCACAAAAGGGGAAGTAACACAAAAATATATATATAATTATGCGATTAGTTTCATAAGTTCAAAGGTCTTCCTCTTCAAACACTTCATATTGATCCCTTGTTAACCACTCTGTGCGATTTGTATGTAATCTGAGCCTAAGAGCGATTGTGCGTTGTGCCAGTTATGCGCCTGCAAGTAGCCCGCACATCCGATTTCTGCGACGATTTTTTTATTCACTGGGGTAGCTTCCTAGGGCTTACATCAGTCGCCTCTTACGATATGTCTTGTATGACGCAGTGTTACTATTCTTTGCTTCACCAGTGGGATCAAAGAACATCCTCTTTATCCATCTTAAACTCTCCCACAATCAATGGAAACATGTCTGCTTCTTACTTCTGCGAACACCTGCATGTTCAGGACAGTAGATCCACGCAAGGCTATTGAGGTTAGAAGCCTCTATAGGCTACATTTACTCATACCACAATCTACCTCTATGGACCTTCCGCAGAATTGTTTATACTGTAGACAACATCTAGCACAGACAAATTGTTTTCAAGTTTAAAGTTACAAAGAGATAAGTTGTTTCCGTGATTTTAGTTGTCAGCAAGAAGTCCTTCTGTGTGCCCCACAATTTCTCCTTCAAACTGTGTCTCAAGAGACCAGGTTTGAGACTGTAGTTCAATGATGAGGTGGCACGTTTGCAGAATAGGTTGTGGAGTCTAGGGACACTTTCGACATGTGCATCGGTCAGTTTGTGCAGCTTTCATTTTGCCGAGATGGGTTTGTAATCTACATTGCCCTGTGGTGGTTTATTGATTTTAAAATGTGCTACTTCGAAACCAAGACATAACACTTAATAATCACATGAACAGACGCCTACCACAACACACTACAAAGTGCCAGCTGTGTGGACATTATCATGAAACCGTTCATCCCCACCTCTTCAGGTACCAAGCGCAAGATGATGTCAGGAAGATCCTCCTTCCTCCAAGGCCAGATAAATGAAACACATTAGATGGAACAAAAGAACAACTTACAAACACATGCAGATACCACTATCTAGCATTAGGTCGAAGGGTAAGAGCTCAAAGGCCGCTTGATCATTGAAGAAGAAGAATGGAGGGTAGATAGACTCTACTAACGTATGCACAAACAGCACCAGCAAAGGACAGAGACACATATCCTGTATGAGTATTCAACATACAACTAACAGAGTACACACACATACATGTCCAGCCACCATGTCAGTCCAAGTCAAGTTATAGGGAGATATACACAAACTCCAGTTAACTACTAACTACTTTAGAAATATACAAGTTATATGGAGATATACACAGACTCCAGTTGACCACTAACTACGTTAGAAGTATACAAGTTATATGGAGATATACACAGACGCCAGTTGACCACTAACTACTTTAGAATATACAAGTTATATGGAGATATAGACAGACTCCAGTTGACCACTAACTACGTTAGAAAGTATACAAGTTATAGGAGATATACACAGATTCCAGTGACCACTAACTACTTAGAAATACACAAATGGAGTCTGCAAACGCTGTTGGAAAAACGAGAAAATGAATGGAAAAGCAGACATCATTAATAATCTACGTTAGAAGTATACAAGTTATATGGAGATATACACAGACGCCAGTTGACCACTAACTACGTTAGAAGTATACAAGTTATATGGAGATATACACAGACTCCAGTTGACCACTAACTACGTTAGAAGTATACAAGTTATATGGAGATATACACAGACTCCAGTTGACCACTAACTACTTTAGAAATATACAAGTTATATGGAGACACAAACTCCAGTTGACCACTAACTACTTTAGAAATACACAAATCGATGTCTGCAAACGTTGGGAAAAAGGAGATGAATGGAAAAGCAACAAACTATATTAAAGTTCTTCCGTCATTGTTGACGAGCGCTGACCTAGCATACACATCATTTTATTTTTTTGTTGAAACTATTTTACATTATTCCAAAATGTTGGTTATTGGTTACTGGACGTCTGCTTCTTCTTCTTCTCCCGCTATGAATTCATGCGTAGTCAGTGCATCCAGTATGGTGCTTCTGTCTGATTTTTGCACAAAGGCTTGCTTTCCCTATCATCAGTGTCCATCGCTATTCCGGAGAGCCTTCTCCTACTTCAGACGTGGTTACTGAACTTATGTCATTGTACTCTGGGCAACCCATAGGTGCTCAGTCTCCCCCATACGATATCGAAGGGTATGCATACTGATGGTTCCCGTGGCTCGCTGGTTAAAGACATTCCTCACTCTGGCTCTGAGGAATTCAGTTCTACTTGTACAACGGGTTCTAAAATATACCAAAATGTAAAAACATAACTAAAACAATTGCCATATTTATTTCTGGCATATGTATTTTTTGTGTTTTCTGTTTGAAGAATCTAAAAATAGATCATTGATCGTCGGATACTTTCTGTAACATATGTGACACTCAACATTAGTATTATAGTGTCACATTGTTGGAAACACCTGGCAATTATTAAATTACTCACACCTCTAAGGCCTTACATTGATGCATAGTTGTGTACAAGCAGGTGTTCCAGGTAATGACAGAGAAATGTTTGCATCAACAACATCTGTAGTCGGGATGCGAGGATGAACAAGTGGGGCACACTCCAGTCATTAAACTTCTAGTATCATCAGCATCATCAGTGGCGGCTCGTCATTAAGGGCCAGTGGTGCCGAGCCCCACCAAAAAGAATGTGCAATGTGTATTTATTATTTTATAAATTAAAATATAACCTAACCCAAAACCATAATTTTCCCAAAAAATGTCTCTGGCCCAACAAAAAAAAAAGATAACGAGCCGTCACTGAGCATCATCATCCTATAGCTTGTCCTGAGTAGAACTTTGCCACCCTAACAGTCCTTCGGAATACATCTTCTTCTCATTGACCAGATGTTTCATCTCTGTAACCATCATGATCAAATCATCAGTCGCATAGTGAATCTACCTTCTCCCTGATCTTCCTCTTCGTCTCCTTCCATAGTGATCTTCTTCAGCCATTTAGTCTTTTTGGATGTCAAAATTACTTTAATTTTTGCATTCTTATTTGTAGCATCAGCAATTTTCTTTGGCTGTGACTTCTATCTGGATAGATCTGTTTGTTCTCTTCTCTGTCCATAATATACTTCTAGTATACATGCAAATAATATAACAGTTGTTACTAGTGGTTGATCAGACATTAGTCTGATTTCATTACCTTCTCCTGCTTTTAGTTTCCGTACACTAAAACAAGAGAACCGAGTAGTGTAGTTGTTAGTGAACTCGCTTCTCAAGGCTGGTGGTCTGGGCTTAACTCCCACAGTGTGCGTGAAATTTTCCAGCCTCAAGTGGGTACCAGACATGCTCTGGGAAACTAAAGGCGGCCGGCGTGATGTTGACCACATCACCCATCGTGTGCCGACGGTCAATGAAAAATACGGGCCTACACTGTATTGCCCTATATACCACGAGGTATGAAAGGGTTCCTTTACTTTTACTTTTTTTTTTACACTAAAACAAGTTTTCCATTAGAATGGCCAGATAAGAACAGAACAGAGTAGGCTCATCAATTAACATCAAACTGGTACGGTTAATCACTGGAAGCTGTTGGAGATATTGCCAAGGAAATATGAGCAAATATGGGTATGCCCGGGAGTGCAATGAAGGTACTCCAAACTGAAACTGAACTGAACAAGCACTGTTTTTAATCATGAAATGAAAATCGTGGCATATCCTAAAGGACGTAGCCATCAACCACAATAAACGAGTCGTTGATTTTCTAGGCACCACTTATACGTTCAGTAGTTTGTCATTGTTTTTTGAACGATGAGGTCTACTTTACCTTTGTAAAAATCCCACGGACACAAATTTGCTTCAAACTTGCCCACCGTGGGGTTTGAACCAGGTACGCTTGAGTTCGTGATCCAGCTTACTACCGCTTGAGCTACAGACGCCCACTTTAATCATACAATTTTTAAATGAGAATTCCCTTACACAATATATAACAACATTCATACGGTCGACAGTAGAGCACTGTTCATTTATATCAGCGTTGGCAAAGCTCAAAGCTATGTTCTAGAAATGTCTATACAATGAACTATACACACATACCACCAAATGGATCTTTTGAATTTTTTTTCCTCTGAGTAAAACATTTTGGCTTGTGATGTGGCTTGTTGGAACATTGGTACCATCCATAAGGTTTGTCACATGACATGTTGTAGTTTAAGAGTTAACTCGTGTTGCAGAACTTGGAAACTGATGACGCATCTATGATGATGCTCGTCCAGCACGAGTGATGATGACCACACAATTTTCATCCAAAGAAATGTTGTTACGTTATGTTCTTGTACAGTGTGAGCAAGGTATACTTGCGCTTGTGGGGAGTTTTACTGCCTTTCTGTTTTGACGTTTTTGTTCCATCCGTCCTGTTCTACCTGCCTCGCATGCCGAGGAACCGTGTCGAAGAAGTGTGCGCCAGGGTGATTAATCCGACGCATCTATACTAACAAATAGTAAACAGAGCTCTATATGAATTTTGTAAACTTTCAAAACACAAAAGATCCATGCCCCATCCCAGTGGCGGTTCGTGCTAAGTTTTGTTGATTGGGCCAGACATATGTTTTTTGTGAAAAATCAAGGTATTAGGTTAGGTTATATTTTAATTTATACACGTTAAACATTTTTTGGTGGGCTCGGCCCACTAGCCCTTAATGACGAGCCGCCACTGCCCCATCCCATGTTTTAATTATCAATCTTGAACTGTCTTGTTTCTCCATTGGTTACAGTATTCTCTTGTCTACATCTGATTATCTATTTAAACAGGATATATTCTCTTCATAACTCCACTGTATACAGTCTTCTACTAACTCCACTGTATACAGTCTTCTACTAACTCCACTGTATACAGTCTTCTACTAACTCCACTGTATACAATCTTCTACTAACTCCACTGTATACAATCTTCTACTAACTCCACTGTATACAGTCTTCTACTAACTCCACTGTGTATAGTTTTTACTAACTCCACTGTATACAATCTTCTACTAACTCCACTGTATACAGTCTTCTAAGTTTAGGAAAACTAGGCATGAAGAAACAATTATTAAGATAAATAAAATTCAGACAAATAAAGTATTTTGGGCACATAAAAAGACATGACACCATGATAAAATCGTTACTAGAGGAGAAAGTTGAAGAGCAAGAGGAAGACCGAGAGATAAGTGGGAGGAAACTTTAAGAAATGGACAGGTTACAGTCTGGCAGAGTGCAACACCAAGGCGAAAGACAGAGGATGCTGGAGATTCATTACAGTCAACCTTCGATGTGGAGACGGCACCTGATGATGATGATGATAGTCTTCTACAACAGAACACAAGAAAAGAAGACGAGAGGAAAACCACCAAAAATAGGTTTAGTTTACATAGTAGAATCTTGTCAAAAAGCAAAATTAACTATCATCCACGCCACTAGAACAGTGCAATAGTAGGACACTGGGTAACTACCTAGTAACAGTTTGACGACAAAAGAAGAAGAATTGGATAGGACAGGAGATAAAAAGCAATAGATATGACACACATTGCGAGAACGGCTGATAGTATATCAAAGTGGATCTTTGGGCAGCTAAGGCCCGTGGGGAAGAGTCAGTCCGTCAAACATTTTTGGCAGACCACCAAGGTATATAAAACATACACTTTAACCATTAAGTGGAACACAATTAATTTAGGAAAATTACACACACAAACACACAAACCACCTTACAGAATCAGTGTTAGAAAATAAATATAATAATAAGTTCATAAACAGTATCCTTTAAGAATGATGTCTTCAAATCTCTGATGGGACAAGTAAGTTAAAGAAGTCTTATCTTATCTTATCTTATCTTAACCACATTTGCCGTGAAGCGTCGTGGGAGAGTTAGTTTCCTATCTTGTGCCAGGTGTGTTGCGCTTGACGTTGTCAGTCCATGCTTTCGCAGGGACTCTGAGATGTTATCTATCCATCTTGTTCTTGGCCTGCCTCGTGCTCTGCGCCCTGAGTGTCGATTATTATAGGCACGTGATGGTAGTAAATGTGGTTCCATTCTCATTAAATGGCCGAACCACTTGAATCTTTGCTTCTCGATGTACTGTATGCATGGTATAGTACCAACGATGCTTCTGATATTCTCGTTTCTCACTCTATCTCGCCTTGTAACGTTGACAGCTTTTCGTAGACATCTCATTTCACATGTTGTAATCTTTCTTTCTTGTGTCTTAGTCAGGGCCATGTTTGGCACTGATAGCAGAGAGTTGGAATAAATATGCAGTTTATCAGTTGTCGTTTGACTGCCATGTTAATGCTTGGATGTTTTAATAGTGGTGACAGTTGGTATGTCACTGCATTTGCCTTCTGGCATCTGGTCTGCACATGTAAATACCCTACCGTTCTGCAAGTTCTGTCGTAGGCTCATCTTTATAGAAGTGTAATTTATAGAAGAATAGTTAAAGAAGTGTTGGTGGATAAACCAACTCTTTCTTTCTTTCTCGAAACCTGTTTGCCTTGCCGCGTCAGGTCAAGAAAAGATTTCTAAAACGGGCCCTTGTATGCGCTTCGTAGATAGTGTCTTTCGTCGCCTCTGTTATCTCTGAGGTCCATCTTTTGCGTGGCCGACCTTTGTTTTGTACCCATTGTATCGGAGCAGCATTGCTCTTTGGGGTGCACTGTCTGTTGATAATCTGCTTACGTGGCCGAACCATTTAATTTGTTGTTTCTTGATGAAGTCTAGTACTGATGTTGTACCCACTTTTTCCTGATGTCTTCATTTCTCAACCGGTCTCTTCTTGTTACACCCATCATTCTGCGTAGACACTTCATCTCTGTCGTGACTAGTTTTCTTCTATCATTTGTTGTCAGTGTCCAGGTTTGGCACTGGTGACATAATGTGGGAAGAAAGATTGTCCCCACAAACCAACTCAGATGCTGCAAAGACAGAGTCGTTGTTTTAGGGGGGTTGTTTAAAGACCAGAAACTATACAGACAGTCGTATTTCATTATACGGCCAGCATGTCTCCGAGATCAAACGTGTGATTTCCACCCTGTGTTGTCGAGGTTCTCAGGCGGAGCAAAAGAATAGTAACACTGCAACCTACAAGGAATGTCGTAAGAAGCGACTGAGGTAGGGCCTAGGGAAGCTACCCTAGTATGTTCATAAACCGGAACTAGCCTAGTCAGTAAATTTGTGAAGTAGTAAGTGTTCTTTGGCGTAGATCCAAGCCAAAATATGCGGCATTAAAAAGATCATTAAAGAGTGCTCATCATATGATGCAAGAAGGAACGTCACACTTAGTCAAAAAGGTTCTTATTCTTCTTCTCTTCCACCATTTACTTCTTTATAGAAGTGTTGGGGTGAAACGTAGTGATCTTGTGTGTGCTTGTTTTAAGGCACTTTGTAAGCTGATATTCATGTTTGTAAGGTTGTTCTTGATGCCGTCGCTCCATCCTTTGCGTGGTCTTCCTCTTGCCTTGTACTCATTATACTTTTTCTGTGTGGCTCTCTGTGGTAGGCGATACCAGGGCATTCTGGTCAGGTGTCAAAAAGGTTGCAAATTACAAAAGGCTTTTTGGCGTAGATCCAAGACCAAATATAAGGCGATAAAGGGATCATTAAAGAGAAATGTATTCACGATGTCTGGAAAGTGTTTGACTGCCGGCATGGCAGACTTGAACATTTCCGAAGACCGAAAACTTCGGATGCGCTTATCCTACACTAGTAGGGGTTTAACGGGGGCGCAACGTTCTAACAGTTCTTGGCAAAGGCTATTTATATATCACAATAAGAACGATCAAAATGGTCGAGAGGAACGAACGAAACAAACAGCTAGCATAGTAAATAAAACGCGTTATAGAAATCGCATGTGCTGGCCTACTTGTAGGCGCATAACTGGCACAACGTACAATCGCTCTTAGGTTCAGATCACATAAATATCACAAAGAGTGGCTTAACAAATAGTCGATATGGAGCGATCGAAGAATAATAAGAAGACAAAAAAAAGTGATTTCGATTTAATCTGTGCAATTGGTAAATGGTAATATGATATAATCATGGTGGAGGTAGATGGTAGGTACACAAGTAAGGCGCATAAAACTTCTAAGCTATACCACATGTTACATAATGGAAATATCATATAAGAAACGAAAAGTGATTTTAAAAATGCCTTACTTTCCAGGGAGGATTACTGCGGATTATTTCTTTATTCTGTGTCGCGATAATCCTGCGCTAATCTTTTTTAAGATATTGCGCAATACAGTTAGAAAAACATGACCAGATTTGGACATGTCTGTGCAGGAAATTCAATCACAATATTCTTATCAAATCTGTAAGCTACTAGTTTATAATTTAATATCCATTTCTATTTCTCTCTCCATCCTCCTATACATCTCTCATTCCCATTTTACAGTTTTCCCTAAGTAATATGTAATTAATGTAAGTAATATGTAATTAATATAAGTAATATGTAATTAATGTAAGTAATATGTAATTAATGTAAGTAATATGTAATTAATGTAAGTAATATGTAATAATTAATAAGTAAGTAATATAAATTGTTACAGAAGAGTCCTTGTATATTTGGATAGAGAAGATAGAATTAGAAGTAAAAAAGATCCTATCCAGAAAGAACTTACCAAAATTTCAAATAAAACTGGCTGATGTTACAAATAAGAGAAAAATTGAGATATTTTGGACATATAAAAAGACATGAAGGGCTGGAGAAGACCATGATCGAAGGAGACATACCGGCAAAGAGAATAAGAGGAAAACCACGGAGAAGATGGATTCAGGATGTAACTGATGGTTTGAACATGACGGCTGCAGAGGCAGGGCATCTGTCCTATGAGAGACAGAAATTATGGAGGACTGTTGGGGTGGCAAAGTTCTGTTCAGGACAAGCTATTTGATGATGCTGATGAATATATCATTTCTAAATTATAAAAGTTGTCGATGGAATTTATGTAATTTATCAAAACTTTGTTAGAGTATCCGGAGTTCAAATTGTTTAGGTCCGGCTCCTGATAAATAAAAAAATTACCCATATAAGGTATATATGGTGAACAAGCAACAAAGTGAAAAATAACAGCAGACGTCTTTAAAAAAAGGGGATCAAAAGGCGAAGGATTGACTTCATTGCACCGAGTTTTCCATGTCCCTCTCTGTAGAAATCGCTCTAGATGTGCAAAATGTATTACACAAAGCACAAACTTCGCAGTCTCAGCAACAATTCTAAAACATCTCCGGAAAATAATGCACTCGTGAACCGAACGACGAGGTCAGGATTCGAACTCACGATCTTCATAACGCAAGCAAAACTGTTAACCCTTTCAAAAAAGAGATGCCCCCTTACATTGAGGTAAGTAATCGTGGAAAGGACAGAACTTTATTTTTTTTTTTAAACAAATTTGGTGTAAGTTTGTTGAAAACCTGTGCTTCAGTTGGAGCTGTAAAGTTTGAGTTTGATCGATTATGTCCCACAGTTCACTCTCGTCAATAATGTATTCCGTGGTAAGATGTCATCGTAATATGTTGCCAGCGTTGGCAAAGTATGGTCGACGTTATCTCAATGGATCATCATAAGTGATGAAAACCATATCAGTATTAACAATCACTAGTCAATCGAACTCGGGCAAAGCTATGGCTCGATGTAGTCAGTTAAAAGTCAATCAAATGTAACGAGCCAGTTTTAATATTATGTGGTATATTGGTTAATATTCCCATGTGGAATATTTGGGGAAATTTCATGTGGTATATTGAGGAAATGGCAATTGGTATATTTGGGGTAAAAATAACAGAGCAGTTCACCTGTTTAGGTAGCAATTTTGATTGCAAAGGAAATGTTTAAAAAGAAATTATGATACGAGTTGACAAAGCAACATCAGCTTTTAAAAGTCTCAATAAAATATGGAACTGCAAGTTATATAGTATTGAAATTAAATTACGAATTTTCAATTCAAATGTTGTATCAATCCTAACATATGCTAGCGAGAGTTGGAAAATGACTAAAGATATAGAAAACAAGTTGAATGCATTTGAAAATAGATGTCTGTGAAAAATAATGAAAATAAAATCGAACGAATTCAGGAGAAGTGATGAAATCAGAGACATGTCTGGTCAACCACTAGTGACAACTGTTATAAGAAGGAGAAGATGGAGATATGTTGGGCACACCTTGAGGAGAAATGATCAACGAATATCAAAGCAGGCATTGAAGTGGGATGCAAAGGGTTCAAGAAAGAGAGGTCGACCTAAGGAGACCCTGAAACGAACTTTGCTGAGAGATGCAGGAAATATCGGTTTCAGTTCCATGGACGAGATTGAGCGAGTTGCCCAGGATAGAGGTATGGAGAAATTACTCGAGGCCCTATGTAATAGAATACGAATATATATGTATTGAGAGGAATGTAGTTATTATGTTTGGGGTAACACTGTAAGTCATATATGTTTGATAGAACATGTGTTATATGTTGAAATAAAACATCTGTAAGTATATATGTTTGATAGAACACTGTAAGCTATATATGTTTGATAGAACACTGTAAGCTATATATGTTTGATAGAACACTGTAAGCTATATATGTTTGATAGAACACTGTAAGCTATATATGTTTGATAGAATACTGTAAGCTATATATGTTTGATAGAACACTGTAAGCTATATATGTTTTGATAGGAAAACTACTTTTGTAAGTCTATATATGTTTGATAGAACACTGTAAGCTATATATGTTTGATAGAACACTGTAACTATATATGTTTGATAAACACTGTGTATATATGTTTGATAAACACTGTAACTATATATGTTTGATAGAACACTGTAAGCTATATATGTTTTGATAAGAACACTGTAAACTATATATGTTTGATAGAACACTGTAAGCTATATATGTTTGATAGAACACTGTAAGCTATATATGTTTGATAGAAACACATATGTGATAAACACGTAACTATAATGTTTGATAGAACACTGTAAGCTATATATGTTTGATAAAACACTGTAAACTATATATGTTTGATAGAACACTGTAAGCTATATATGTTTGATAGAACACTGTAAGCTATATATGTTTGATAGAACACTTAGTATATATGTTTGATAAAACACTGTAAGCTATATATGTTTGATAGAACACTTGTATATGTGATAACACTAGTTATTGATAAACACTGTAAACTATATATGTTTGATAGAACACTGTAAGCTATATATGTTTGATAGAACACTGTAAGCTATATATGTTTGATAGAACACTGTAAGCTATATATGTTTGATAGAACACTGTAAGCTATATATGTTTGATAGAACACTGTAAGTTTTATATGTTTGATAGAACACTGTAAGCTATATATGTTTGATAGAACACGTAAGCTATATGTTATAGAAACTTATATATGTTTGATAGAACACTGTAAGCTATATATGTTTGATAAAACACTGTAAGCTATATATGTTTGATAGAACACTGTAAGCTATATATGTTTGATAGAACACTGTAAGCTATATATGTTTGATAAAACACTGTAAACTATATATGTTTGATAGAACACTGTAAGCTATATATGTTTGATAGAACACTGTAAACTATATAGTTGAAATGATATATGTTTGATAGAACATGTAACTATATATGTTTGATAGAAACTGTATATATGTTTGATAGAAACTGTAAACTTATATGTTTGATAGAACACTGTAGTTATATATGTTTGATAAAACTGTAAGTATATATTTGATAGAAACTGTACTATATGTATAAATACTGTAATATATATGTTTGATAGAAACTGTAACATTATGTTGATAAATGTACTATATATGTTTGATAGAAACTGTGTATATGTTTGATAAACACTGTAATATATATGTTTGATAAAACACTGTATATTGAAATTTAACAATTTATAGTCCTGGTTATTTATTAATGAAAATGTTAATAATACTGATATGCAACACTACGTAGCACTCACGCCTAGTTTTGTTGAGGTTACTGGTCTGCAAGAAAGCTGCTACTCTCCATACAAATAAAGGAAACAAGTGCAAACCATAATTCCTGGAGGTTCGCAGAAGAAATGATATACTATAACCTTATTTCACATGAGTTTTTTTTTATAATTTAAAATGAGTTCCTCTTTATCTGACACTGCTGAAATGCAAGGTCACGTGACAGGAGTGGTCTGATTTCCTAGAATTTTTATTTGAATTAAAAGGTATTATGATTTTTTTTTAAAACGTGGAAGACCGAAGACAACCTGGAGGAGAACGATAGAACAAGAACTGAAAGAAATGAATCATAGCTGGAACACAATACAGAGGAAGGCCATGAATAGAGAAGAATGGTGTGAGTTTGTTGCTGCCTTAAGTGTCAAGGGCGTAACAGGCTAAAGAGAGAGAGCTGATTACAAGGGGGACTGCGGTTGGAGAATACGGGGTATACCCGAATTTTTCTTTAAAAAGTAAACGATTTGTGATGTGGCATGCCATCTATCAAGTGTTGCACAAAGCACGAACTCCGTAGCTCTAGCGAAAATTTTATGACTCTCATTAAAAAAAAGTGCATATGTGACTTGGTCAAGATTTGAACACATAACTTTCATAACGACACCAGAACAGAGATTGATTGATTGATTGATTGATTGATTGATTGATTGATTTATAGGACCATCATTGTAACACTTCGGTGAGTGACCATGTGTGCTGCGATCTCTTTATTATACAGGACGATCTCAGCGGCAAAGCACGAACCTCGTAGCACCGTCGAGGGTCCCCGATGTAATTTATAAGATGGTGACAATATTTTGTAAACATTTTATTATTTATAAAAAATAGGTAATAGTGCAGAAATCCCACAACAACATGGACTCACAACAATCGAAAAAGCACACTTGCCTCATAACAAAAATACTCAAGCGACGCATAGATGCAATTGTGTAAACAAGCACACAAAACCATATAATACCTTCTGACGTAATACACCAACACTATCATGCTCCGTAAGTGGTCTACATCCCTACCAATGACACTGAGACAACGAGTACTTCGGTGTTATATTGAACCAATACTTATATATAGTAGAGTATCATGGACAATGAACAAACAATCAATAAGATCATTGGAAGCCACAGAGATGTGGTTTTACAGAAGAATGCGGAAAATTAAACGGACAGCTAAGAAAACAAATGAGGTTTTAAATCAGGCCCGCACACAAAGAGACCTTATCAAAAGAATAAGAATCAGACAATCAAGGTTCTTCGGACATATAATGCGAAGAGAAGGTTTAGAATATTTGGTGACTACATGTAAAATTCAGGGAAGGGGAGATCGTGGAAGACAGAGGGAGAAGATGTTGATGGTCAGGACATCATGGTTCGACAAAAGATCGACGTCAGAACTTATTAACTGCACTGTGGCCCTGGCAATATAAATCCGACTAGCTCAGACGAGAAAATCAAAATTCCTGTTTAATGGGGGCTGGTTTTCATAAGCGTTTGATAGAACACTGTAAGGTTTCCTGCAATTTTGCACAATTCTACGAATCTGTGGTTATTTATTGATGCAAAATGTTAATAATACTGATACTCCTTAGCTTTAAACTGAACTTGTAACATAATATAACCTTCATTTAGTATGTTGTGTTGATTTTAACATGAAATCGTCTTTATGCAACATTACTGGAATGCGAGATCGAGCGACGATTCTAGTCCTATTTTCTAGAATATTTACCTAAGCACAACGGCCATATGTTAAAGGAGGCCACGACTGCACCAAGGAGAGAGAGATAGAGTTGTAGAGAGACATGATTGCCTACGCCAGCAAGCATAGCACTTGATTAATTGAGTCGACATCAAACGGATAACACATATTGTTATAAAAACCCGTGGGTGTGGAGCCGGGACTCGCAAGGGAAGCAAAGAATAGTACCACTGTGACCTACATGGCATGTCGTAAGAGGCGACTGGTGAGGACCTAGGGATGCTACCCTAGTAAATAAAATGCGTCACTGAAATCGGATATGCTGGCCTACTTGTAGGCGCATAACTAACTAGCACAACATACAACCGCTCTTAGGCTCAGATCACATACAAATCACACAGAGTGTTTAATAAGTGATCGATATGGAGCGCTCACAGAAGAAGAAGTTATAAAACCATAACATTTTTGTAGTATCTTTGTTTTCCTACCTTGTTCTCTTGTTTCTTTTGTCCACAATATTTTTTTTAAAAACAGTCTCGATCAAAACAAAGAAACAAACTTTTTCAGTTAACAAATAAACCACAAAATACCTACAACATTCAACATACAATATTTATCGAAGTCACCAGCATAAAATGTTTAATAGCAGGATCCCCTAGGAAGAAGTTGAAATATGATGACAAATGAGTGGCGAGAACCCTGTACTACGCACTCTCGAGTACGCCCGGCAGGATTTCTAAAATGCATGGACGATGGATAGGATAACGGCTTGTGGTTATGTGAGCAGGAAATCGATTATGTTAAACAGGAGGTATGTGACTGGCGGTGTATGTTGTAACAACAGCGCAAGACTGTTGTTGAGTGTTGTTGAAACTGTAGTTTGAAAATGTGAATTATGTTATGTTATGTTCATAGAAATTTAGAAATCAATCTAGAACAAAAAGAATATAACAATTGAAAATAACACTTGAAGAGAGAAGATATGGGAAAGTTATAATTCTTGTTCGAATATATGAACAACACACTCGCGCCCAGGAATACGAAACACGAAGAGAGAGAGAGAGAGAGAGAGAGAGAGAGAAGAGAGAGAGAGAGAGAGAAGATATGAAAAAGTTACAACTTTTGTCCCAATCTATGAACAACACACTCAAGCCGGTAGAGAAACGCAGTAGCGCAGTTGTTAGTAAACTCGCTTTGTGGGCTAGTGTTCGAGGTTCAACTCCATAGTGGGCGTGGAATATTTTTCCAACTATAACGGCTCTCAGGTCGGCCCAGCTTCAATTGGGTACCAAGAAAAACACTTGGAGTTAAGGCGGCCTGTGAGATGTTGACCACATCACCCATCGTGTGCCGACGATCATTGAAAAATACGGGACTAACACCGTATTACCTCGAGATATCAAAACGGGTTCCTTTACTTTATAAAAGCCAGGGAATGTGGAAATATACATGTACACACAGACACAGCACACTGCCCGCGCGCGCGAGCACACATACGTATATAAGTGAATACGTACCACAACTATTGCTATTGATTGATTGATTAATTGACTGATTGAGAGGACCATCATCATTGCACTTCGGTGAGTAACCATATGTGCTCCGATCTCTTTCTTACACATGAAGATCTCAGCGATAGTGCACGAACTCCGTAGCATCAGCGAGGATCCCTAATGTAATTTTGAAAATGGTAAAGATATTTTTGTAGGAATTTTATTTTTAATCTTTTCTAATTAATTTTTCCCGGCCAGTCGCTTCCAGCCTGCTCTTCTCAATTTTAAACTGCCAATTGTTCTTTTACGTGTTCAAACTGAACACGGGGCCTACGTTTTATTGTCAGTCTCTGATAGGACTCGGAACTTGATCTCACCTACACTGAGATCAGGGATCTCTGGAAAAATTTCCTGATGGTTTCACGAGGGAGTGAACCGAGAACATTTAGAACGAGATGCCAGCAACTAACATTTATCAATTTCTTTATAGTGTCAGGACCTCTATTGTTTACGTGATCTCCGATAACATACGGCCGGCCGGCTCAGGTAAAAATTCTAGGAAATAAGACCACAATCGTCGCATAGCCTTGCATTGTTGTAGAAAGACAAATTCATGTTAAAAAAAACACAACATGTTAAATCAAGTTTATATTATGTGACAAATTCAGTTGAACACTCAGACAAATCAGTATTATTAATATTTTTCATCAATAAATAACCGTTGACTCATAGAATTGAGTACAATTACAACAAAAAAACGTACAGTGTTCTATCAAGCATATACAAAAACCAGCCCCCGTTAAACAGGAATTTTCGATTTCCCTGCTGAGCTAGTCGGCCTTATGTTGTCAAGGGGTCACGGTTGTTTAGAACTGAGATCCAATCATTTTTCTGCAGGGTGTTAAAAAGATAATTGGTGGTGTATCAGACAAAGAAGACAGGACTTTGGTATTGTGTTAAAAATGAGAGAGAGAGAGAGAGAGAGGAGAGAGGGAGGAGGAGAGAGGAGAGAGGGGAGAGAGAGAGAGAGGGGAGAGAGAGAGGGGGAGAGAGAGGAGAGGGGGAGAGGAGAGAGAGGGGGAGAGAGAGGGGAGAGGGAGGAGAGAGAGGAGGGAGAGAGAGAGAGAGAGAGAGAGAGAGAGAGGGAGAGAGAGAGAGGAGAGAGAGAGAGAGGGAGAGAGAGAGGGAGAGAGAGAGGGAGAGAGAGAAATAGGGAGAGGGTGAGGGTGAGAGAGGGTGAAAGAGGGAGAGAAAGAGGAGAGGGTGAGAGAGGAGAGAGAGAGGGAGAGAAGGAGAAAGATAGAGGGGGAGAGAGAGGGACAGAGAGGGAGAGAGAGAGGGAGAGAGAGAGAAAGGGAGAGAGAGGGGAGAGAGGGGAGAGAGGGAGAGAGAGGGAAGAGAGAGAGGGAGAGGGGAGAGAGGGAGAAAGAGAGAGGGTAGAGAGGAGAGAGAAAAGAGGAGGAGGGAGAGGGAGAGAGAGAGAAAGAAAGAAAGAAAGAAAGAAAGAAAGAAAGGAAAAAATAATAAAACACAAAACAAAATTTTCGAAGAATTTTCCGGGTTTTCGTTTAGTTATGTTGGAGAATACTTGAAACTAAACTCGTTAAGTAAACATCGCTTGTGGTATCGTTAATCACATTTAAAGCTAGATATTCTATTGGTATTCAATGCGCTAAATACGAATACTTCAAGCGAATAATGATTTGTAAAGACACGAAAAGGGGAAGTAAATCCAAGGAAATTGAAAATTTGCTGGTGCAGAAATAAGGTAAAGAAGAAGTACAAAGTAAACATCGTCCGAGTAAGAGTTATTGGTTACTTAACTAATGTCGTGAGCGTCTGTAGCTTAAGCGGTAGTGGGTTCCATCACAATCCAAGCGTACCTGGTTCAAACTTCGCGGCGGACAAGTTTGGAAGCAAATTACTTCCCTTGGATTTTTAGCGAAACAAATAATAACAAAGTACTGTATTTTTACAAATTACAAAAGCGATGACAATATACAGCAACGTTTCGACCAACATGGCCTTTATCAAGCAAACGAACAACAGGAGTGACGAATTTTATTTAAAAAAACACTAACATATGGACGACTAGATACGGAGACACTTGGATGTTTACGAATTATAAAAATAGACGTTCAGAAAGCAATGGCAAACTACTGAACGTATAAATGAAAATCTACAAGTCGTTGACTGTTGTTGATGGCTAAGTCCTGTAAAAGATATGCCACGATTTTCATTTTCAAACTAACGTCATTGCACTCCAGGCAAAGCCATAGGTGCTCAGTCTCCCCCCACATATATCGAATAGTATGCATACTGATGGTTCCCGTGCCTCGCTGGTTAAACACACTCCTCACTCGGTCACCTCAGGCATCCAGTTCTACTCGTACAACGGGTAACTCCAAACTGTTTAAATCGCTGGATCGATTCAACATCTATTTTAGTGTCTGCGTCCAACAGGCAGTCGCGAAGAGACGGAAGAACATCCCCTCATCCATCTGTAGCCAGTCACCCAGGGGTAGCTGATGGACCAGACAGTTAGCTTTAGTGTGTAGTTTGTAGATATTTAGATATTTTATTAGTTGACTGTAGTATTTGCGCACTAAATCTGCATCTGTTCACTATAAGCAGAGTGGCAACACTAAACGAGACCTGACGTAGTAAATCCAATTGACGTAGCTTTAGGTAGTCACGGCGTAGCAACGTTAGAAAACCAGGAGACCGATATAAACATTGATCATGGATGGACGTATTTTTGGTGTGTCGTCCATACATGTGTCATCAACCATGAAATTAATAAATGTATTATGGAAAGATTAACACGAGATTGTGTTTACTTAAAGTCCTATGTTGGTCAATAAATGTCTGTTTGTACCATCGTCGTAACAATATAAATATAAGAAAGGATGTCAAGGAATGAATCAATCAACAATGGACGTGAGATCTAACAAAGAATTATACTATCTAAACTATGGATTCCCAAACTTTTTCGGCCCACCGCCCACTTTGCACAACATAAACTTTGTAACGCCCCCACCACATTATAACAGTTTGCCAACGCCCCCACCCACATATATACATGCTCTATTTTCTCTTTGACATAGAAAATTGATATATATTTCTGTCATACATGGTCAATTTTAAAATGATTCTATCCATGAAATAGAAAATTGATGAAAAAAGGGATCGTGTAAGACGGGCATGAGATGAATTAAAATGCAGAATTCAAATTTTAAATGATTATTCAATCGCAAAATCACGAAAATAATTTATTTTAAAATATTTATTATTAGTTTCTTCTTTACGGAGCTACCGACCACTAATCGCATGAACACCCCCCAAATTCTTCTGAACCCACTATCGCCCACCTAAAACGCTACAGCGCCCACTGGGGGGCGGTGCCGCCCACTTTGGGAAACGTTGATCTAAACTAATAGGAAACGGACACCCAAGCTATGATAACATCAGGAAACTAATCCTATTGTACAACAACAGAATAACAGAGACACTCATCACAACATCACCCAGAAACCAATAAAACCCCCACATAAGGGGACACTATAACACATCTTCAACTCCCCAACAATCGATGATGTTGATGGAAGCCTGTCCGAGTGGTGTTTTTTTTAAAAGACTCGTTACTACCTGTAGTGCCGCTTTTTAGGGCGGTCTAGGACAGGTGGGAAGAGAACCTGAGGAATTTAATGGCCGCATAGCAAGAAATATGGGTGTTAGTTCCATGGAGGAGATTGAGCGAGTTACCCAGGATAGAGCGGTTTGGAGAAATTGCTTTATTATGGCTAGTACAATCACCGCGAAGCTGTTCAGTTTAAGATTTTTCATTGATGCCCACAACAGAAAAAAATCCTTGGCTTCACCGTGAACTAAACATGGGTCTCCCACATGGAAGCCGAGCTCTAATCCATTCGACCAGACGTTTCTTTCGAGTGGTTTTCTCTCTCTCTCCCTCTCTCTTTCTCCCTCTCTCTCTCCCTCTTTATCCCTCTCTCTCTCTCCCTCTCCCTCTCTCTTTCTCCCTCTCTCTCTCCCTCTCTCTTTCTCCCTCTCTCTCACCCTCTTTATCCCTCTCCCCTCTCCCTCTCTCTCTCTCTTTCTCCCTCTTTCTCCCTCTCTCTCCCTCTCTCTTTCTCAAACCAATGGTGTAAATAATAGAACCACTGTTGTCGTGACTAAGAAGATTGGGCGTGGGGCTAGCTCTCCCCCTTCCCCTCCCATAAAAAACACTAGATAGCTACATAAACCACAAGCAGGAAAATGTATAGCTCGCCACCCGAGGAAGGAAAGGGATCCCGCACGTAAAAAACTAATCAAGCTACGATGAAGTCGGAATAGAAATCGGGCTGTTGGCACGAAAATGCGTAGAGAGGGCAGAGATCTGGAATAGATGGCCTTGAAGATCTGGAAAAGATGGCCTTGCAGAAGAAGATCTGGAAAATATGGCCTTGAAGATCTAGAAAAGATGGCCTTGCAGAAGAAGATCTAGAAAAGATGGCCTTGCAGAAGAAGATCTAGAAAAGATGGCCTTGCAGAAGAAGATCTAGAAAAGATGGCCTTGTAGAAGAAGATCTAGAAAAGATGGCCTTGCAGAAGAAGATCTAGAAAAGATGGCCTTGCAGAAGAAGATCTAGAAAAGATGGCCTTGCAGAAGAAGATCTAGAAAAGATGGCCTTGCAGAAGAAGATTTAGAAAAGATGGCCTTGAAGAAGAAGATCTAGAAAAGATGGCCTTGAAGAAGAAGATCTAGAAAAGATGGCCTTGCAGAAGAAGATCTAGAAAAGATGGCCTTGAAGAAGAAGATCTAGAAAACCTTGGTTGCAGACCTACGCCTCCCAATCGATGAAGAAGAAAAACAATAAAGATGTTTGCTGACACCGAATATCATAACACTACATGATGACACCGAATGTCATTACACTAGAAGATGACACCGAATATCATAACACTACAAGATGACACCGAATGTCATAACACTAGAAGATGACACCGAATATCATAACACTACAAGATGACACCGAATATCATAACACTACAAGATGACACCGAATGTCATAACACTACAAGATGACACCGAATGTCATAACACTACAAGATGACACCGAATGTCATAACACTACAAGATGACACCGAATATCATAACACTACAAGATGACACCGAATGTCATAACACTACAAGATAACAAATCTTCAATACTTCATCGTGTTTGGTAGGTCAGATGATGTAGCATCTCCACATAATACAGGTAAACTATAATAGATCAATAAATATGTCTCTTGTCTAGATCATATCGATTGATTGATGGATAGATTTGATAGGACCATCATGCCCGTCTGCCCAGCGTGTTCGTAGGGCGGTGGACTACGGGTGACAAGCTCCATGTGAGTGCGGGTTCAATTCCGCGGCCTGGCAGAAAAGCTACAGGTTCACCAGATTCACGGTGTTCGTGGCACCGAACCGAAGGGTTACGATGTCCACGGCACCGAGCCGAAGAGCTGAAATCTTAAGTGTTTCTGGATCGGTAAAAAAAGGACCATCATTGTTAAACTTCGGTAAATAACAATGTGTGATATGATTTCTTTCTCACACAGAAAGATATAAACGCAGAGCACGAACTCCGTTGCACATGCGAAGATACCCAATGTAATTTTGAAGATAGTGATAATGTTTGTAGAAATTGTATTTTAATCTTTCAATAAATTTTGCCCCACACACACAGCAGCTTTGAAGCCTACCCTTATTGATTTTCAACTGCCGAGGGTTCTTTAGTGCAAACACGAGACCTACGTTTTATCGTCCTTCTCCGACAGGACTAGGAACTCGATCTCACCTACAATGTGGTCACAGATCTCTGAAAAAAACTTCCTGATCTGTCCAGGCAGAGAACGAACTGAATACCTTTGGAGCTAGAGGTGAGAATCTACCTTTGGAGCTAGAGGTGAGAATCTTACCTCCAGGTAGGGCGGCTCGTCATTAAGGGCCAGTAGGGCCTAGCCCCACCAATAATCGAAAGGGGGGAACATTCCCAGAATAGACAAATAATAGTAAATACTCCAAAACCATGATTTTTCCGAAAATTTGTGTCTGGCCCCACCATGAAAAATGACTACGAGCCGCCACTGCCTCCAGGCCTCAGAACTCCTAGATAAGATCATGTATCATCTCCGCATCAAAAGTGGAATACAAGGTATCATTAATACTCCTTGTCTCTTACCGCAATGTACGGAAACCTACAAATCTGAGTTGGTCAGAGCGGATCAGATCAGATCTGGAGAAACCGAGGGAGGCTGCGGTGATAACGTAATAAATTTTAAAGTGTCGGTTCGTCATTAAGGGCCAGTGGGGCCGGGGCCCACCAAAAGTAAGGTGTAACTTGTATTTATTATTTTATACATTAAAATATAACCTAACCGAAACCATGATTTTTCCGAAAACTTATCTCTGGCCCCACCAACAAAAATGATTACGAGCCGCCACTTAAATTTATCAATTTTTGCTTGCTTATGTGATACCATAATACTTGTCTTTGTCTCTTACCGTACACTCTCAAAAACTACTCCCTATCCAGTTCTTACTTAATATTTTCTTTCTATTTAAACCTTTACTACATCCCGCACACCTGCCAACAACCGTTCCTTCTATTACGTCGTTCAACAGAACGCCATTTTTATTTACGCACACAAAATACTTCATAATGTTTTTCACGAATTATTCACATTTTATCTCAATATTTCTCCATTTTTAAATAATTCACATTTTGCACTTAATTTTCGCAATTTTTTTCTCCAAAATTCACATTGTTTCATTATTTGTCTCCATTTTTTCAAAACAAAATGCATATTTTATCTCTAATTTTCTCCACTTTTTACCAATTCACATTTAATCCAAATGTTTCAAAAACAATTCACATTTTATCCAAAAGTTTATCATTTTTTACAATTTTACAATGTATCAATTCTCAATTTCTCAATGTTTCTACAATTCACATTGTATCCATAATTTTCTTCATTTTCCATAATTCATATTGTATCCATAATTTTCTTCATTTTCCATAATTCCTATTGTATCCATAATTTTCTTCATTTTCCATAATTCATATTGTATCCATAATTTTCTTCATTTTCCATAATTCATATTGTATCCATAATTTTCTTCATTTTCCATAATTCATATTGTATCCATAATTTTCTTCATTTTCCACAATTCACATTTTATCCATAATTTTCTTCATTTTCCACAATTCACATTTTATCCATAATTTTCTTCATTTTATCCAAAACAAATCTCCAGACCTGCTTAACTTGTGGGCGTCACAGCAACAAGAAAATATTCACCAGAAAACACAAATTCACACAAAAAGTCTGTTTTTAGAGCGAACTGAACTAATTCAAAATGGCGACTGATCAAATTAGCCAGCAATCGAATGAGAGGTACTCCCAACATAGATGGTCATTTGGTCAATGTTAGAAAAGAGGATACCCTAATGAACACAGGTCATGAGACACAACCTTCTAATTTAATTCTATCTTTCCTCGGTCTGCGTCAGTTGGTATTGACAACGTTAAACGGACTTCAGCATTGTCAGTTCCAAGCCAGGTTGGGATAAAAAAGGGAGAGGGAGTGTGTGTGGATGGTGAGAAGTCGAAAAAATGCATTATACAGGGTGTTCAAGATAAAAGTAGCCCAATTGGCAAGTTTTGATTTGTCAATCGGGCTACTTTTATCTTGAACACTCTGTATATCTCTCTCACATATCGTGTTGGCTAATGTAAGACAGAATGGGCCCCCAATCAACCAACTTCATATCCATAGTGGCGCCCGAGTGGTTACCGGGCCCAAATTTGGGGTGTAAAGAATAGAACCACTGTTACCTGTCACGCATGTCGTAAGAGGTGACTAAGGAGGTTGGGCGTGGGGATAGCTACCCCACACCGTAAAAAACACTAGATGGTTACAGAGCGGAGAGCGAACCGAGTAAACGCTCGCTGAAACCAGACACATTGCCGAAGAATAAGCACCAGAGCTCCAAATGGTGCTGAAGATGTGACGTAAAACACACCAATGCTAAGGCTGCATGAATTAGATTTCCACATGAATAGAATTTATGGGGAGGTCTGGTACATCGGTCTGGGCGGTGATCACGAGAGAGAGAGAATACAGTAAAATATGATCTCATTATTATTAGGTATATGGGGGTGGTATATTAGAAACTTCAAGTTGCAATACAAAAGTTGTTGCAAAAAACATGATGTTGACCACATCACCCATCATGTGCAGATGGACAATGAAAAACATGAACCAAACATTGTATGACTCAATATATCTAGATGTATGGAAAATGCTTCCTTTACTTTTTTATGTTGCAATACAACAGTTTCTACTACAAAACATGTTTCTATGTTACAATACATGATTGGTAATGGCTTACTAGGGGGGCGTCCATGGCCTGGAGGTAGTAAGCTCGATCATAACCACAGTACATGGTGTCAACACTGCAGCAGGCAATTTGGAAGCAAATTTCTCACTGTGGATTTTTACGAGAAATAAAAATAGACCTCTCCGTTCAGAAAGCAATAGCAAACTACTGAATGTATAAGTCATCATCAAAATGTGTATCCTTTATAGGACGTTGCTCTCTTTGCAGCACATCTGAAATTCACTCTGTCTCTAGCCAGTTCACCCACTTCGTCGATGGTCATGTTCATGGTTTCTTTAATATCTTGTAGTCATCTTCTTCTTGGTCTGCCTCTGCGTCCTGGGACCCTGCCCTCTAGTATTGTTCTTTCCAAGCCACCGTGACGCTTGATGTGACCAAAGTATGTAATTTTTCTGTATAGTATGTTGTTTATCAGCCAATTTTCTTTAACATTTAGTTCTTTCAGGACATCAGTGTTCTTTCGTTTTTCTGTACATGGTATTCGTAGGATCTTTCTGTAGCATTTAGTTTCGAAGGACTGGATTTTCGTTCTTAATTTCTGTGTAATAGTCCATGATTCACAACCATAAGTAGCCACTGGGAAAATGCATGCTCTCAATATTTTTAATTTTAGTATTTTGCAGGTGCTTTGCCACATGTTCTTCATTGTGTTTAACTTCTTGATTGCTATTGTCAATCTTCTTGAGATCTTTTTGAGAATGTATAAGTGGTGCCTAGAAAATAAACAACTCATTTATTGTGGTTGATGACGACAATCTGTAAAGGATATTCCACAATTTTCATATTAATGGCTTACTAAGCTACTACTAAGTTACTAAGCTACTACTAAGTTACTAAGCTACTACTAAGTTACTAAGCTACTACTAAGTTACTAAGCTACTACTAAGTTACTAAGCTACTACAGTAACAAATATTTAACTTACCCCAAATACTTGAGTTCAGCAGCATCAAGAGCCATATTTGAAGACCCAAACCACTTTTTGTTGATTGTAAATGAATGCTTAATTGATTTCAATGATTGCTTCTGATTGTTTGAAATTTGTCTAGCAGTAATGACAGGCTGTTGAAGGTAGAGATATTTTCTTGGTTGGCACTTATTCCACAAGTTCAAAATGGGATAAATATTTCTAAGAGGATGTACAGTACAAGTGGTTGCACGCAAATAAAAGTGAGATAGTGAAGACATGTAGTTGACCAGTTTCTGGGAAAACTCTGCGAAATATAATAAGTTTGAAGAGAAGTGTGCTGGTTGTAAAAATAGTTTATTGTAAGATAGAAAATGAAGGCAGATTGCAAGACCAATAATACACTCCATTTTGTGTTATCAATTCTATGAGGACTATCATCATAGCACTCTAGACATGTCCATAGGTGCTCCGATCTCCGCCACAATAAATCCAGCAGCGTTCAGCAGCCCAACACATCAGTTCGATGTTGATTAATCAATCTCTTTGGTATGTCGTTCTTCTCGGGCTGCACCAATATTGACACCCATCGCCCTCAATTTTGTCAGTGACTGGGATTCATAACCCTGGAACTTCTCTGTTCAGAAAGACTCTCAATGCTATAAGAATGTCCTTTCAGGCCATTGCAGTTCCCTCTGATATCATAGCCCTGTCAGCCAATCTATCAGCTCGTACATTACCCCTGACTCTTGCGCACCCTGGAAAAAAAATGAAGCTGATTTCTCTTATCCCTGTCTGTACCAGTACATCCACCCAGCTTCGTCTCACCATTCTTGTTTCGACTTTACGAATCATAATCATGAAGTCACTGAGTATGAAAACATGAAAGTAGTTTGTTTGTATACAATTACCATCATCCAATAGCTTGTCTTGAGCATAACTTTGCAATCATGTCATCCTGAATTTCTCTTATTCTCACAGGTCACATGACCTACCTCTGCTGCGATGATGCTTAAATCATCAGTCTCATCCTGAAACCATCTTTTCCGTGGTCTTCCTCTTCTCTTTGCAGAGATGTTCCTTCCATAATGGTCTTTTCCAACCATTGTGTCTTTTTATGCGTCCAAAATACTTTCATGTGCAGTCTGTATCATACATCTACTGAATTCATTGACTACCTTATTTATGTCTGCAATTAGATCTTTTGTTAGTATACTTGTGCGATGCTTGAACATTATCCAATATCTTGTAATTTATAGTTTCAGTTTGGAATATCTTCATTGATGATCGTAGTCGATTTGCTCTGGAGAATCGTTTCATTTCGTTATATGGTACCTTGCGACCTCATGGACTCAACGCTCTACATACCTATGCTTCTTAGTACTTTCTCTTCTCATGCTCTATATTCTATATGTGTATATGAGTCATATATTTACTTGATTTTTTTTATTGTTGATTTTCTTTTTCCACTTCTAGTTTTTCTGCATTTTTTTGTTATTCGCTTCTAGTCCCAGATTTTCATTTTATGCCCGTTGGAATATATCTCTGTCGTAGTCTATATGTAGTGTCCTGTGCAATTCGTCCCTCCTGTTGTTTCGTTTGCTTGATAAAGGCCTTTTGGTCGAAACGTTCCTGTGTATTGTCATTGTTTCTGTATTTTGGTAACTACAGTACTTTGTTATTACATGTTTCACCAATATCTTCATTGCACTCCGAACATGTCCATAGGTGCTCCGATCTCCTTCACAATATCTCCAACAGCGCCCAGCAACTGCCTGTACCACTTTGATTTTGATTGATGAGCTTACTCATATACCTGTTATGCTGTTCTTTTCTTGCTACTCCAATCTTCAATCAAAGTTCTTCAACATCTTCATCAACTTCTTGCAAATACATCTAGATAGAATGCAGCTTCCCTTGATAAATTGATTTTCAACATTTAGACTGGTCAATGGTCAAGGCCTCCGAGCTGTTTCCCAACATATGTAATGTTCCACTCCAAGTCTGATTAATGAAATGTCCAGTCTGATATAGAGGTGGTGTGACATGATCTCAAGTGATAGTTGGTTGATTTATTGGCAGGTTAATTCCTTTACCCTTCTGGGCGGATATAGCTGCTATTTATAGTTTTTAAGATGCAGCAAAGCCAGTCTACTGGTTAATTTAATATACATTGTAAAGTAAATGCATGCAGAGATTAAACAAGAATTACAGGATGACATGATTAATAAGTCTGTTGTCATTCTGCCAGTTTTCAAGCTCAACATTTGAAGGGAAAAAAATTGAATTCTAACAAACTGAAACGAGACATTTGAATTTCTCGCGATGAATAAGGGAGTATGGCAAGACTGAATCCTACGTTTACATTTGTTTAACATCTATGCAGAAAAATGAATTATAAATTTATAAGCAGTGACCAAAACCACAACAGCAAGACCCAATATTGATTGAAGGAAGGTCTATAGAAAATGTTAGTGAGTTTGTCTACCTTGACAGTAAGACCAGGCAATCAGGAGGTACAGATGAGGAGATAAATGCCAGGATTAGGAAAGACTGACAAGCTGTTGCTCTTCTGCATACAGTGCGGAACTCTATAATCATCTCCACTTTTTAAAAAAGCGCAGGATATTCAGCTCAAATGTGAAATATGTCTTGTTGTATGACTCAGAAATATGGTGAGTTACATACAAATAAGATTCAGACCTTTGTCATGGCGTATTCTAAGACAAGATGGTATGCCTGAGTTGCCAACACAGACCTGTGGATAAGAACAGGACCCATGATGACCAAGGTTAAGAGGAGAAAATGGTGATGGGTCGGGAATACCCTGCAGAAGATACAGTTGAATGTCATTAGACAGGCACATAAATGGAATCCGAGGGAAAAAGTAAAAGGGACATCCTAAGCAGACCTGGAGACAGTCCTCTTAGGAAACTTAAGGATGTTGGACTGTCCTGGGAAGTCATAACGAAAACAGCCACTGACAGGGAAAAAGTGGTGAACTTCTTCTTTAAATGCTATAACTGGAAAGCTTGTTAACCACTCTGTGTGATTTGCATGTGATCACACACACACAGAGTGGTTAATTAACACTTTTCCTGTGGCAATATATAAATATGAACCATATATAAATATGAATGTATTGGAGAAGAAAATTTTCTCTTTCGAAACAAATGAAATTCTCAGAACCTCGTTAACAAAGAAGATGAACAAATATATGAACCAATAAGACATGAATATCAAAGTATTCAAATGGGCTCGTTTCAATTGATCATAACATAAACAGTGGAATAACGTAACATATCGAAAGAATTTTGGTTATTTTAAAACTCAGTGGTTTAGAGAGAAAACAATAATAGAGGGCAGAGTTTCTGGAAGACAAGGCTGGAAACAACCATAATAACAAGACAATGCGGACACATTCAACATGACAATGAAAGAGGCGGGAGTACTGGCTTGAAATCTAGACTTTCCGGCTGGTTGTGATGAGACGAGACTACCACAGTCACACCGAGCCCGTGACAGTCTAATCTTAGGTCTACAGTGTAAACACGGAGTTGGCAGTGTAACAGTAGCGTTTAGTGTCCACATTTATAAGTCAACACTTCCCAGATCATACATTATATACTCTCTATCAGATAAATTAAGGAAGACGTTCTTGGTATTTAAGATCTTACATTTCTGGACCTATTGACTGCTCCTTAACTTCTTATAAACTTACTGAGTTCTTCGCACTTCGCACGAATGTTTTTTTCATGTAGAGTGCTCCACCCTAGAACTGTAATTTTTCTAGTAGCTTCCCTTGACTCAGTAGACTGTATTGGTGCTTTCCCCTATCACAATGATAACGTTATCATTACTCTTGGAAGAGAATGTAGAGATTGGGGCAACATGAAGGCTGATCTCGCAGTTAAGCAGCTGATAGAAGAAAATGCAAGGGATGATGATGTTGTTGTATATACCGATGGGTCGGTTCAACGTGGTGAGAAATCCGGCTGGGGTTTCTTGGTTAATGCGCATGGTAGGGTTGTTGCAGAGCGAAGTGGGGCATACAGGACAACTACTTCTAGTATGAGGATGGAGGTTGAGGCCGTTACTGCTGCCCTCCATTGGATTTCTGGGACTTCATTTACTAGGGCAGTTGTTGTATCTGACTCTCAGTCGATGATCCAGAGATCCAGATAAACACAAGATCCAGAAGGGCAGGTTTCGGTATGAGTGGATGTTGTCTATAGAAGTTTCTAACCTCCAGCGGCTTACGTGGATATACTGTCCTGGGCATGCGGGTGTTTACTGTAATGAGAGAGCGTACAGGCTTGCATCAACAGCATCGATTGTTGGGGAGTTGAAGATGGATAAGGGGATATTCTTCGGTCTCTTTGAGACTCTCTGTTGGATGAGGACACTAAAATCGATGTTGAATCGATCAAGCGATAAGCAGTTTGGAGTTACCCGTTGTTCAAGTCGAACTGGATGCCTGAGAGGCAGAGTGAGAGGTGTGTTTAATCAGCGAGCCACAGGAACCATCAGTATGCATACTCTTCGATATCTGTTGGGGAGACTGAGCACCTATGGGTCTGACCGGAGTGAAATGACGTCAGTTTAGTAACCAATAGCCAATAAGTCTTTATTGGTGCTTTCCCCTATTACAAATTGAAATTATTTTGTAGTCAATATTTCCTCTTTTCAATGCTGATAGATTGTTATTTCCTTCTATTACCGAACCATTCATGTTGTTAGGTGTCGTGTAAAGCTTTTTATACAGTGGATAGAAATAAACTGTGGGTCATATTAAACGATCTTCTTCTTTTTTGTCGTCACACTGCTACCGGGTTGTTGCCCAGTGTCGTGGTTTTCTGTTTTTGTCTTGCGCTGTTCTGGTGGCTTGGGTGATTGTTATTTTTGCTCTTTCACATGATTCTGCTATGCCATCTAACCATCTTTTTCGTGGTCTTCCTCTTGCCTTCTTTCCGATGTTCTGTTGTAGAAGACTCTGTATACTGTGGAGTTTGGATGCATTCTTATTAAGTGGCCAAACCACTTCATTCTTTGTTTCTCAATATAATTCAAGCAAGGTTCTGTGCAAACTTTCTTTCTTATGCTGATTTTGGTGATTGTATTTTCTGGTGTTGTTGATAGCTTTTCGCAGGCAACGCATTTCACATGTAGTTATTTTTGTGACTGCGTTTTGCTCATTGTCCATGTTTGGCTCTGGTAACACAAAGTAGGTATAAAAATGCTGTTGATCATCTGTTGCTTAGCTGCCTGTGAAATTTTTAGGCACCTTAACAGTGGGCTAGCTGGTAGGTTACAGCATTTGCTTTTGCACTCTAGCCTCTATCTCTCTATCTAGTTTTCCGTCTTCTGTGAATATGCTTCCTAAGTATTTGAATTCTTTCACTTGGTTTATTTTAGTGCATTGACATGGATGTCTAGCTTATTATGTTTTCTTCCCATATTCATTATTTCTGTTTAAGTGATGTTGATTTTCATGTCATGATTTATACAATTTTTTTTTCAAGGTGTCAATATGATATTGTAGATCTTGTTCCTTTTTATGTATCAGACACTGATCATCTGCAAAAGCAGTTCATTTATTTCATCATTATCTGAATTTGACTTTTGAGTTATTTTATCCATATATACAATAAAGAAGTGAGAGCCGCTGTAGCGTAGTTGTTAGTGAACTCGCTTCGCAAGGTGGTCTGGTGGTCTGGGTTCAACACCCGCAATGGGCGTGGAATTTTTCCCGAAAGCGACGTCTCTTAGGTCGACCCAGCCTCAACTGGGTACCAGACATGCTCTGGGAAAGTAAAGGCGGCCGGCGTGATGCTGATCACATCACCCGTCGTGTGCCGACGGTCAATGAAAAATACAGGCCTAACACTGTATGACACCTATATACCACGAGGTATGAAAGGTTCCGTTACTTTTTTTTATACCAAAATGCTCAAGATTAGTATATAGTAGACACAAATAACGATGTGACAGATACCAAAATGCTCAAGATTAGTATATAGTAGACACAAATAACGATGTGACAGATACCAAAATGCTCAAGATTAGTATATAGTAAACACAAATAACGATGTGACAGATACCAAAATGCTCAAGATAAGTATATAGTAAACACAAATAACGATGTGACAGACGAATTCGTACTAACATTTGGAATGAGACCACACTATGTGATTTTCCTTTTGCTTTTCAATATATATTTATATATACTGTATATATATATCGGCAATCTAACGTACAAAGCAAATCAAGAAAAAAACAAAGATAACTCCATCGGTGAACTCATTTTTACAGACGACCAGTGCCTAATATACTAAAGCGAACATAAACTTCAAATACACATAACTATTACAGTCTGTGAAAAATACAACATGAAAATTAATACCACCTAAACAGAAGCCATGACAATAAGTAGATCAACCAACAAAATCAAGACACATGGCCGAACAATGCAAAAATCACACAGGTCTAAGAATTCAAATATTTGGGAAGTATTTTCACAGAAGATGGTAAAATGGGCAGAGAAATCGAGACTAGATGCTAAAAGGATAATGAAGTGACATATCAACTGCCCCCACTGCTCAAATACCTAAGCATAAACATGGCAGTTAAGCGACAACTGGTAAAGTGTATATTTCTACCAACTCTCTGTTATCAGTGTCAATCATGGTCCCTCACTAAATCCCAAGAAAGAAAGATGTGAAATGAACTGTTTAAGATAAGCCGTCAATGTTACAAGACGGAATAGATTGAGAAATGAGAACATAAGAAATGTTATTGGAATCACACCATGTATTCAACATATTAGAAGATAATAACTAAAATAGTTCGGTCACCTAATGAGAATGAAACTAGATTTGCTACCATCTTGTTCCTATAAGAACCGGCAACTCGACGCGGAGGAAGACCAAATACCCGAAGGATAGATAATATCACAGATATCCTGCGACATAAAAGACTTGCAACTACAGATACAACACACCTGGCACATGATAGAAAACTGAAACTCCCCACGTCGCTTCACGCACATGTACAAAAGACAAGATTCTTGTAGTTTTGATAATATACATTAATAACCGAGAGTTGGAAAATTGCCGCATGCATTATATTCTTGTGGCTAAGTGGTTGGTGAAGCCGTGCCTTACGTTTCTAAGGTCGATGGTTCGAATCGTTGCCTCTTCTGTTCACAAATGCACTTTTTCCAGAGACCACTACGATTGTTGCCGGGAGCTTCTGAGTTTGTGTAATACTCTAGGCAGGTGACGTGCCATTTCTGCGAAGATAGATCGATCAAAAGAAAAGAAGAAAAACCACATCACATGTGGAGGCAAAAGAGAGCACAGAGGGCAGAGAGAACATCCTATGTATCAGTTCCAGTCTCCAGTTTTACCTGCACCAAGTGTGGCAAGGATTGCCACTCCAGAATAGACCATTACAGCCACAAGAAACGTTGTGATTCAGCACAGAATATACTACGTGACGCAATACCTATTGTCTCCTGAGACAAAGAGGTCAATGATGATGGTGAGATCGATCATATATGGGCTAAAATCAAACGCAATTTATTGTACGTACACCCGCTATAAATTCAAGCGTAGTCAGGTCGCATAAAATGGCATATCTGATTTTTACCTAAATGCTAGCTTTCCTTATCATCAGTGTCCCTCGCCATTCAGGCGAGTTTTTCTCCGATTTCTGAGGTACTTGTAATTTAGATTCCCAAATAAAATATCAGGTAACCTGTAGTCCGACCACATACAGTGTTAGCACTTAAATTTGTTTAGCCAAGTTAGTCTCAAGCCCTGGAACTATCCCGGCAGGTAATTACGAGCGAAGCGTGCTATCGATAACGCTATCGATGCCCTACCCGATGTAATGAAGTCAGTTATTTGTCTGTAGACCCTTTTTTTTTTTTTCTCGATCTAGAAGTACTTGAGCTTTCAGCTCTTCGGCTCGGTGCCATGGACATCGTAACCCTTCGGTTCGGTGCCACGAACACCGTGAATCTGCGGAACCTATGGCTTTCCAGCCAGTCCGCGGAATTGAACCCACACTCCCAGAGGGCTAGTCACCCGCAGTCCAACGCGCTACGAACACGCTGGGCTGGCGGGCCTGTAGACCCTTTAGAGACCTTACAAAATAAATGTCTTTGCATAGTCCTTAGAATATTTTGGCCAGAAAAGATCACAATAGAAGAACTGCAGAATAAAACTAATTATTCATCATTGGCAACCATGATCAGATTAACCCTTTAGCTGCTAAGGACGTGTATATACGTTTTTCCCATTCACTGCTAAAGACGCATTAACACGTTTGATATTATCTCTCCTCTGTAGGCTAAAGACGTTTTAACATGTTATGCATTTCTACTGTCACTGCAATAGGCGTACATTCACGTTTGTGCACTAGAAACAAAGAGTAGCTATTGTTAGCTTCGTCATCGGAAAGTATGTAGCAGTGAAAGATGGCGTTGATTTGGGACATTTGTGTAGAATACCACGGGCAATTTGGCAAAGTATTCCTACTTTATGCAGCAGGCGGTGATGGGGTTCCCAAACAAGAACTGGAGATGGACGGTGGTAAGAGACATGAATAAGTGTCGACTGACATGAGATACCATCAGTGGCGTATTCTCAATGCATGGTAGGTGTGCGGAGCACACCTATACCAGGCCAGAAGGACAATAAAGATAAAGTAATTATTCTGTTAAGTATTCACAGCAGTAGATATCATAGGTAAAAGAGCAGCAGATACCATGGGTAAAAGAGCAGCAACCACGGGTAAAAGAGCAGCAGCCATGGGTAAAAGAGCAGCAGCCATGGGTAAAAAGACAGAAGATACCATGGGTAAAAGAGCAGCAGCCATGGGTAAAAGAGCAGCAGCCATGGGTAAAAAGACAGAAGATACCATGGATTTTTAAAAAGCAGATTAACAGCAATGGAGATCATTGAATGTCTTGTATGCTAACTGTGACATGTAATGAATATCTTGTATGCTAACTGTGACATGTAGTGAATATCTTGTATGCTAACTGTGACATGTAGTGAATATCTTGTATGCTAACTGTGACATGTAGTGAATATCTTGTATTCTAACTGTGACATGTAATGAATATTAAATGGGAAAAGGGAATCTAATTGCTTGCTATCCAATCCTGATTAGATGTATCTGCTTCTGTCTTGTGGTCGCCATAGTTTTGGGACACCTAATGATCATCAGTCTCTTCTCAAGCTCTTCCAACCAATCCTTATTTGATGTTTCCCCGCCTGTCTTGTGGTCACATTAGTTTAAGGACCGTTAATGATCATCAGTCTCTTCTCAAGCTCTTCCAACCAATCCTTATTTGATGTTTCCCAGCCTGTCTTGTGGTCACATTAGTTTAGCGACCGTTAATGATCATCAGTCTCTTCTCAAGCTCTTCCCCCAATACCAATTTGATGTGTCTCCTCCTGTCTTGTTTTTCTTCTTGCGTTCGCTCACTATGAATTCATGCGTAGTCAGGGCACCTGGTATGTCGCTTCTGACTGATTTCTGCGCCAGGGCATGTTTTCTTTTTTTAGCAATGTCCCCGCCATACAGGCACGCCTTCTCCGATTTCAGAGGTCTCCCGTCTTGGAACTACAATAGCTTTGGTTTTGGGACTACTAACGGTCCCCAAAAAATGCGGCTATTACATTTGTTAGGCTCACGTCCCACCTGTCCTACACCGCTATAAAAATCGGTAGTACATGTAGTAACGACAGCTTGTTTATTTTACGGTCATCTCTCTCTTCTCCAGCTCATCCTGTCAAAGTGGTAGATCAAACTGAAGATGCGCCTCTGATATAGCCATCAGAGCCACGCCGTTTCTGTAGCACCACATCTCAAAGGCAGACAGTTAATAAAGTTAATTGCAGTAGTTTGCCATTGTTTTCTGAACGGGTGGCGCCATCGTCCTTTTGTAAAATCCACGCGAAACAATTTGCAACCAAACTGTCCGAACGTAGAACGTCGGGGTTATTAGACCGAGTCACTATCCCCTAGGTCACAGACGCCACCAAAGCCTGACAACAGACATATAATATTTAAGTCACTATCCTAAAATCATCATTAAATAGCTGGTCTTGAGCAGAACCTTGCCATCTTAACAGACCTTTGAATTTTTTACTCTCATATGCCAGAACTTTCGCCTCTGCAGCTGGCATGCTCAAATCATCAGTTACATCCTGAATCCATCTTCTCCTTGGTGGTCTTCTTTTTTCCATGATGCCCCTTACCATGATGATCTTATGCAACCCTCTGCTTCTTTATATGTCCAAAATACCTCAATTTTCCCATTCTTATTTGTAGCATCAGTCCGCTTTCTTTTATTTTAAGTTCTTTCTGGATAGATCTATTCGTACGCTTTATTGTCCATGATAAACGCAGGACTCTTCTGTAACACTTATATTCAAAGTATATATATATATATATATATATATATATATATATATATATATATTGTGAGAGAGAGAGAGAGAGATAGACACACACATCTCTCTCTCTCTCTCTGTCTTTTAAACCCGGGGGGATCAAAGGCGCATGGGGACATCGTCGCGCCAGGTTTAGTGAGCTGGCACTAACCAAGATCCTACCCTACCTCCACGTGGTGACCCTGGTAACAGACAATAGTTCCGGTCTGGTTAAGAGGGTAGGGATCGAGGGAGAGCTGCCTTGGTGGTGGTAGAGATGCAGACGTAGTCACGATGGATGGGATCCGCTCGCAACACAGACAAGCGGAATCTCAGAGTGACTATTAATGCTTGTCTCTCCCGGCCGATGGACGAAAAGCTGAGCGAATGGCCATAAAGGGATGAGGGTGCATCCAGAGAAGAGATGTGGCCCGCGTGGAGCAAAACTTGGGCCCGAGATGAGTTGCACGTGGGCCAACATAGGGCGAAACTCGAAGCCCTGAGGTGGGGTCGAGTTAAGCCCCGGGTTCGGACAGCCTAGAGATAAATGTGAGCACGGTGAAAACTGATGGAGATGGTGAGGCAGGCACCAGGGCAGAGCGAGCACACATGCGGACGATGCACGGGTTGACCCACTGCTGGGCAGACGTGCACGGCGCTGATGGTGTAGCGAAGAGAAGGCGTGGCAGGCGCGAGGGTGAACAGACCACCCAAATGTGCAGAAAAACTGGAAAGCCCAGCAGAGGTTGAATCCAGCGCGCGCTTCCGCTCGTAGGGAACTACTGCTGCCGTGTAGTTTGATTGGGGACAATCAAAGCCTAGCGGAGTAAACCGTACACAAAACTGGACGTCAAGAAAACCAACTAGTCCACAAAAACAGATTTTCTGGGCAGATGACACCCAACAACCCAGGAGGGTAGGTCGTCTAAGGTCGCTACACTAAAGAAAATAGCAACCTACTGTCTTGCAGGTTGGCTGGATACAGTCAAAGGCTGACGGAGAGTGAACCCAGTAAACGCTGGTTGAAATCGAACACATCACCGAAGGATAAGCACCAGAGCTTCAAATGGTGCTGAATGTTGTGAATGTACACCCATATCACAATTAGAATGATAAAAACAGCCGTAAAAGAACAATCGTGAGAGAGAGAAACCCAGATTGGGGCATAGGCCCTCAACTAACTCATGCCAAGTCTTCCTATCTCTAGCTATCTCCTACATCTCTCTCCAGCTCTTCTTTATATTGTTGATCTCTGCCTCCATGTATTTCTCAGCCTCCCCTTCTTTCGCTGTCCCTGCTGGATCCAGGAAAGCACCCTTCTTGTTATATTCCCTTCAGGCTTTTCGCAAAGTGTGCCCTATCCAGCGCCTTTATTTAACCTCTTGGTTCACTGGAATCTATCCTGTTCTCTCCATAAGTTCCTCATTTGTGACCCTATCATACCATCTCAGTCCCTCTATAGAAAAGACATATAACGCATACATAATATTCAAATCACTGTGAGTTTTAATTTCAAACATGTATACTGAATTCCAGATGAAAACATTCAGCTGTGTTTAAAATTCACAATAAATGTATCCATCAAAGACATATACCCTATATGTATAGTACATATATACATGTAAAAACTATACGATATAACACTGTATGATATGACACTATACGATATGACACTATATGATATGACACTATATGATATGACACTAATCTCATCTACATAGACAACACACTAAAGTGAACGAGGGCAGAAAAAGGTGAACGAGGGGCAGAAAAAGGTGAATGAGGGCAGAAAAAGGTGAATGAGGGGCAGAAAAAAGATGACATGAAGGGGGCGCGATTTGGTACTGAAACAAGAGCTATGATATTCAAAGAAAGATAAACATGGGGAAGAACTCTTGGTACTGAAAAGAGAGTTATGGATATTCTAAAAACAATAGGTGACATGGGAGATAACTCTTGTTAGTGACAGGAGAGTTATTACAAAAAATCAAACATGGGAGAAAACCTTTGTACTGAAGCAAGAGTTACGGGTATATTTTTTAAGTGACATGGGAGAGAACCCTTGGTACTGACAGGAGAGTTATTATTATAAAAAATAACACATGGGAGAGAACTTTTGTACTGAAACAAGAGTTATGGGTGTTCTAAAAATATAAAATAACTGCAGATCAAGCCCATATAAAAAAAATGTTTATTGTTATTCTACAAGAATGAAAGCAGTAATAGTGTAGTGGTTAGTGTTCTTGCTATGTAGGTACATTGTCCCAGGATCATACTCCACAGATGGAGTAGGATATTTCTGACTGTAATAGCTTTCATGTCCACTCATCCTCAATCGGGTATTAGAGAAAGGTTTTGCTTTAGTTGTCAGATCATCATCACTGCATGTTATGTTATGTTATGTAATCGACATCATGGCACATTGGGCATTCCCATGTGTACTCTGTCCTTCGCTGCGGCAAACGTTCACTTGCTCAAAGGACACTTCTGTGGAGAGGGACCAAGATATACGGGAAAAACCCGGTGCAATGAAGTCAATCCTTTGGCTGTAGACCCTTTAGTGCCCATATGGTGCTGGGGCCCGTAAGGGAAGCAAAGAATAGTACCACTGTGACCTACAAGATGACTGAAGTAGGGGAGCTAACCTAGTAAATAAGAAGCGTTGCAGAAATCGGATGTGCTGGCCTACTTGGAGGCGCATAACTGGCACAACGTACAAACGCTCTGAGGTTTGAATCACATACAAATCACAAAGAGTGGTTAACCCTTTCAGCCTTTTAAACCGATGTACTGGCTTGTGAAATTTTTTAAGATAACACAAAGGCCATATACAGACTATTTCAGTTTACATTGCAAGAGAAATGCTTTCTGGCGTAAACAAAATTACGGAGTGAAAGAGTTAACAAGTGGCTGATATGGAGCATTGGAAGAAGAAGAAGAAGACCCTTGAGATGTCAGCAAGGATGGTTTCATCAGTTCGTGGACCTACTCTCAGTGCCTGTCTCCAACTGGAAATATCATTGTTAAGATCCTACCAGACTTGCGTATTCATGTCCGGTGTTTTATCATCATACTTATATACATCTTTGTGTGGGACAGATTAGCGTAATACATAAGGGTTCACTTTTCCACTCGGACACAAGAAGGTTGTGAGTTCAATCCAACACTCGACATTCCACATGTGAAGAAAGGAATTTGACCTCCTACATTCTTCACACTAGGGTCTAGAAATGTGAAGTGAAAGGGCCAAAGTGGAATAGTAAACCAGCAAAGAACCAGTGTTGTTAGTAACCACATGGTGAGAGACATAATGAGGAGGAGATCGGAGCACTTATAGACCAATTGGTTAGAAGTGCAGCGATGGTGACCCAACAACTAAACTAAAAACCTACAGAAAACCAAACAAAAGACTGATGACTAACTATAAAACACATCCTATGCCTTCTCTCTATCACTTGTAACTAAACATATACGTTCATTCTGCAATAAATTTAATAAATATTGCTTTTGTTTTCAGTGTAGCCTTCGATAACATAAGGCCTCCTAGCTCAGACAAGAATTCTCAGAAATCAGACAACAATTCTCAGAAATCAGACCACAACCGCTGTGTGACCTCACCTTCCAGTATTGTTAGATAAAGATAAATTCATGTTAAAATCAACACAACATACTAAATCAAGGTTATATTATGTTACAAATTAAGTTTGATACTAAGGAATATCAGTATTATTAACATTTGTCATCAATAAATAACCATAGACTCGTAGAATTGTGTAAAATTGCAGAAAACCTTACAGTGTTCTATCAAACACTTAGAAAAACCAGCCCCCAATAAACAGGAATTTTGGTTTTCCCGTCTGAGCTAGTCTGCCTTACGTTGCCAGTGGCCACAATTTTCAGTTAGAATAGTATGAAATCGAACAAAAACAAGTCCAAAAAATGGTCAAAATTTCCAAACATTTGAAAAAACAAGTTTGACAAGAAAACAAAAATGGAAGATAGTTTGCTTATTTTGTCTTCAATGACATCGATTTGCAATATCAAGCGCTGCATGTCCAACAAAATGTATACAAAATACATTGTAAATATAAAAAATAAATGTTGGATAAAAAAATGAAAAAACTCACAATTAAATTATCAAGACATCGTGAATGTTTTAAGAAACTATATGTTGTGAATGTCCAGGTAGCCTTCTTCTTCTTCTTCGAGCGCTCCATATCGACCACTTGTTAATCCCTCTTTGTGATTTGTATGTGATCCAAGTCTAAGAGCAATTGTACGTTGTGCCAGTTATGCGCCTACAAGTAGGTCAGCATATCCGATTTCTGCAATGATTTTTATTCACCAGGGTAGCTTTCCTAGGCTCCTACCTCAGTAGCCTCTTACGTCATGCCTTGTAGGTTGCAGTGTTACTATTCTTTGCTCCCCTTGAGGGCCCCGGCAATACCTGAGCGATCCAGGTAACCAATACATACTATATGCTTTCTTCCTTTCATTCGTTCGCTTGAAATATTGTCTATATATTCAATGTTGTCTCTTGTATAAACTTCACTGTCTTTTGTAGCTCACACAGAGGTCTGTGTAGTTTTCTGTCGAGTGTTGTTTCGTTAGGCCAGTGAGTTTGCCTCAGTATATCATATTCGGGGCAGTCTTGAAGTATGTGCTCTGCAGTCTGGTGTGCCTGTCCACATGTACACACAGCTGAATTGCCAATCTTGAATTTTGTATACATGTGGCTGCAAAGTCGATTGTGTCGAGTTCTAGGGTGCAGAGTGACAACTTGTTCCAATCTGCACATATTATAGTAATCGTCTTGTGTTGGTATTTGTGGCTTTCGCATACTATACAATGTCAGGTAACTTCTTCTTCTGCATACACCCCATAGCCACCACTTATTAAACCACTCTTTGTGGTCTGTATGTGATCTGAGTCGAAGGACGATTGTACGTTGTGCCAGTTATGCGCCTAGGCATTCACATCCGATTTATGCGCTTTTATTTACTAGGTAGTTCCTATATCCTTTTCCTTTGTGTTTTCATATCTCTTAAACGATCATTTTTCACCGTATATTTGGGGTTTATGATCTTCGCCTAAGATGAGTATAATGTCTACACTATGCATTCTTTCTGACTATGTGACGTCATTCCGGATTAGGAGCATTCTCAGTCATTGGAGACATATTTGCTTGTCACACAAACGATCATTTTTGGCTGTTTAATTGGCCTTTATTTGATCTGAGCCATAGTGTTTGGATGTCGTCTTACTCTGTGTAAAATGATCGGTGTCCAAAAAGTATCACCCTTCTCCAATGTTTGGGTTTGTACCAGTCAGCCCTCTGCATTATCGGCATTACTTTCCTATCCACTGTAAGTTTATTCCTGAGTAGGAGTAGTCTCAGCCATTTCGGATCGCGTGTGGGCACTTGGCAATTTGCAATGTCCACTCTGCATTTTCCCTGTTCCAGGAAACACTGGACTGGGTCTGCGCGGAGATATTTTAGAGGGTCGTTTCATTCAGCGCTAGCAACGCAACTGATATTTTGCGCTCACCAACATCACCCAATCCAGTTCTTCTAGGGATGTTAGTTGTTAATGCAACAGTACCTTGCCCGGTTGTCCCGGGGAGGGCAGTTTCGTTAGGCACTAGGGCACAACTTTAGGATTTGCGCTTGGTCAATCTTACCCAATAAATGTATCTGCACTTGGCCTCTGATACGGAGTTTAATGAAATCTTTACTTGTGTCATCACGACACGTTGCATCTTTTCGACGATTCTTGCCTTTAGTTGTCAAATTGGGTGTGATCATTGTTTCGAGGACGTGTCTCATTGCGACTGACTTGTCACTTCTAACGGTTTGTTTTTAACCCTTTAGCTGCTAAGGACATATATACGTTTTTCCCATTCACTTCTAAAGACGCATTAACACGTCTGTTCGTTATTATCTCTCCTCTGTGGGCTAAAGACGTGTTAACCCATTATACATTGCTACTGTCACTGCTATAGACATACATTCACGTTTGTGACCTAGAAACAAAGAGTAGCTATTTTTAGCTCAGCCTTCGGAAAGTATGTAGCACAGAAAGGGTTAATTATTCAGCCTTTCCCATCGGCCGGGAGAGATGTGCAGAAATAGTCACTCTGGGATTCTGCTCGTCTGTGTTGAGAGCAGATCTCATCAAACGTAACTTCGTCTGCACCACTACTTATACCAGAGTAGCTCTCCCTCGATTCCTACCCGCTTAGCCAGACAGGATCTTCTGTCTGTTTCCAGAGTCACTAACTAACGTCAGGTAACTAATACATACTATATGATGTCAGGTAAACAATACATACTATATGATGTCAGGTAAACAATACATACTATATGATGTCAGTTAAACAATACATACTATATGATGTCAGGTAATTATTACATACTATATGATGTCAGGTAAACAAATCATACTATATGATGTCAGGTAACTATTACTATATGATGTTAGGTAACTATTACATACTATATGATGTCAGGTAACTAATACATACTATATGATGTCAGGTAAACAAATCATACTATATGATGTCAGGTAAACAATACATACTATATGATGTCAGGTAACTAATACATACTATATGTCAGGTAACTAATACATACTATATGATGTCAGGTAAACAAATCATACTATATGATGTCAGGTAACTAATACATACTATATGATGTCAGGTAACTAATACATACTATATGATGTCAGGTAACTAATACATACTATATGATGTCAGGTAACTATTACATACTATATGATGTCAGGTAACTAATACATACTATATGATGTCAGGTAACTATTACATACTATATGATGTCAGGTAAACAATACATATTATATGATGTCAGGTAACTAATACATACTATATGATGTCAGGTAAACAAATCATACTATATGATGTCAGGTAACTAATACATACTATATGATGTCAGGTAACTATTACATACTATATGATGTCAGGTAACTATTACATACTATATGATGTCAGGTAACTAATACATACTATATGATGTCAGGTAAACAAATCATACTATATGATGTCAGGTAACTAATACATACTATATGATGTCAGGTAAACAAATCATACTATATGATGTCAGGTAAACAAATCATACTATATGATGTCAGGTAAACAATACATGAAAACCTGAGAGGAATATAACAAGAAGGGTCCTTTCCTGGAACCCATAGGGACAGGGAAAGAAGGGGAGACCGATGGAGAGAGCTGGAGGAATCTGTAGAGCTGGAGGAATCTGTAGAGCTGGAGGAAGCTGTAGGAGATAGCTAGAGATAGGACTAAGCATAAGTTGGTCGAGGGCCTATGCCCTAATTCGGGTTAAAAAGGCAGAGAGAGAGAACCAATACATTCTATATGAAGCCAGTTAACCAATACTTCTTTTCCTTCTTCAGTGATGTCTGGTCATGCGCTTAATTGACTGCGGAACCACAAACTGGGAAGTCAGCTGCAGGTCTGTCAGATTTATCCAAAGCTTAGTTTTCAGGTCGATTGGGTATGGCCACATGTTGCTTCTCATTACCAGACAACAAATAAAAAAACAAAAAAATTGTTTGTCAGTATGACCGAAAGGTTAAACAGTTGTTGTCTCCAACCAAAGGTACCATGATCCTGGAAGAGTATAAATGACTGAATGGACAGAAATACAAAACATTGTTCATTCAGACATTGAATAGGAGGAGGGAGTGGTCTTGTAGGTGCATAACTGGCATAACGTGTAATCGCTCTTATGCTCAGATCACATACAAACCACAGAGAGTAGTTTAATAAGTGGTCAATGTAGAGCGGTCAAAGCAGAAGAAGAGAAGAAGAAGTAGCTGCCTGACATTTCTATATTCCGTATTAAATCTCTCCATGGACTCCATCTATTGGATTCAAAGATCCAACTTCTGGAGCAGCTGCCTGAAATATACTATCTATTAAATCTCTCCATGGACTCCATCTATTGGATTCAAAGATCCAACTTCTGGAGCAGCTGCCTGAAATATACTATCTATTACATCTCTCCATGGATCCCATCTATTGGATTCAAAGATCCAACTTCTGGAGCAGCTGCCTGAAATATACTATCTATTAAATCTCTCCATGGATCCCATCCATGGGATTCAAAGATCCAACTTCTGGAGCAGCTGCCTGAAATATACTATCTATTAAATCTCTCCATGGATCCCATCCATGGGATTCAAAGATCCAACATCTGAATCTAGTGTATAAAATGTATATATTTATAAGATAGTAAAGGGAAAAAATAGACAAATTTCAAAGAGCAATAATAATGATCATATATCATCATCCATCCAAGCTAGCATTGAATGTTTGATATCTAACTAAACCAGTATACTGTTCCTGAGCATTGCTTATATGAGGTACTCTATGAATCTTAGTAAACATGTTTAGATATAGATATTCTATGAATCTTAGTAAACATGTTCAGTTGCACTCTAAACTTTCCTAAACATGTTTAGATGCACTCTAAACTTTCCTAAACATGTTTAGATGCACTGTAAACTTTCCTAAACATGTTTAGATGCTCTCTAAACTTTCCTAAACATGTTCAGATGCACTCTAAACTTTCCTAAACATGTTTAGATGCACTCTAAACTTCCCTAAACATGTTTATATGCTCTCTAAACTTTCCTAAACATGTTTAGATGCACTGTAAACTTTCCTAAACATGTTTAGATGCTCTCTAAACTTTCCTAAACATGTTTAGATGCACTCTAAACTTTCCTAAACATGTTTAGATCTATCTTCCTAAACAAGTTTAGGGATATTCTCTGAATCTTCCTAAACATGTTCAGATGAAGATATTATCTGGAACAATCCTGGGATGAAGACATAAAAAAACAGACAATGATTGACAGATGCTCTTTGTACATGGTTTATGACATAGATGAACAAGGTAGGCCAGGAGATCCCATTTGTGTCAAGACTCTGTCCAACCATTGAAGTGGTCCGTTGAGGTGAATCTCTATCCAGCTTGGAGTGCTTGTTACAGTCTGCCTTCTACAAAGAAAGAATGATTAAAACTTGAACAATATATTCCTGTTGTGAAAGTTATTCTGTACATTCTTCTTCTTCGTCACCCTTCGCCCCTAGGGATGCATAGATCCGCAACCAAGGCCTTCGCCACTAGGGATGCATAGGTCCGCAACCAAGGCCTTCTAAGCCTGCTTATCCCAGGCAATCTTGTCCCAGATTCTCTCCACTCTCTCCCCATTTTCTTGCATGGTGTTCCTGGGTCTTCCCTTACCTTTATTGCCCGGGGAGGGGGCCTGTCCTCCATCTAAGAGCCTGTCTCGTGATGCTCTTGAGGGGGTTGTTTCTTTAGTGTGTGTCCTATCCATCACCACCTTCTGCTCCTTATCTCTTGTTCCACCTGTCGTTGTCCTGTTCTATCCCAGAGTTCCCTGTTTGTGGTCCTGTCATACCATCGCAGATGAAGTATCCTGCGTAGGCATCTATTTATGAATGTTTGCAACTTTTTAGTGTTCTCCTTAGTTGTTCTCCATGTCTCCGCTCCATATAGAATAAAAAAAACAGCTTTGATATTTGAGTTAAATATCATTAAATTAGTTTTATTCCTGATGATTTTTGAACTCCATATGTTCTTCAGAATGGCAAATATCTAACATCTTCATCTGAGCCACCTTGAATGTCGATGACACTTTCCAGATATGTCAATGTGCCTACCTCCTTTAATGGTGATCCTCTCAGTATGATTGGGTCTCAGGAATTAGTATTTAATCTCATGATCTTTGTTTTTTCCCCATGAATAGTCAGACCCAGTTGTTGTGAGATTGTTTCTAGTTTAGTTGTTTTCTCTTGCATCTGCTGATGGTTGTGAGAGAGGAGTGCTAGCTCGTCTGCAAAATCTAAATCCTCCAATTGACTCATCATGGTCCACTGTATTCCATTTCTCATGGCTGTTGTTGATCTCATTATCTAGTCAATAGCCAGCAGGAAGAGGAAGGGTGTTTTTTTTTTTTTCCGATCCAGAAGCACAAGCTTTTCAGCTCTTGGCTCGGTGCCATGGACATCGTAACCCTTCGGTTCGGTGCCACGAACACCGTAAATCTGGGAAATCTGTGGCTTTTTCTGCCATCCCACGGAATTGAACCCGTACACACAGAGGGATAGTCACCCGAAGTCCAACGCACTACGAACACGCTGGGCAGACGGGCAGGAAGGGTGATAGAAGGCGAGCCTGTCAGTTTTCCTTCATGTAGTACTCTACCCATTCTCTCCTCATGCGTTTTCTTTATTATGTTGGTTAGCTTCTGGGGGACGCCATAATGCTGTAGCAGGTTCCAGAGTGTATTCTGTACTTATGAAATACAATTAATGGTTTAAATTTATGCTTTTTGATTAAAAGTTTAGGTTTATATTTTCTTACATGTGATACTGGTAAAATCTGGATTATGTTATACGATCGACGTCATGGCACATTGAGCATTACCATGCCTGTTCCGTCCACTGCTGCAGCAGCTATCCTTAAGTCCACTTGCTCATCATACACATGAGAAGTTGATTAGTATATCTTCTCTCTCTACCACGAAGTTAACACTGTCTGGCATGTCCAAACTTAACTCCAAATTCTCACAATCGGTCCAGTGTCTGAGACTCACCCATATCACATAAATGAGCGTATACAGCATTGATGATATCGACTCTGGTCATACTTCTGACCCGCTGAGTCGGGACATTGTTTGCAAGAAAGTCAGCACGTTCATTGCCCTGCACTTCAGCATGTCCAGGTACGGTGTGTACAGGTAAATCATTGTCTCTCTTTACTTCCCACTGGTTTGCTAGTACTCAATTCAAGCGGGATTGACTGAAGAATGTTACAAAGATAACAAAAAAATTTCACTCCCACTGTGGAAGTGAACCCTAAAATGTGATTACACTAACCACTACACTATCGCATCTCTCGATATCTGCAATAATTAACGTCAAAGGTTCAGAAAACTGAAGATGAAAAACAGATTGACTGCAACCTTATTTTCCATTGAGAATGTGAAGAAATAAGAAGCTTAACCTTTTAGATGCTAAGGATGTATATATACGTTCTTCCCATTCACTTCTAAAGACAACATTAACTGATTCCTGCACGTGGAACACTCAAGTGTAACTATTTCTTATCTGCCTGGCCCACGAGTCGCTCAAAAGACAATTACTATTTTGTTGAGTTTTGTTATTTTTGTTCCGATTGAAGATTTATATTAACTGGAAAATACTTAGAAGTGATGTGTAAACAATAACGAATACATAGCAGCATGGCTTATGCTAGAATTCGAATTGAAACAGAGTTTATCAATCATTTTAGGATACCATGTGACTGTAAAAAACTAGTGATTTTTATGAATGTTCATGATGCTAGTTTGTAAACAGTTAATAAACCATACATTCCTTCACTATTTTCTTAACGTTTGTGTATTCATAAATGTATTACATATATAAAGAGAGTAGTTAGACTGATTTATTCCACATAATGTTTGTGTATTCATAAATGGCTTACATATATAAAGAGAGAAGTTAGACTGATTTATTCCACATAATGTCCATCAAGGCCCTTGAAAAGTTGGATTTTCGTTCTCACAATTTCAATTTTTTTTTTTAAATACATGCTAATATTTTTCAAGCATAGTCAACACAACATTATATTTTTGGACACAATAAATATTTTATGAAAGTACATTCATTTATCTTTAATTTGATATATAATAAGTTGAAATTGAATTCATATTTAGAAACAATATTTTAGTTTAGCTAAAGCATGCATGCAATATTTTGGAAACTAAAAAAATAATTCTGTCCAGACTCCAAAGGTAGTGAATCAGTTAACACGTCTGTTATTATCTCTCCTCTGTGTGCTAAAGACATGTTAACAGTTATGCATTGCTACTGTCACCACTATAGGCGTACATTCACTTTGTGACCTAGAAACAAAGAGTAGCTATTTTTAGCTCAGCCTTCAGAAAGTATGTAGCAGCGAAAGGGTTAAACCTCACTTACCTGTATTCAGCACCCCAGCCTTTAACAAAACTCATTCTGATTGTACACATGCGAGTCAGCTGATACACAGATTCAAATCCTTGATTCACAGACTGAGCCAGCAGTGCTGCAAACTCCTGGTTGTTGAATATTTTTAAGTTGCATCCTGAGGGTAGACAAATTATTTGTTAGTGTCATTGTTTTCTTATCATCATCATCATCAAATAGCTTGTCATGAGCAGAACTTTGCCACCCCAACAGTCCTTTCGGAATTTCTCTCTCTCATAGGCCAGATGTCCAGCCTCTGCAGCCGTCATGTTCAAACCATCAGTTATATTCTGAATCCATCTTCTCCATAGTCTTCTTTTCTTCTCTTTGCCAGTATGCCTCCTTCCATGATGGTCTTCTCTAGTCCTTCATATCTTGTTATATGTCCAAAATACCTCAATTTTCTCTTTCCTATTTGTAGCATCAGCCAGTTTTCTTTGATTTTGAGTTCTTTCTGGATAGATATATTTGTTCTCTTCTCTGTCCAAGATATATGAAGGATTCCTCTGTAACACTTATAATCAAAAGCACATGTATGTTTTTCCACTGCCTTTATTAAATGTCCATGCATCACACCCGCACATTGTCACTGGGACATAGCGTGAAAATTTGTAACATAATGTGAAAATTTTTAACATATCGAAAATTTTAACATATCGTAACAATTGTTAACATAACGTGAAAATTGTTAACACAACATGAAAATTTTTAACATAACGTGACAATTTTTAACATATCGTAACAATTGTTAACTTACTGAAATTTCAAAGACGACAAAACAAAAACTAAGAAAAAACGAAATCTTGGAGAAAAAGGTCAAAGTCAAGCCTCTACTTTTTTTCCTGGCATATCTCACCTGGAGGTATCTTGCAGACTGTAGCAGGGTGCCAGCCGTAGCGCTGATTGCAATTAGGGCTCTGTACAAACACAGCGCTGTCACTCAAACACTCTGCAAAAACTTCACCTCCTATGTAATACAGCCTGACCCCACGACCTGTCGATGTATTACATAAAATCAGCATGCAATTGAAACCAACGTAATTAAAAGCCAAGTCTGGTAATAAAAGAAAAGAATTTTTAGTGAGGAAGAAAGATGTGTGTCAGTTCATTTTTCATTTTAGGAACATCTTCATTGCACATCGGACATGTCCATAATTGCACCGATCTCCTCCCAAGCATGCATCTCATTGTGTTCAGGCTAACACTCCCATTCTGTGTTGATTTATGTATCTACTGGGTCTTCTCTCATGGTTTTCCCGTCTTGCCGCACCTATCGGTATGCTAGAGAGTACCCTTTATCTTCGTTGTTGAAATCTTTAGAGCGTATGTTTTTTCTGAGAGCGTCGATGATGTCTCTTCTGTCCATAGAAGACCCATTCTCAACCGTAGCATTGCCCGCCAATGCGTCTGCTCTCTCATTGCCCTTCACCCCAGCGTGACCCGGGACAAAGATGTGTGTCTGTATGTTGGGTGTGTAATAACTATATCATCATCAGGTGCTGTGCCAGCTGGCGTAGGCAATCATGGATCTCCACAAATCTCTGTCTTTGGTGTTTGCTATCATCTCAGATGTTGTCGCTCTTCCATGCCCTGAAGTCACACTATTCAAAATTTTCTCTCTGTCTTCCTCTGTCTCATCTCCCCTCAATTTTACCAGTTGTTACAATGTGTTCTAAACCTCCCTTTCTCATCACATACCTGAAAAATGATTACCTCTTTCTTATATTGATGATCAACTTTCTCTGTGTCTTGTCCTCATTCAACACCACATTAATCATTTAGCAGTCCATGGGATTCTCATCATTCTTCTGTAAAATAACATCTCTGTGGCCCTCAGAGATTTTTCTATCTGTTTGTTTATTGTCCATGACTCACATCCGTATGTCAGTATTGGTTCTATGTAGCACTGAATAACTCGCATTCTGATCTCAATTGACAAGGACTTGTTGCATATAATGCTTCTCATTTTCTAACTAGGTACATCATTATTTTTATCAAATTTAGGGAGAGGGTTAGTGGTGTTATTAAGAATTAACAAAGATTTTAATTTATTCAAATATTAAGAGATATAACTTTATTGCTGACAGTTGAACAAATAATATTTGATGTACATACATAATTACATGTCACTGTCTCTACCCCCCCCATGCTTATACTATGATACAGATAGCAAGGTTAGTATCTAGGTCAAAAGTTTTCAAATGGGTCAACCCTACAAGCATCATCATCATTAGGTGCTGTGCTGGCTGCCGTAGGCGATCATGGATCTCCACAAATCTCTATCTCTGGTGTTTGCTATCTTCTCAGGTGTTGACGCTCTTCCGTGCCATGAAGTCAGGATAACCAAAATTTTCTCTCTCTGTCTTACCTGTCATTCTTGTCCTACATGCAGTAGGTGTATATGAACTAGTCCGTAACATATTCATAATATTCTCTATGCAAACCATACAGATCATAGTGAGTGGTCAACTTGGTTGATGAAAACAAGCATCAATAAGAAGGCGGTAAGTATTGATCTGTTCCTTTGTGTGTGTGTGTATAACTAGAGCGATCTCTGTGTTGTAAAAGTTAGGTGCGTGTCTCTTGTGCCAAAAATTCCAGGTCTGCTTCCTTATGGAGCATCATATTTTCTCGATCGAGTTCTAGTCTTATCGGAGAGGGACGATAAAACGTAGGCACCATGTTCAATCTGAGCATATAAAAGAACCTTTGACGGTTCAAAATCGAGAAGGGCAGGCTAGACAGCCGCTGCCCAGGCAAAATTCTTTAGAAAAGTATAAAAATAACATTCCTACAAATATATCTTCAACATCTTCAAAATTACATCTGGAACCCTCGATGAATTCACTCTGTGATGCTACGGAATTCATGCACTGCAGCTGAGATCGTCCTGTGTAAGAAAGAGATCAGAGCACACAGGTTACTCACCGAAGTGCAATGATGATGGTCCTAACAAACAATCAATCAATTTGGGTTGGAGTCATGTTGAATTTATTGAGTGTATCCACTAGATCTAACCAACTTCTCTCTTAGATAATCTCTGGAGTCATGTTGAATTTATTGAGTGTATCCACTAGATCTAACCAACTTCTCTCTTAGATAATCTCTGGAGTCATGTTGAATTTATTGAGTGTATCCACTAGATCTAACCAACTTCTTTCTTAGATAATCTCTCTCTTATTTATTCTTATTGTCTCTATGTCTGTTTGCACAGGTCTATCAGCAATGCTAACATCTTCCCTAGCAACACCATGAACTAATGACCTATATCCCAGTAACAACATGAACTACTGACCTATATCCCAGTAACAACATGAACTACTGGCCTATATCCCAGTAACAACATGAACTAATGACCTATGTCCCAGTAACAACATGAACTACTGACCTATATCCCAGTAACAACATGAACTAATGACCTATATCCCAGTAGCGACATGAACTACTGATCTATATCACAGTAACAATATGAACTACTGACCTACTTTCCAATAACAATGAAAACTCCTGACTATCTCCTAGTAACAACATGAACTACTGACATATTTTCCGATAACAACATGGCATACTTTCAAATAACAACATGGCCTACTGACCTACTTTCCAATAACAACATGACCTACTGACCTATGTGCCTGCGAGTCATCTCCACCTGCTGTGTTCTGTTAACATTAGACAGCAGCCCCAGACAGAACCTCTCAGAATTACTTGGGTCAGTGAAGCCATCCACCGTTAAAGAAGGCTGAGAGGCATGGAAGGTTTCACCCACCCGCATGTTCAACTCATAATAGGCAATAGAACACCAGTACTCTGGCTCCTTGTATGTGACAGGCTGCAAGTCTGCATTATTATCTGAAACATGAGGGAGATATCTGATTTATAACAGAACTTAATGTTAAATATAATTAATTTCGATTATAAAGATCAAGATGGAAGTGAAAAGACAGATGATAAAAGTATTTTTCTACCAACACTTTGTTACCAGTGCCAAACTTGGTCTCTTACAGCAACACATTTTTTTTTCGATCCAGAAGCACTTGAGCTGAAAGCTCTTGCCGATGTCATGGACATCGTAACCCTTCGGTTTGGTGCCACGAACACCGTAAATTTGGGAAACCTGTAGCTTTTCTGCCAGTCCGCGGAGTTGAACCCGCACATACAGAGGACTTGTCACCCGTAGTCCAACGTGCTACGAACACGCTGGAGCAACACATCACAGAAAGCTCACCACGTGTGAAATGAAATGCTTGAGGAAGGCAGTGGGGGTCACCAGGAAAGATCGACTACGAAATGAGGACATCAGACGCAGAGTGGGCATAACATCATGCACCGAATACATCGAAAGACAACAAATGCAGTACAACCACCAGTAGAATGGAATCAACCACCAATAACAGCATACAATAAAAAGAGATCAGGTACTACAGCCAAGGGAAGACCAAGAAAAAGATAGATAGACTATATCAAGACCACACTCAATGGACACAGATATAACATAACAAGGACAACTCATCTGGCCCTGGAACGCAAATTAAAACTCCCGCACCCACGATTAACGACAAGAGTGAACAACCAATTCCATCATTCACCCGGGCAAAGACAATGTCTCTTTATAATTCTTCACCCCTAAGGAGGCATAAATCCGCAACCCAGGTCTTCCAAGCCCTCTTATCCAAGGCCATCTTTTCCAGATCTCTCAACTCTCTGCCCATTTTCTTGCATTCCGTCTCCAACTTCCGCCTCCAGGTGTTCCTGGGTCTTTCCTTACCTCTATTACCTGGGGGTTTCATAGGAGGGCCTGTCTCAAGATGCTGACAGCAAGTTTCCTCAGTGTGTGTTCTATTTATCGGTACCTGCTGCCCCTTATTGGATAATTCATTTCTCTTTATAACAGATTGTAATATTAAGGATTATTCTGATCTTGTATTTATATTAATATTCTTCTGGCAATTTTATGTTACATAGGGCGTAAGTAATTTCTCCATACTGTTCTGTCCTAGGCAACTCGCTCAATCTCCCCCATGGAAGTGAGTCCGATATTTATTGCCTCTCTCAGCAAAGTTCATTTCAGGGTCTCCTTAGGTTGTCCTCTCTTTCTTGAACCCTTTGCCTCCCACTTCAGTGCCTGCTTTGGTATTCTTTCATCCTTTCTTCTCAGAGTGCGCCCAACATATCGCCATCTTTTCTTTCTTATAACAATCGTTACTAGTGGTTGACCAGACATTTCTTCTCAGAGTACGCCCAACATATCTCCATATTTTCTTTCTTATAACAATCGTTACTAGTGGTTGACCAGACATTTCTTCTCAGAGTACGCCCAACATATCTCCATATTTTCTTTCTTATAACAATCGTTACTAGTGGTTGACCAGACATTTCTTCTCAGAGTATTCCAACATATCTCATTTTTTCTTTCTTTTAACAATCGTATCTCAGAGTATACCCAACATATCTACATCTGTTCATTCTTATAGCAAATGTTACTAGTGGCTGACTAGATATCTTGTTTAACAGGGCATAAACGAGGGTCCTTCCTTTCCTTCACTTAAAATATTGTCTATGTATTCAATGTTGTCTCTTGTATAAATTCACTACTTGTATATACTTCTGTAGCTCAGAGAGACAAAATCCATCCAGTTTTCATTCCAGTGTTGTTTGACTGATTGATTCATGTGTAAGTAAATCCTTCAGAAGTCAGTATATTAGGGACACATGAAGTTATTGGAACAAAAGCTAAAAGGAGATCATTTATTACTAGCACATGATGTATAGATATACTGACCTAATGGAGGACTAGGAGACATGTCTATGCCATCTGTTGATTGAAAAGATAATATTTATAAAGTTGAACATAACATATCATTTTTCATAAACAATGTTTCAGATATATCAAAGCTTTGTTATAATAAATATGTGTTTCTAGACAAGAAAACTTCATATCTAAGTAAGTTGGTATCTATGGTTTAGTGATAGTCAGCTTGATACAACCCTGGAGTATCTGGTTCAAAAACCGTGCGGTATTTGGAAGCAAATTTGTTCCAGTGGAATTTACATACAGTAAAAATAGACCTCACGTTCCAAAGCAATGGCAAACTACTGAATATATTTTTTCCCCGATCCAGAAGCACTTGAGCCTTCGGCCTCGGTGCCATGGACATCGTAACCCTTCGGTTCGGTACCACGAACACCATAAATCTGGAGAACCTGTGGTTTTTCTGCCAGTCCGCGGAATTGAACCACACTCACAGGGGGCTTGTCACTCGTCATCCAACACGCTGGCAGGAGGACACTGAACATATAAGTGGTGCCTAGAAAATCAACAACTAATTTATTGTGGTTGATGGTGACTTGTAAAGGATATGCCCCAAATTTCATTTGCATCTACCTATATCTATCATCATTATATCTGTATGACTTGTTGTTGTTGTTTGCCGTCATGAGTGATGTGATGTAGACCAGCGTTTTCCAAACTGGGGTCTGCTGACTTCTGACCCCCACACATCCGTGAGGTACCCCCACATGTGGTCCTCAAGCGCTGGAAAATTATGACCTTTGACATTTCAAACAGAAAAATAAATGTTAAAAACATGTATAAAAACAGTGGGAAACTAGTTCCGCTGCGATATCAATGGACCCGGACCAGACCGGAGTTTAAATATCTGACAGGACATAATAAAAGATCATTTGAAGTTTCCCGCATTCTAAGAAACTGGAGCCAGCTTTACTGCCGGTGTGATGTAATAATAACTTCATCGCTAGAAGAATAAAATTTAAGTATGTAATTGGCTGAAACAGTTTTGAGAAAGATAGGGTAAATAACGTTGACGTGTATTGATTTTGCTACAATATATTTTGACTGAGCTTCAGGATGGATCGCTGGCTGAAATTGAAATGCAAATGAATGTACTGATGATGCTAATGATGGCGCGTCTTGTTCAAGGCAAAAGGAAATCTCTTCCTGTTTATTAAAATGTTAAATTGTAGATATTGTTTACTATTGTAACACACAGATAATTCTTTCCCTGTCAATTTTCATATGTAGAAACTTGTGGGGTCCTGCTGACGAAATGTCATTAAAAGTTTCGCCTGAATGTCAAAGGACACTGGTGATATTAAATTAATCCTTTACATAAAAATAAGAAACAACATATTAGGCTACGTCTCGCCCGAGTGGTTACGGGACCCAAATTTGGGGTGTAAAGAATAGAACCACTGTTACCTGTCACGCATGTTGTAAGAGGCGACTAAGGAGGTTTGGCTGAAATCGGATGCACATGTCCTAAACGTGTAGAAATCTATGCGTTTAGGGCCTACCAAACCAATGTGCAACGTATACACATTCTTGGCAAAGATCAAACATATCACAGAGTGATTAAAATTGGTCGTAAGAACGGAACGAAGAAGAAGAAGAGGCTACGTCTGAATTCATAGCGGGCGAACAGAAATTTTAAAATAAAATAAACAGACATCACATCTATATAATTCTGTTACTCACTCATGCCCTGGCTGTCTGTTGTATCCCCTTCTTCACTCAGATAACCCGGGGAGGGTGTATCTATTTTTTAAAAATAAAGAATGAAAGAAATAAAGATTAGACAGGAATAATACATTATATTTGTTTGTAAAGAAAATCTTGAGACACTTTGAATCAGAACACGGGATCGAAGAGGAGAGAGAGAGAGAGAGAGAGAGAGAGAGAGAGAATCAGAATACTATTACCATGTAAAGAAAAGAAGTTGTTTGTGTTCGTTCTTGTCAACCAAGTTAACCCCTATTTGTGAACTGAAAGTTTTGCATTGAGAACGTGGGTATGTTGCACTCCTGTTAGGTCCCTGCGGCATATAGGACAGGCGTTTCAAATTTCGGAAGCATATTATCCAACATTATGTTACCAGTGCCAAACCTGGACGCTGACAACAAACGATAGAAGAAAACTAGTCACAACAGAGATGAAGTGTTTACGCAGAATGCTGGGTGTAACAAGAAGAGACCGGTTGAGAAATGAAGACATCAGGAAAAAAGTGGGCACAATATCAATACTAGACTTCATCAAGAAACAACAAATTAAATGGTTCGGCCACGTAAGCAGATTACCATCAGACAGTGCACCCCAAAGAGCAATGCTGCTCCGATACAATGGGTACAAAGCAAAAGGCCGGCCACGCAAAAGATGGACCTCAGAGATAACAGAGGCGATGAAAGAGACTATTTACAAAGCGCATACTAGGGCCCGTTTAGAAATCTCTTCCTGACCTGACGCTGTGAGGCAAACAGGATTCGAGAAAGAAAGAAAGAAGAAAGATTATCCAACAGGGCAAAGATTTGTATGTACAGACAAGTATCTGTTAGATTTTACAAATAGAAAAACCCCACTTTAAAGTAGCACATCTGGAGTTGTATTGTAACATGGTATCAGATTTGATTAATCATAGGGTGGTCGTCAGAGATGACGTGTCAAAAACAAGATGAGAGTATACTGTAACAGAGCAAACTGTAGGGAGAGGAGACTGGCTAATGAAGACTGGGATTATATACTGTGTGGAGGAGACAGTGGTCAAGAGGACTGGTAGTGGAGACTGGCTAATGGAGACTGGTAGTGGAGACTGACTAATGAAGACTGGTAGTGGAGACTGGCTAATGAAGACTGGGATAATATACTGTGTGGAGGAGACAGTGGTCAAGACGACTGGTAGTGGAGACTGGCTAATGAAGACTGGGATAATATACTGTGTGAAGGAGACAGAGGTCGAGAGGACTGGTAGTGGAGACTGGGAGAACGGGGGAGAGGAAACTTAAGGAGAGGAGACTGTGAGGCTGAAAACTATGGAAGAATACTGTGAGACAGCAATGTGTGTAGGAGACTTAGTGATGGGGACTGTGAAGCAGGAGAGCATGTGTAGGAAACTTGGAGGAGACAGTTGGGGGGAGACTGTAGGAGAGGAGACTGTGTGACAGGAATGTGTGTTTGGAAGACTTTGGTAGAGGAAACTGACAGAGGAGAGTGGGGAATAATAGCCAGGGAGAAAACTACAGAAGATACTAGACAGCTCAACACAATGGCAAGTAAGAAAGTGGACACTGAAAGAGATAAACAAGTTTCTGCTGACACCAGTTGTGAAATGTCCTGATTGTCCAGATATCTCCATCCCAGGGTAGAGGAGAGATTGTGTAGGTAATTCATGCAGCAGATGGGTGAAGGACATTGCCAAAAATAATATCTAAGAAATTGCATAAATATCTTTACAGAATATGGGAAACAGAAGAGAGAGATAAAATAAATATGTGCAATTCAGTACTGGCTTATGGTATGGAAACAAATATGTGCAATTCAGTACCTTATGGCTTGAATGATGAGAGGTGAAGTTGAAGAGATTAAGGAGGAGTAATGACGTTGAGAGATTGAAGTGGACAGATTGAGGTTGGAGAGACAAGATTGAAGTTGGAGAGTGAAGATTGGAGAGTAGAGGGAAAGATTAGGAGAGAGGTTGGAGAGTGGACAAGATTGAGAGAGAGAGGTTGGAGAGTGGACAAGATTGAGAGAGAGGTTGGAGAGTGGACAAGATTGAGAGAGGTTGGAGAGTGGACAAGATTGAGAGAGAGGTTGGAGAGTGGACAAGATTGAGAGAGGTTGGAGAGTGGACAAGATTGAAGGAGAGAGGTTGGATTGGACAAGATTGAGAGAGAGAGGTGGAGTATGAAGGAGAGATAAAAAGGTGAGAGTAGAAAAGACATACAAAATGAAGAGCTTTTGGTGGAAGGAAGAAAGTGGTAGAAAAATATAATTTGAAGAGAAATTACACATACATGTGCATACCCACACTTACCTGAGATGTTAAAAGGTCTGTCATTGAGGTTGCTGTTGGTTGGGAGATCCGTGTTTTCGGGTACGGTGGTACTATAGTCCTCAAGAATGGGGAAGCTGTCTGGTATCTCAATGTGCCTAGGCACAAGCACCCGTGGCAGAGCTGCGGATACAGGAATCTATGGATAGACTTCAGTCAAGATGTGTACACCAAATATAACAATGATTGATTGATTCTGATCCTTCTTAGCGGCAGAGCACGAACACCGAAGCACCGACAAGAGCCCCAGTGTAATTTTATAGGATGGTACGCCTGTGGGGTGCCGGGGCCCGCAAGGGAAGCAAAGAATAGTATCACTGCGACCTACAAGGCATGTCGTAAGAGATGACTGAGGTAGGGACCTAATGAAGCTACCCTAGTAAATGAAAAGCGTCGCAGAAATCGGATGTGCTGGCATACTTGAAGGTGTATAACTGGCATAATGTACAATCGCCCTAAGGCTCAGATCACATACAGATCACACAGAGTGGTTTAAAAAGTGGTCAATATGAAGCGTTCAATGAAGAAGAAGAATAGGATGGTAACAATTATGTTTTTATTTTTAAAATTAATTTTGTCTGGGCAGCGGTTTTCCAGCCTACTATTATTGGTTTATAAACTGTCATTGGTTCTATTAAGTGATCAATCTGAACACGGTATCTACGTTTTATTGTCCATTTCTGACAGGACTAGAAACTTGATCTCAACTACACTGAGATTAAGGATCACTGTAGATCATAGATTTCCAAACTTGTTCGGCCCACCACCCACTTTATAACGCCCCACCGCCCACTTTGTAACACCCCCACCGCCCACTTTGTAACGCCCCCACCGCCCACTTTGCACGACATAAACTTTGTAACGCCCCTCCACATTATAACAGTTTGCCCCCACATATATACATGCTCTAATTTCACTTTGACATAGAAAATTGATATATATTTCTGTCCAGGGCCGTGCGGTATATTTTCTCAATATGGTGCAAGTCTTCGAAATGCCGCCCCTAAATGTTTCAAATTATATTTTGATTTCGCTGCTTGTGCCGCCCCATTACGTTACCGCCTGATGCGGCCGTATCCCTGTATCATAACACGGCCCTGTATCTGTCATACATGGTCAATTTTCAAATGATTATATATATGAAAAAGAAAATTGACGAAAAAATGGATCGTGTAAGATGAGCATAAGATAAATTAAAATGTAGAATTCAACTTTTAATGATTATTCAATCGCAAAATCACGAAAAAAAACTATCCTCAAATGTTTCTGAACCCACTATCGCCCCCTGGAACTCTTCAGCGCCCACTGGGGGGCGGTGGCGCCCACTGGGGGGCGGTACCACCCACTTTGGGAACCCATGCTGTAGATTGAAGCTAAATGCGAGAACTGTGCCTACTTGCCACATACATTTTATTATACCGTAATGGCTCTCAGATTGACTCAGCCTCAACTGGGTACCAGAGAAACATTAAAATCTAAACATGACAGGCGCGATGGCGACAATATCACTCGTCGTGTGTCGTTGATTAAAGAAAACTACCTACCTAACACAATATGTTTCAATATGCCAGCACAATGCTATCCAAAGTTGTTATATATTGAAGAACATCTGACTAATTCTTCTTAGAACGCTCATATCGACCACTTGTTAACCACTCTGTGTGATTTGTATGTGATCTGAGCCTAAGAGCGATTGTACGTTGTGCCAGTTATGCGCCTACAAGTAGACCAGCACATACGATTTCTGCGATGTTTTTTATTTACTAGGGTAGCTTCCCTAGACCCTACCTCAGTCGCCTCTTACGACATGCCTTGTAGGTCGCAGTGGTACTTCTTCTTCTTTGCATTCGTTCTTTACGACCAATTTTAATCACTCTTTGTGATATGTTTGATCTTTGTCAAGAACATGTATACGTTGCACATTGGTTTGGTAGGCCCCTAAACGCATAGACTTCTACATGTTTAGGACACGTGCATCCAATTTCATTCAAACCTCCTTAGTCGCCTCTTACGACATGCATGGCAGGTAACAGTGGTTCTATTCTTTACGTCCCAAATGTGTGCCCCGGTAACCACTAGGGCGGTAGTGGTACTATTCTTTGCTTACCTTGCGGGCCCCGGCACCACACGGGCGATACAAAATATAACAATGATTGAGTTTTCTTCCTCGCTGGCTCTACGCCATCTACTTATTAAACCACTATCTGTGGTCGGTGTGTGATTTTGGGACAGATTAGCGGGACAGTATAAGGGTTAGTCTATCGACTCCGACACAAGAGTGTCGTGGGTTCAATCCTACACTCGGCGTTCCACACGTGAGGAAAGGAATTGACCCCCCTACCTCCTGTACATTGGGCCTAGAGATGTGAAGCGACAGGCACTTCTTATTCTAAGGTCTGAAAAGGTTACTGGGAAATTTTATGTTACGTGATTTGCGCCTTAAGCAGAGATGTTTCGGCGATATAATACCGCAAGTGTTAGTAGTGACAAACATGTTGGATTACACGATACGGTTGATGTTGGTACATCTGAAGTAAGAAGTGGGCGTGGTACAAGAGACCAAAACATAATGTTTCGGCGATATAATACCGCAAGTGTTAGTAGTGACAAACATGTTGGATTACACGATACGGTTGATGTTGGTACATCCGAAGTAAGAAGAGGGCGTGGTACAAGAGACCAGAACAGAACTGCACATGTAAATAATCTTTGAAGATGGAGTAATAGTTTTCAAAACGAACTATTTGAGCTTGACATTCTTCTTCTATACGAATAACAACAACACAACGTGTGACCGACGTGTCACGTCAGACGCAACTGTAACTGGGTATATCCTATGCCCATTGATTTCTTTCAAGCTTATTTTTCCTGATACTGCCATAGATCTGATCACTGATGAAGTGAATAGGTACTGTGAAAATCACATATATCAATACACATGAAGTGTCATGTACAAAAATCTTACTTGTGATCAGACTGGTGCATTTGAAATTTATGGATTGATATTGCACCTTCAGATTGGTATGGAAATGTGTTGTAAACCAGCAGTTTCAGACTACTGGTGTAATAATTAAGATTGTGTTAGGTATCATCTATGGTTGTGTTTCATCCAAGTTTATGAAAGATCTTTATGGATACAAAAACAAAGGATATATACTCTACTGTAACAGTTTTGCATTCAAGCCCAGCTCTATTTCAAGAGCTGAAAGAAATGCAGATAGGTGTATGTGGAATAGTACCTGAAAACAGGAATCATTTTCTTGAAGAAAATGCAACTCAAATTAACACGACAGATCAACCTGTGTTTTGTGTGACAGAAGATAAATTCATGCTGGCAGTTATCTGGCATGACACATATCTACTGTTCACTCCAATGGTGTTATGGACAAGACAGTCTGAAAATTCATAATAACCAAGAAGCCAGTACTTGCTGAAAAATACAACAAAAGTATGGGGGGTGTCGACCACTTTGACCAACTGGGTGCAAGCTAACCCTACCCACACAGATCCTATAAGTGGTACCTGCTATTATATCATTTCATAGTTGAAACTGCTCAGTTCAATTGACACATAAGCTACAACACTGCAAACTCCACAACAACTATCACAGCAAAGAAGTTTAGGCAGGATGTCAGTATTGCTTTTCTTGAACCTGCTATTCTTCAACGAAATGTGACGGCTCCATGACTACAAGATCATGATTTAGTGAGTGCCATTTCATTGAAAAATATGTAAACCCAAGGTACAAACTAGACTGTAAATTGTGTACGGCTACAGGGAAAAGAAGCCTCACTTGCATATGCTGCCCAAATTTCAATGTTTTCCTGTATGATTGACACTCTGCATCAAGTTATACCCCACAGTTGAGGATTATCAACGTTCCCTGCAAAGACTCCTGCAGAGGCATACAGCTACAATATAAACCCCAGTTCATAAAGGAAGCAGATAAGACTATAACTAGAGGTGTAGTTTATTCATTAAACATTCACAAACACTCATTGTGAGATGCTGCATAAACACAATACACTCAAAAGAAAATAAAAATGTTTTGCATTTTATTCAAATTTATGTTTGTTTTTATGTTGAAATATGTTGTCAATCGTTAAACCAGTACTCATAATTAGCTTGTTTTATTCATTGACAACCATGTCCCTAACATTTTATTGCCTTGAAATTGAACAAACTCACTAAAAACTAGGAAAAGTGGCTGGTTTTAAAACATATTCTATAATTTCTATAAATAGCCACACAAAATCAAGATGGCCGCCCCATAATCATGCGACTAATTTACATAAAATATTCTTTTCGGATGTTACAACCATTCATAATGGTACTCAGAAAATTTTGAAGCGGTATTCCGCTATTAAAATTTTTTATGATTTTAATTTTAAAAACAGCTATTTTGTAAGAAAACTGCAAACACCCTTGGTAATGGGAGACACCCTTGGTAATGGGAAACAGTAATGCTCAGGATTGCTGGTAAGCAAAGTGACACCCTTGGTAATGGGAGACAGTAATGCTCAGGATTGCTGGTCAGCAAAGTGTTAAAGTGTGAGTTTATTGTGCTAGTTAGACGTCTACAGACATATAGGTCAGCATATCCGGTTTCAGCATGCTTTTTTTTATTCGGGTTCATCTCCCTACGTAGGACCCAAAAAAAACTGAACAAGGGAAGTGCATCTCCCTAGGCGACCCTGAGCCCCATTAGCTTTTGACCTTGCAGTCAAAGTTTGCCGGTCTACACCACTGGAAGGTGGGGATGGCTTGTATATTCTACGGGTCACCAGCACGCTATTAATTTTCACTTTTCACCCTTTCTAATAGGGACCAGCCGATCCAAACTCTGATTGATGCAGCAGAGTCAGGCGCAGAACACACACTGTAGATCATGGTGATTGATTGATGGATTGCTACGACTACCATCATTGCATGTAAGTGAATAACCATGCATGCCCCTATCTCTGTCTTATACACTCTTTCTTCTTGATCCGTAACGTTGAGATCTGAATTACAAGAACCACTGAAGTCGAAGTAAGACTCGCCTGAATGACGAGGGACACCGGTAATGAGGAAATCAATACGCAAAAATCAGCCAGAGGTAACATCTGAATGACGAAAGACAATGGCGACAAGGAAAGCAATCATTCCCACACAAATCAGCCAGAGGTACCATCTGAATGGCGAGGGACACTGGTGGTAAGGAAAACAAGCCTTCACGCAAAAATATGCCAGAGGTATCACATTAGATGTCATGACTAGGTCCGAGTTCATAGCGAGGAATTTCTTTTTTTTAATGAAATTTTATTAGTTATTTGTTAGAAAATATCTAATGTACAAAATAAGAGACCTAACAAATTATCTTTGTCACAAATTATTAAAAGTTGTCATAATGATTGAAAATTGTCATAAATGATTGAAAGTTGTCATAAATGATTGAAAGTGTCAAAATGATTGAAATTGACCAAATGATTAAGTTGTCACAATGATTGAAGCTGTTACAACTCACCAACGTCTACTCTTGTATAGTGGTAAGGATTGACACAAACTTCATCTTTCTTCATATGAAATGCATATTCACAACGGTCTCCTGGATGCAACTCTTGGTGGTTCTGTAGGTCAGGCCAGCGCCACAAACGACAGTAGATTACGTGTGGGAGACCTTTACGTTGAAGCACTTGAAGACGTCCGTCTAGGGATCTAGAAATAAAATTGCAAACTCCATTATCTATTTTTATTAATAAAGGAACCAGTTTTCATACCATGAGGTTTATTGGAGAATGTGGGTGTTAGGTCTGTATTTTTATTGACCATCAGCACACGATGTGTGATGTGCTTGATTGAGGCTGGGTAGATCTTGAGCTGTTACGTTCTGAAATAAATTCTACTCCCACAGTGGAATTGAATCTGGACCCCGCACCTAAGAAGTGTGTGTATTAACCACTACGCTACTGCGGATCTCATTTTGTTAATACATTATTTATATATATATATGAAAAAAATATATATATAATGAAGGCACCTATGGCAAGTAATGCAGATATCAGCCTGGGATCTAAAATGATAAAAATAACGGGGCAGTTCATCTATTTAGGTAGCAATTTTGATTGCACAGGAAATGTTAAAAAAGAAATTGTGGTACGAATTGGCAAAGCAACATCAGTTTTTAAAAAGTCTAAATAAAATATGGAACTGCAGGTTATATAGTATTAAAACAAAAATTACGAATTTTTAATTCAAATGTTATATCAGTCCTTAACATATGCCAAGAAATAGAAAGCAAGTTGAATGCATTTCTTCTTCTTCATCTTCTTTGCGTTCGTTCTTTACGACCAATTTTAATCACTCTTTGTGACATGTTAGATCTTTGCCAAGAACGTGTATACGTTGCACATTGGTTTAGTAGGCCCATAAACGCATGGACTTCTACATGTTTAGGACACGTGCATCCGATTTCAGCCAAACCTCCTCAGTCGCTTCTTTCGACATGCGTGGCAGGTAACAGTGGTTCTATTCTTTACACCCCAAATTTGGAATAGATGTCTGCGAGAAATAATGAATATAAAATGGAACGAATTCATGAGAAGTGACGAAATCAAAGAAATGTCTGGTCAACCACTCCCATACTCATCAGGAGTAAGGCAGGGATGTGTGCTTTCGCTTATACTTTTCAATATATACATAGACAGGATAACGCAAGAAACCAAGACAGATAACAACCTCGATAACAACTACAATTTAATCAACGAACTACTCTTTGCAGATGATCAGAGTATAATTTACAACAACGAACACAAACTTCAATAACACATAAATGCACTGAAAGCGACATGCGAAAAATATGACATGAAAATTAACACCTCCAAAACAGAAGTCATGACAATAAGTAGGTCAACAGGTCAACTAAATATACACGTGAATAATGTGAAAATGCAACTCCAGAATTCAAATATCTCGGGAGTATATTCACAGCAGATGGAAAGATGGACAGAGAAATCGAGACTAGATGCCAGAAGGCAAATGCAGTGACATACCAACTATCACCACTATTAAAACATCCAAGCATTAACATGGCAGTCAAACTACAACTGATAAACTGCATAGTTATTCCAACTCTCTGCTATCAGTGCCAAACATGGCCCTGACTAAAACACAAGAAAGAAAGATTACAACATGTGAAATGAGATGTCTACGAAAATCTGTCAACGTTACAAGGAGAGATAGAGTGAGAAACGAGAATATCAGAAGCATCGTTGGTACTATACCATGCATACAGTACATTGAGAAGCAAAGAATCAAGTGGTTCGGCCATCTAATGAGAATGGAACCACATTTACTACCATCAGGTGCCTACGATAATCGACACTCAGGTCGTAGAGCACGAGGCAGGCCAAGAACACGATGGATAGATAACATCTCAGAGTCCCTGCGAAAGCATGGACTGACAACGTCAAGCGCAACACGCCTGGCACAAGATAGAAAACTAACTCTGCCCGCGACGCTTCACGGCAAATATGGTTAAGATAAAATAAGAACCACTAGTGACAACTGTTTTAAGAAAGAGAAAATGTAGATATGTTGGACACACCTTGAGGAGAAATGATCAACGAATATCAAAGCAGGCATTTAAATGGGATACAACGCCCGCCTGTCAAGCGTGTTCATAGCGCGTTGGACTGCGGGTGACTAGACCTCTGTGTGTGTGGGTTCAATTCCGCGGGATGGCAGAAAAGCCACAGGTTCCCCAGATTCATGGTGTTCGTGGCACCGAACCGAAGGGTTACGATGCCCATGGCACTGAGCCTAAGAGATGAAAGCTCAAGTGCTTCTGGATCGGAAAAAAAGAGGGATGCAAAGGGTTCAAGAAAGATAGGACGACATAAGGAGACCCTGAAACAAACTTTGCTGAGAGATGCAAGAAATATCGGTCTCAGTTTCATGGAGGAGATTGAGCGAGTTGCCTAGGATAGAGCGGTATGGAGAAATTGCTTGCAGGCCCTATGTAACGTATAACGGTACGAGAGGAATTATTATTATTATTATATATATGTTTCATAACAACAGCATCGCTCTTGCTCCTTTCCCTACTTATCTGTAGTTAAGAAAATGTTCAAGGTAAGTATGGAATAGAAGAAGATTTAACACACACATTTTTGAACATTTTAAAGTTTAAATTGGAGAAAGAAAAAAACAAGTGATATCTAAAGGGTCCGATAATGAGACCTGTGTGCTCTATATGCCGCCCTAACGTTGAGGTTTGACAATGGCTTCCTACTTCGAAGATCCTGGGTTCATTTCACCCTTGCGACGATTCATGAGGGGAAAAACAGAATTTACAGTGACTCCTGACCGCAGGTAGGGACAGTCAAATGTTTTGTTCTATCGAAGAGTGCGGATAAAACAGGTGGTTCCATGTGATTGTTAAGAACTAAAACAAAACCTTTGCGGTTTGATAACTTGATAAGTGAATGGCTGCTGTCCTAGTAAATAGAATTATACAGAGTGTTCAAGTTAAAAGTAGCCCGATTGGCAAGTTTTGATTTGTCAACCGGGCTACTTTTATCTTGAACACCCTGTATATACATTGTGTTTCAAATATATAGAAAAATATCTGATGGCGACAGAGATGTTTTACAGAAGAATGATGAGAATTCCATGGACTGCTAAAATCACTAATGTTGAGGTGTTGAATGAGATCAAAACACAGAGAAAGCTTATTATCAATATAAGAAAGAGGCAGTCATCATTTTGCGGACATGTAATGAGAAGGGGAGGTTTAGAACACATTGTGACAACCGGTAAAATCGAGGGTAGACGAGACAGAGGAAGACAGAGAGAGAGAAAATGTTGGATAGCCTGACTTCATGGCACGATAGAGCGTCAACATCTGATTTGATAGCAAACACCAACGACAGGGGTTTGTGGGAATCCACGATCGCTTACACTAGATGACACGGCACACGATGATGATGGCATTGTGCTTATAATGTTGCAGCGCAGTTATTTTTCGAGCAAATGTGAGATGCATCATGGAATTTGTTCATGTCGTCAATCAGACAATAAATCCTTAACGGGTCCTAAAATGAAAATATCGGGTTTCCTCATATAGCTCCGTCTCTCTCAGCAAAAAATGCAAGCTATCTGCTGAGAACGTTGCATAAAGCACGAACTTTCCAGCTCCAGCAACAATCCTGGGAATGTCCCAAAAAATGCACACGTGAACTGAACGACGCGAACGGGTTTGAAGACACATCCTTCAGAACTCAAGGCAAAGTCTTAACTACTTCGCAACAGAGAATCCTCAAAGCAGAATTATACGGACCCATACTCAAAAAGGGGAGTTACGCGATGTACGGGTAGAACTGGATGCCTGAGGGGCAGCTTTAGCAACGTGTTTAACCGGCAAAGTTCCCCGTCTTCCCAGCGTGTTCGTAGCGCGTTGGACTACGAGTGACTATCCCTCTGTGTGTGCGGGTTCAATTCCGCGGGATGGCAGAAAAAGCCACAGATTCCCCAGATTTACGGTGTTCGTGGCACCGAACCGAAGGGTTACGATGTCCATGGCACCGAGCCGAAGAGCTGAAAAGCTCAAGTGCTTCTGGATCGGGAAAAAAAACCCCGGCAAAGTATGTTATCGGAGACCACGGTTCAACCAGCGAGCAATAGGAACCATCAGTATGCATACTCTTCGATATCTGTTGGGGAGACTGAGCACCTTGGGTCTGTCCGAAATGCAATGACGTCAGTTTCGTAACCAATAACTAATCAAAAAGGATAATTTTCAAAAACAAAAGTAACAATATAGATAACTTTTTTGGCATTGCTGGACGATATGCAAAACAAGACAACTGACAGGAAATGCTGAAAACGGAATTTACGTCACGGCCATTAATCACGGCACACGATGATGATGATGAAGTCGGACCACTCTATAAACAAAAGATGCTGAAGTTTAGTCCAGTTTAATTAAGCAAGCAAAATATACAGTCCGTACGAATGCTGTGAGTAAATGAGGTATCATTATGCGTCCATTGAGTCCTGTGATCGAGCTTCACTGTTGATATTTGCTCAATTTCTGGCCCCCTCGTCCGCACGCTCGTTTTTCCTGCAACAACAATTTACGTTAACGATAAAAGTGCTAGTTCTGTATCTGTTTATGTGGTGTGCAAAAGAAATAACACTAAAACAACAGATGTACTGTGTTAATTCCCTAACATAGCGGGTTTTCTGACTATTAGCCCACTACAATGTATGTTAATTATATGTTGTATCTGAGTGCAATGTGACAGTGCAAAGTGAGCGCAACAAATAGGTCATACGTTAGTACCGGTAGTTTGCAAGTTTGTGTGGGGGAGGGTTGTGGTTTGCCAGCAATGAATTCAAGCATAGTCAGTGCGATACTATTCCATCTCTGAATAATATTTGCGTGAAGGCTAGCTTTTCTTATCATCAGTGTATCTCCCCATTCAGGCAAGCCGTAATCCGGCTTCTGAGGTGCTTGTAATTTACTCGTAGATCCGCAATTAAAGGACCGGGAAACCTGTAGTCCCAATCCCCGAGTGGTTACCGGGGCCTAAATTTGGGGTGTAAATAATAGAACCACTGTTACCTGCCACGCATGTCGTAAGAGGCGACTAAGGATGTTTGGCTGAAATCGGATGCTCATGTCCTAAACATGTAGAAGTCCATGCGTTTAGGGGCCTATCAAACCAATGTGCAACGTATACACGTTCTTGGCAAAGATTAAAACATATCACAAAGAGTGATTAAAATTGGTCGTAAAGAACGAACGTAAAGAAGAAGAAGAAGTAGTCCAATCGCGTACCGTCATTAGTTTACTTTAGTCGTCGGATCATCATCACTGCACGTCCAACCAATTTGTCCATATTTGCTCCGATCTCCCCTCAGTATGTCTCTCAGCGTGTGGCAACTAACGACACCGGTTCTTTGTTGGTTTACCATTCTTCTTTGGCTACCAGCATAGTGTTCTTGTCAAGATACACCACACATGACTTGGGATTCTTGCAGTCTGGTTAGTGGTGTAGATTCACCACTATTACTTGAATCATTTACACGTATTCTCTCCCTTAGGGAATTTATAATATCAGCCTGGTCCATTGCTTGCCCGATTTGCCTATCTATCTATTCTCTAATCATGTTTGCCTTTCAGCGGCAGGTCGAAAAAGGAGACACCTGGAGCGAGCCTCTCTATGCACATTGTCTTTCTTTCTCTTCTCCAATCCTGATTTACCTCACAGCTTCAGGGTAAGAAGAGATTTCTAGCCTTTGTGTGTGCTTCATAAATAGTGTCTTTCGTCGCCTCTGTTATCTCTGATGTCCACCTTTTGCGTGGCCGGCCTTTTGTTTTGTATCCACTGTATCCACTGTATCCACTGTATCAGAGCAACATTGCTCTCTGTGGTGCACTGCCTGTTGGTAATCTGCTTATTTGGCCGAACCATTTAATTTGTTGCTTCTTGATAAAGTTCAGTACTGATGTTGTACCCACTTTTTCCTGATGTCTTCATTTCTAAACCGGTCTCTTCTTGTTACTTCCAGCATTCTTCGTAGACACTTCATCTCTGTTGTGACTAGTTTTCTTCTGTCATTAATGTCAGTGTCCAGGTTTGGCACTGATAGCATAATGTTTGGAGAAATATTGTGTTGAACAATGCTCTTTTTGTGTTCATGGTGACCTGTTCACATTTTAAAATTGGCGTCATTTGTCCTAGTGTTTGATTTGCTTTGTTGCATCTATGTTGGATTTCGTTAGTTATTCTTCCGTTTGCTGAAATGATGTTCCCTAGGTATGTAAAGTCTTTGACTTTTTTTAATGGGCGTTTGTCGATGGAGATATTGGTGGTGTTTTTCCTCTCTAGCGAATGTCATTACTTCAGTTTTGTCCGCTTTGTACAGCAGCCATACCTGCAGGTCTATCAGCGCGTTCATTTTCTCAAACACCTGCATGCCCTGGCACAAAAATAAAACTGATTTTTGTTAGCTTAGACCTCCCTGGCGATTACATCCATTATCTCCAAGCCCAGTCGGTTTAAATCTTCCTGAGCATACTCATCGAGTCACTAAGGAAACATGCATGGATAAAAGTATGTGATTACAGCCAGACCATCGCTTTAGTTACTGCCATGATTTCCATAGTGAGACTGCTTGTAGTCAAGGCATGTTAATTTGATGTTGTATTTAAGTGCAATGAGACTGCAAATCGAGCGAAATAAAGTGAGCATACGTTAGAATCAGTAGTTTTAAAATTTTTTTTTGGGGTGGGTTTTTCATTCGCCAGCAATGAATTCACATTCTAGTGAACCAAGAGGTTTTTAAAAAAGACGATGGCGTTGGATATGACACACCTTGCGAAACCGGAAGGGAATATAACAAGAAGGGTCTTTTTCTGAAACCCGCAAGGACAGCGGAAGAAGAGGAGGCCATGAAATACATGGAGACGAGATTTGGAGGTAGATATCAACAACATAAAGAAGAACTGGAGGGAGCTGCAGGAGATAGTAGAGGAAGACTTGGTATGAGTTGGTTGAGGGCCTATGCACCAATCCGGTTAAAAGGCAAAGACAGAGAGAGAGAGAGTGCGATACTATTCATCTCTGCCTGATATTTGCGTGAAGATTAGCCTTCCTTATTATCAGTGTCGCTCGCCATTCAGGCGAGTCTTACTCCGACTTGTGAGGTTCTTGTAATTTAGATCCGCAAGTAAATGATCAGGAAACCGGTAGTCCAACAACGCGATTTCGATGTGGACAAGTAAATAACAGTATTATATAAGACAGGATTATCGCACGTTTATCCAGTATTGCTCTGTACTTGGGTGGTCTTTGTGGCGTAGACTTAGGTGCTTGCCTCTCGTGCCGAATGTACCAGTTCGCTCCCTCGTGGAATACCCTGATCAATTCATAATATAGTTAAACCACGTGTGTCTGTTAATTTAAACGATAAAATACACTTGGAAGTTCAAAAATCGAGAAACAGTTCTCTCCCGCAAAAATTCATTGATGAAAAATAAAAATATGTACTAAAATGAAAATTTAATCAGGACTAAATGGTCTAAGAGTTCGTATTACAGGTCATTGTGTAAGAAAGACAGGCTTGCAATCAACAGCATCGATTTTCTGGGGAGTGAAGATTGATAGTGTGCTGTTTTCTCATCTTCGGAACTTTCTGACTAATAACAACTAATAGCAACGATGTTGAATAATCATAATTGCTGATTTGGCACGTTCGGATTTAAACCGCTTTTTCTTCGAACTGATGCCTGCACTAGATGGGATTTCGTTTAATCAAAGACCACGTGACCTCAGTTATCATACTCACGATATTTGTCTTGGACGCAGGACGTGGCACCTCTGTCTTCTCAGGTGCATACTGACGTCAGTTCTGTAAATATAATTCCTATGATTTTAAATCCCTCTTTGGAGCCATCTTCGAGTATGTTTTGCCAAATCCCTCATGATGGTGAGTCGAATTCTACTCGTAATCTGGGAGATTGGCGATAAATCTGGTCCCATTTCATTTGAACGTTGCAAAAAAGCTTACTTGGCAGTTCTGCAAATCGAGAGAGCATCTGGGATAGCGTGCCGCAAAATTCTATAGATTGAAAAAATAAAATTCTACAATGCATCTTCAATTTACATCAGATCCTATTGTACGAGTTCGTGCACTGTCAGTCCCGTAAAGATAGAGCCACACGTGCATACGGAGGTAGTGATTTCTGATATGTTGGTTCTCCTCTGAACTTCTAATGACTACATAACAAATTAAAAACTTTGAAAAATACAGAATGCTAGATGGGTGGTCGCCGGATGTCTGATACATTTCTTCTGCGTGTCACTGATGGGATTTCGTTCTAATGCAGCGTCTGTCGATTATCACCAGCCATACAGTGTCTTGGATGCTGGGGCCTCTTCTTCAAGTCTGCATGAGACAGTTCTGTAGAATTATCTAGATTTCTGATCCCTGACCTCTTCCGTATGTTGGCCACCATGATGGTGTCTGCATTCTTACTGGCTAACCAGCAGATTGGGACATTCTATCCATTCTCATTGTGGTCGTTACATATTTACAACGGTCCGATTTCATCCAAACCTCCTAGTCGCCTCTTACGACATGCTGGCTAGTAACAGTAGTTCTATTCTTTACACCCCAAATTTGGGCCCCGGTAACCACTCGGGCAATAAACGCATTTCAAACAGTTGATGTATGATGAGATTGATGGCGACAAATAACCGGTTCGTAGACAGATAGAGCGTTTCAAAGACACTTTTACAGTGTCTCTAAAAAATCTTCGATACAGACACCACGTGATGGGAACGTGCTGGGAATCCCTTGTGCAAGATCGCTAAATCTGGAGCTGCAGCAGAGTTAATCTGTTCATGTAACAGCCAGAAAGGAGCATAAATTATGGAAAATATTTCAAAAATGGTTTCCAAATTTTACAAATTCATTAAACATACTGGAAAGTGGAGCACGGGATAGGATTAAGAGAGAGAGACCAGATCAAAGACTGTTTAATTTTCCCCACAAGGGGAGCAAAGAACAGTAACACTGCGACCTACAATGCATGTCGTAAGAGGCGATCAAGGTAGTGGCCTAGAAGCAACCTAGTAAATAAAAAGCGTCGCAGAAATCGGATGTGCCACTTGTAGGCGCATTAACTTGCACACCGTACAATTGTTCTTGTGCTCAGATTACATACAAATCACACGTGGTTTAACATACGAAACGTTCGTAAAGGAAGTTGAATATTCGAGAAAAATCGAATATAACTTCTCTCCCTTACACAAATAAATTATTGCACTGAAATAATGAGAAAATATGTACTAAATGAAAAATAATCAGAATAAATGCTCCAATACTGCAATTGAATATTATCGTGATTCATTAACATTGACAAGGTAATGTACTATTATGTCTTGTTGTAATTGATCTATTCAGCACTCTTGTATACAAGACCGTTTTATGAGTAGGAACAACTAAGCATGCACATGCTAGTGATATTATCAAAAGCAGTTTATATTCAACCTTATTTTCTGATGAACCTTCTAAAATAACACTTAGTAACTTTCAATGTATGACTACAATTGTAGACAAGTGTATTTAAACGAGGTTGTAGGGTATTAAGTCTCTGTAGCGTAGATGCTAGATGCTCGTCTCTCGCTCCAAAGGTACTAGATTAGCTCCCTCGTGTGCCCGTGTGTTGCCCGTGTCCGCAAGGAAAGCAAAGAATAATAACACTGCGATCTACGAGGCATGTCGTAAGAGGCGACCGAGGTAGAGATATAGGGAAGCTGCTCTAGTAAATTTAAAGCGTCGTAGAAATCGGCTGTGCTGGCCTACTTGTAGGTGCATAACTGGCACAACGTACAATCGCTCTTAGGCTCGGATCACATACAAATCACAAAGAGTGGTTAACAAGTGGTCGATATGGAGAGTTCGAAAAGAAGCTCCTCGTGGAGAAATCGGGATATTTTTTTTAGAGATTCTTGATATCATTGTATGTGAGATCGAGTTCCTAGTCCTATCGGAGACGGACGATGATAACGTAGGTCTTGTGTTCAACCTGTGCACGTAAAAGAACCCTCGGCAGTTAAAAATCTATAAGAGCAGGATGGAAAGCCACTGTCCGAGAAAAACTCATTAGACATTATTTTAAAATAAAATACTTATACAAAATATTTTCACTAACTTCTAAATTACATCGGGGAACCCATCCGGTCCTGGGGAATTCGTTCACTGCCGCTGAGATCTTCCTGTGTAAGACATATTTTCACTATCTTTTTAATTACATCGGGGACCCCTATCCGGTCCTGGGGAATTCGTTCACTACCGCTGAGATCTTCATGTGTAAGACCGCAATCCATCAATCATTTTGGTCTACATACTCTGATATAACCCAAATAAAGACTCGTTCTTGTGTTGAAATGTTGTGCTTTGCTTAATATCGAAATAGGGGAAGACTGCAGTAAAACTTGGTAAATAGCGAAACACGTACAAAGTACTATAGTTTTACAAAATACAGAAACAGTGATGATAAACAGCAACGTTTCAAGCAAACGACAACAGGAGTGACGAATTATAGAGAACACTTACAAATGGACGATAATTCCAGCGGCATTCAGTTACATTCCTATGCTTCTTAGTACTTTCTCATCTCATGCCTTGTAATCTATATGTGTATTTGATTCATATATATAATTTGTATTTTCACTTGATTGTATATTGTTTCTCTTCTTTTCCACTTCTAGTTTTGTGTTGCACTCATTTCGTTATTCGTTTTTATTCCCAGTTCATTAGATACATTTGCATTTTTCCGTTATCGTCCATTTGTAAGTGTTCTCTATAATTCGTCACTCCTGTTGTGTCGTTTGCTTGATAAAGGCCTTTTGGTCGAAACGTTGCTGTTTATCGTCACTGTTTCTGTATTTTGTAAAACTATAGTACTTTGTACGTGTTTTGCTTTTGCTTAACGAGCATTTAATGTTCTTTAAAACAAAGAAACAAACAAACAAACAAGGATACACGACATTTTGATCAACATGGCATGGAAGAAAAACAACAATAGCAATAGCTAATAGCATTGGATGAAATCAATGGAGAAAGAACTCAGGAAGAGACGCTGGCGATGGATAGGACATACATTGAGAAGACTGACAAGAAGCATTGCAAGACAGGCACTGTTTTGGAACCCGCAGGGAAAGAGGAGTAGGGAAAGGCCTAGACAGACCTGGAGGCGGATATTAATAGGATAGGTAAAACCTGGAAAGAATTGGAAGGGATGGCAGGAGAGAAGAAGTGCTGGAAGAAGTTTGTTGAAGACCTGGGCTTCGTTGGGAGTTGAAAGGTAAAGAAGATTTTGTGAAATAAATATTGAACACAAAGTAAAATGGTTTTACAAAGTACAACATGAAAAATTGACGCTTCGACCAAAAGGCCTTTATCAGGCAAAGGATCATCATAATCAGGTGCCGTGCCGGCTGACGTAGGCAACCATTGATCTCCACAAATCTTGCTGTCTCTGGCTTTTGCTATCAACTGAGTTTGCTGTTAAAAAAATCAGAACTAGTCTTACAATGGATACCACCACATTGTGGCATACCAGGAAATGAAACGGCTGACAAACTCGCAAGGGCTTGAGGGAGCCTAACACAACACCACTCAACACAAAGCTTTACAGAAGCAAGATTCTCCTGAAACAACCATAATGATCTGGAGAAAACAAACGGAGGATACAATCCAGAGCATGACAGTATAAATGCACTAAACAGAAAAGCACAGACCACAGTCTTCAGACTTAGAACGGGACACTGCAGTCTCAGAGCACACTCCCACAGAATGGGTCTCAGGGATTCGGCTGCCTGACCTGTGGAGCACCAAAGCAGTCCTCAGAGCACATCCTGCAAGACTGTCCCAGCCTGAGCAGTATGAGACTGGAAATCAGGATAACAGAAACAACCCAACAAAACAAACTATGGGGAACCGGTGAAGACCTCAAGCGCACCGCCCTGTTTATGACACATACCCGGAGTAGTCGCATAGCAGAAGATGAACGTAGAAGAAGAAGCTGCAAATATCAACAATTCACTCATATATTTTCATCTATCACTGTAAGATGCAGATACTAATAAGAACAAAACTATAAATTGCATATCCTTTACAGGACTTTGCGAATCAACCCCAGCTTTTAACGCTGTTTGTGATTTTTCTAGGATTATTACGTTCAGTAGTTTGCCATTGCTTTCTGAACGGGTGGTGCCATCGTTCTTTTGTAAAAATCCACGCAAAACAATTTGCAACCAAACTGTCTGCAGCGTGATTCGAACTCAGAACGTCGGGGTTAAAGACCGAGTCACTATCCCCTAAGCCACAGACGCCACCAAGAATAAAACTAAATAACCATTTTCTAAAACTTTTTAAAACATTTCCTAGGATGTGTGTGTGTGGGTGGGGGCTGTCACTTGCACCTCCCATTAATGTAACGTATGGACGCTCCTGCATGGAATGTCCATCCATTATCGCCTATGACAGTAGAGAACGATCAAATGAACGTACCTTGGGATAGGTATGAGAGGAGGAGGAAACAGGGTTAATGTCGAGACGGAGATTGTTCAACAGTTTTGCATACCACGGTGCATGTTGTTTTCTTCTATAAAATACCACCGTCACCAGTGCAGATATGGTAAACATATCCGTAACCCTGAATTCCCAGACTCGGCACTCCCTGTGACCTTCAGAGCCGCCCATCGTTTCAAGGTTGCTGATAAATAAAAGAACACACGATTCTCCGGTGTTCACCGTGATTTCTTTTTTTTATCTCGCCCAGAGAAGGTTTGTGTGTATCCCTGTGCAATGTATTGTTGAATACAATAACTCTAAGTCTAATGTTGTATTTAATAACTCTCAATCTAACGTTGTATTTAATAGCTGTAAGTCGATGTTGTATTTAATAGCTCTCATTCTAATGCTGCATTTAATAGCTGTAAGCCGATGTCGCATTTAATAGCTGTAAGTCTAATTTTGTATTCAATAGCTGTAAGTCTAATGTTGTATTCAATAGCTGTAAGTCTAATCTTGTATTCAATAGCTGTAAGTCGATGTTGTATTTAATAGCTGTAAGCCGATGTTGCATTTAATAGCTGTAAGCCGATGTTGTATTTAATAGCTGTAAGCCGATGTTGTATTTAATAGCTGTAAGTCGATGTTGTATTTAATAGATGTAAGTCGATGTTGTATTTAATAGCTGTAAGTCGATGTCGCATTTAATAGCTGTAAGTCGATGTCGCATTTAATAGATGTAAGTCGATGTTGTATTTAATAGCTGTAAGTATAATGTTGTATTCAATAACTGTAAGTCGATGTTGTATTCAATAGCTGTAAGTCGATGTTGTATTCAATAGCTGTAAGTCTAATGTTGTATTCAATAGCTGTAAGTCGATGTTGTATTCAATAGCTGTAAGTCTAATGTTGTATTCAATAGCTGTAAGTATAATGTTGTATTCAATAGCTGTAAGTCGATGTTGTATTCAATAGCTGTAAGTCTAATGTTGTATTCAATAGATGTAAGTCTAATGTTGTATTCAATAGCTGTAAGCCGCTGGTGTATTCAATAGCTGTAAGCCGATGTTGTATTTAATAGCTGTAGGTCGCTGTTGTATTTAATAGCTGTAAGTCTAATGTTGTATTCAATAGCTGTAAGCCGATGGTGTATTCAATAGCTCTCAATCTAATGTTGTACTCAATAATATGTATAACTATATAAGTGTTATACGAATATAAGTGTTACAGAAGAGTCCTTTGTATATCTTGGACAGAGAAGAGAACAAATAGATCTATCCAGAAAGAACTCAAATTCAAAGAAAACTGGCTAATACTACAAATAAGAAATTGAAAATTGAGATAATTTGGACATATAAAAAGACATGAAGGGCTGGAGAAGACCATCATGGAAGGAGGCATACAGGCAAAAAGAAGAAGATTATTTTTGAACGGTCCTACCCTCTAAAAAGTCTTTATAGAAAATGTCTACAATTGTCTTAGTTTGGTCCCTAGGAAACAGTGTATGTAGTTCAATAAACTCAATCGAGTTATGTATCGTTGTAAAGCTTGATCTGAGTACTAATATATATATTAGATACAATTTGGCTAAGCAATGACTCTATGCTCTAACGAACAATCTGGCTAAACAATGACTCTATGCTCTAACGAACAATCTGGCTAAGCAATGACTATGTTCCAACGGACAATCTGGCTAAGCAATGACTATATGCTCTAACGGACAATTTCCCTGACAATTTCTACTGAATTCACATTAAATATTTTTCATGCATTTTTCTCTCCTTTGTAAATTTCGTTAATGTGGGTAATGTACACTTTCCAAATTAAAACAAATCTTCAAGATATCAATATGAGATGTGACCCTGGCATATATATATATATATATACATATATACACATACACACATACAAATATTGAGGGGACTAGACAACAGAAAATGCACTTTCTCAAGCAAATACATGAATATGAATTTTTTTATGAACCAGTGGGTCCTATTTTAGGCTGTGAATTGGGTAGGTCTTATTCGTTGTACCCCCAGAGATCAGTTGCATGTTATAGAACAATTTAAAGTTGTCAGGTACCCAGAATATTGGTATATTTAGGCTGTGCGGTCAAAAAAATAGGCAATTGTTATTTATTTCACCCTGCTTGGAGACCGTACGACGTTGTTTACAATCCAACATGGCTGCTGTTTCCATGGCAACCCGACAATTTATTAATACGAAAGATATATAAATTTTTATTTCAGACCACCCTAGTAGTAACTGCTATGTATCACATAATTTTATTGAGAGATTAGAAAGTTGAGACATCCAGTAGTATGGGGCCTTAACAGATGAGGATGTAGCCATTAACGCTACAATAACATGTAGCCATTATTTAAACCTACAATAACATGTAGCATGTAACACTACATGAACATGTAGCCATTATTTAACAATTAACACTACAATAACATGCAGCCATTATTTAACACTACAATAACACGTATCCATTAACACTACAATAACATGTAGCTAGCCATTATTTAACACTACAATAACATGTAGCCATTAACACTACAATAACATGTAGCCATTAACACTACAATAACATGTAGCCATTATTTAACACTACAATAACATGTAGCCATTAACACTACAATAACATGTAGCCATTATTTAACACTACAATAACATGTAGCCATTATTTAACACTACAATAACATGTAGCATGTAACACCACATGAACATGTAGTCATGTAACACCACATGAACATGTAGTCATGTAACACCACATGAACATGTAGTCATGTAACACCACATGAACATGTAGCGATTGTCTCTAAATGGATCGATCTGCTACTGACAAAGCTCATCATCAGCGCATATAGTTCATTGACCTCAATAAACCACTGCACTATGAGGATGGCCATGTATATTTAAGAAATCCAAACAAAATAACACACCACCTCTAAATGTCAGTTGTCCACACCAAGTATTATCAATACAGATATACATTAACAAGTTAAGAGAGAATATCACAAACGGTATTATAAACATTGTTTTACTGGCTAGCCTAAGCTGGGATTTTTGTGCGGTGAACATTTTTCCGACCGTAACGGCTCTCGGCTTTTGAAACAAGGTGTTAAAGAAAAGTTCTTAAAACATCCTGGACAGAGAAGAGAAGGGAAAAAATACATCCTACAAGATCTGCATTTCGAGGAGCATTGGCTCATAAATAACATGTCCCGGAAGATGAAATATTTTGGTCACGTTAAACTGTGACAGTCGTTTGGAGAGAAAGATAACGGAAAGCATGATTCATGGAGTACAAGGCAGGGGACGAAAGTGGCAGCAGGACATCAAAGAAACTGTAAACATGACGGCGGTTGAAGCTGGAGAACTTGCTGGATAGAGAGTTTTTCAGGCGGGCTGTGATGAACGCGACGTTCCTCAACGGATATGCTACCACTTGAACGGCTCTTCAGGTCGACCCAGCTTTAATCGGATTACAGAGAAACACTGAGACGTAAATGCGACCGGTGCGATGTTTGACCACATCCCCTACCGTGTGCAGTTGCTCAAATAAAAATACGGAACTAACTGTATTAAACAATGGACTAAACAATGCATGCACCAAATACACTGAATGACAACAAATGCAGTGGTTCGGAAATTTAATGAGAATGGAATACAACCAACCACCATTAACAGCATACAACAAAAAGAGACCAGGTACCAGAACCAAGGGAAGACCAAGATAAAGATGGATAGACAATATCAAGACCACATTACATAAACACGGATATAACACAACAAGGGCGACTCATCTGACCCTGGCGTCGGCCGTCTCTCTCTCTCTCTCGCGATCGTTCTTAGGCCGCTTTTATCATTCTATTATGATATATAAGCAGCCAAACATCAAGAACGGATGTACGTGCACAGCCTTCAGTACCTTTTGGAGCTCAGGTGCTTATCCTTCGGTGGTGAGTTCGATTTCAACCAGCGTTTACTGGGTTCACTCTCCTTTTGCTGTCCCCAGCCAAAACCCACAAGGCAGCAGGCTACACCGGCCGTCTATAAAGTAAAGGAACCCTTTTTATATCACGTGGAAAGCCCGTCTGCCCAGCGTGTTCGTAGCGCGTTGGACTACGGGTGACTATCCTTCTGTGTGTCGGGTTCAATTCCGCGGGATGGCAGAAAAAGCCACAGATTCCCCAGATTTACGGTGTTCGTGGCACCGAACCGAAGGGTTACGATGTCCATGGCACCGAGCCGAAGAGCTGAAAAGCTAAAGTGCTTCTGGATCGGAGGAAAAAAAATACCACGTGGAATATATGATAATACAGTGCTAGGTTCGTATTTTTCACTGACCGTTGGATGTCCTCATATTTCACCTCTACAACGAGCTCTCGTTGACGAGCGCTGAAGATAGGGTGAATTCCTCACGACTTGAGAGATGCAACTGGGAAGTAAAGATGCCTGCGTGATGTTAGTCACATCGCCCATCGTGTGCCGACTGTCAATTAAAAATACGGGCCTAACACCATATTACGCTATATACGTCGCGTTATGAAAATGATTCCTCTATCTTTATGAGAGATGCAAAGATAGTAAGTGTTAATAAAGATAACATGGGGGTTATACTAAAAACTTAAGTAAACAAAAATTATAACAAAAATAAATGAGACATGGGGGAGAACTGTACCAACGACAGGGGTATCTTCCTTTAAAGTGTGACAGGCAATGACTTTGCAATAGTCCTTTTAAAACGACTACAGAAACTGGCAGAGCCTGTTCTTCCAGAGTCACAATGTGGGTGCAGAGCTGGACGGTCAACTACTGTGACATGATATTTACTCTTCGACAACTGCAAGAGAAATGTAAGAGAGAGAAAGTCATTGTTAATTGATTTCGTCGATTTGTCAAATGCATTTAACACGGTTAGCAGACAAGGACTTTATAAAATAGTTAAACATATTTTACATTTTGTAATATCTTTTAATTTTAAACCCCCCTCCCTCCCCAAAAATTGCTTCAACTGATCATCTCCTTGCATGAGGGCATGAAAGCCAGCATACAGTTCGATGTAAGCCGCAGCACATCTGCTAGCTTCGAGGCTAGAGGATTTATGTCCTTGCCCCCATTCTCTTTGCAGTCCCTTTATACCATGTCTTCAAGGATGATGTTGGCGATGTTTTCATCTGCACTAGATATGATTGTTCACTCTTCAACTTGGCTCGCTTAAAAGCCAAGACAAAAATAACAAAAATTCTACATAAGAAACTCCTTTTCGCTGACGATGCTGTCCTAGTCACAAACAGTGAGGCTACCCTGCAATCCCTAATCAATAATTTGGCAAGTGCGTGCGACCTATTTTCTATGACTATAAGTGTCACCAAGACAGTAGTTTTATGTCAACAGATATCACTTTAAATGGTAACAATCTAATATCAATTTACTATCCTGGGTTCATAGTCACTGCCAGCGTCTCTCTTGAGGAAGAAATCAACGCTCGAATTGGTAGCCATCTGCAAACTATCAAAGAGAGCGTGGAACAACACTAAATTAACATTGAAGACGAAGATTCAAATCTATCCAGCCTGTTTAATTTTATTTCTTTACTGAATATCTCAGAAATATGGACAGCCTACACAAGGCATGAGGGGAGACTTAACATCTTTCACCTTCGATGTCTCGCAATATTATAAATATCAGGTGGTATGAGAAGATACCCAAATCTGAAGTAGTGCAACGTGCAGACTTGTCTTCCATCATGAAAGTGCTCATCAGTAGAAGACTTACATGGCTAGGGCATGTAAGAAGAATGGACAATAGCTGCATATCCCAACAGGTATTGTTCTGTGAACTTTCGAAATTGAAGAGGCATCAAGGCAGACCACTGTTCAGATATAAGGATGTCTGCAATGTCTCAATGAGAAACTTTTCTATTGGTAAAAAAAAAATGGTAAAAACTAGCCGATGGAAAACAAAATTACGCAAAGGTGAAGAATCGTTTGAAAAGAGACTTAGTGATTAGTTCAAAGGCAGGAGAGACAAGCGCAAACTCAAAAGTTGTCATAGTAAAACCTTTGCAAATTGACCATCTGTAAAAACGAAAAAGGCAATATATAGACCGTTGTTAGACCAGTATTTTTTCTTTGACCAACAGCACACGATAAGTCTTCTTCTTCTTCAAACACTCCATATCGACTATTTGTTGTTAAACCACTTTTGTGATTTGTATGTGATTTGAGCCTAACAGTTGTCCAGCTATGTGCCTATAAGTAGCCAGTACATCCGATTTCTGCGACGCTTTTTATTTACTAGGGTAGCTTCTCTAGACCCCTACCTCAGTCGCCTCTTACGACATGCCTTGTAGGTCACTGGTTCTATTCTTTACTCCCTTTGCGAGCCTCGGCAACACACGGGGCACACGATAAGTAATGTTGGCATCATCCCAGTGTTTCTCTGAACCATTAAAATTCGGGTCATCCTGAAAACCGCTTGCTGTTGAGTGGGAAAAAACCTTGTGTAACTGAGGATCGAACAGGAACCACACGTTTAGAAAGCCAAGTAAGAAAACCAGAAAAGCGCTAGCTCGGTTCTCAAAAATAAGATGAAATACTACTCATGAAATCGGAACTTACCTTAAAGATATCACAAATTGGAATCTGTCAACTCACAGTTCCTTAGTAAGTACTATAACTTAACATCGATCAGAAAAACCTTATTGTAATATATGTACTTTTATGGAATGACCGATTATTCTGTTTGTTCTGACCACGTCCGGTTGTCCTTGCAAGAGGAAGTGACAGTACTAGAAGGTAATCAAATATGTACACTTTCACGACAAATTCATTTGATAAATTCTCTTGAAACGTTGCAATAAAATAGCAGTAGATGATGACTTGTGGACGAACTTTGTGTACTTGGAAAGATTTCTGCGACAGTGAAGTGGGTAGGTTCCAACACAGAAACATCAACAAGCAACAAGTAGTAACACACAATCTAGAATCGAACGACTTGTAGCTAGCTCCACACCACTAGCGATTGCACTGCGATATTGCTATACGCGAACATCCATACTAATGTTTGGGAGCGTAAAGAACTTGCAGAGTCTGAATTGAAGTCTATTTTTCCTGTCTTCTTTCTTGTATATAATCCTGTTTTGTCTCACAGAGTCAGGATAAGAAGAGATTTCTAGAACAGGTACTTGTGTGCGATTCATAAATAGTGCCTTTCGTCGCCTCTGTTATCTCTGTGGTCCGCCTTTTGCTTTGTATCCTTCCTTTGCGTTCCCGGCCTAGACTGATGAACCAATTTTTATCATGAATTTTACTGTTGTTTTTTGGGACTCCATTTCTCCGTACAACTTTTCGCGAAGCTCTGTGTGTTGTGGCCAGTACTCTTTCCTTATACCTGCTAAACGTTGACAGTCTTGCAAGACGTGTTCTGCCGTCATGTCTGCCATATTGCAGGGGCACAGGCTAGTTGTGCCAATTTTAAATTTATGGAACATGTGGGCTCGGAACTTGTTGTGGCCGGTACGGAGGCGAAGTATGGCAACTTGTTCACGTCGAGAGAGACCATAGTATCCGTCACTGGCTGTGTGCTGAGGGTGGTCTTTTGCCCATTTGCTTCTATAGTGCGAACCGATGGTTGTTTTGACTTCCTCATAACCGATCTCGAGATCAGTCTGAGGTAGTCGCCCGCCCTCTTTGGCTAGCTTGTCGGCTGCTTCGTTTCCCTAACGTTGCAGTGTGACGGTATCCACTGGATGACGGTGCGTTTGAGTGAACTCGTTAGTTCAGCGAGGGACGTTTTGAGCTCATTCATCTCTGTTTTGCCAACGCATTTAAGTGCTGTGATGACCGATAGAGCATCGGTGAATATCACGACCTTGTTACGTGTAGTGCTTCTTCTCTCCAAGATCATTTCGGCCGCCTCTTTGATTGCATCTGCCTCTGCTCGGTAGTTATTCGAGTATTTGCCAGTTGCAATCGCTTTCTTGACCGTTACTTTCTTTGAGATTTTAAGCACTATTCCTCCTCCGCCATCGCTTATTGCGTTATTTGCCGATTCGTCCGTGTAGACGTGCGTCCACTCATTTTCAGGGTACTCTGATTCTATGTACTCTTCTGTTGCAATTTTTATCTCGAGGTTTTTTTGGACCCTTTTGTTCAGTATGCCTGGGATTGATTCCCTTAGTTCTGGCATTGTGGTCTTCCATGGCGGGCACTTGTCGATTGCCGGGATTGGTTTGGCTGTGCATTTGGAAAGGACTGGATGGTCCATGGTCAGTGCCTTAGAGATTCTAACGAAGTTAGATCTCTGTATTCTCCACTTTCCGAATTCATACATTCTTTCATGCATTGGATGAGATTCGAGCCGTTTGAGTTTTTCTGCAAGTACTACTACTTTTTGTCCCTTCGGTCAGTCATTGGTTGGATGCCGGAGATTGTCTCCATCGCCTTGATGGGCGTGGACTTCATGGCTCCAGTGATGATGCGTAAGGCCCGGTTTTGACTGCTGCTCACTTTTGCAAATTGCTTGTTAGATGCATTGCTCCACGCTGCCATGCCGTACTCTAGGATCGGTCGCACTCTACCAGAGTAAAGTGGCTTTGTATCCGTTGTATCGGAGCAACTTTGCTCTTTGAGGCGCACTGTATGTTGGTAATCTGCTTATGTGGTCGAATCGTTTAATTTGTTGTTTCGTGATAAAGTCTAGTACTGATGTTGTACCCACTTTTTCCCCAGATGTCTTCATTTCTCAACCGGTCTCTTCTTGTCATCCCCAGAATTCTGTGTAGACATCGTGGGTCTATGCCCGCACTAATACGGCTACGATGTGTGGTTTGAAGTCTATGCACTAATATGTCCACCAGTGGCGACTCGTCATTAAGGGCCAGTGGGGCCGGGCCCCACAAAAAATAAGGTGTAACGTGTATTTATTATTTTATAAATTAAAATATAACAACCCAAAACCATGATTTTTCCTAAAAATGTATGTCTGGCCCCAGCAATAAAAATTATCACGAGACGCCACTGATGTCCACAATATCTTATCAGTATCTGAAAGCATCTACAGCAGAGCGCTTACATGGTAGTTTCGGTATTCAGTGTGTAACTCATTCCGTAGCATTAACATTATATATATATATATATATATATATATATATTATATATATATATATATATATATATATATATATATATATATATATTCCGCTAGCACCGTTATACATTACATAAGGTCTGCAAGTAATTTCTCCATACCGGTCTATCCTGAGCAACTTGCTCAATCAATTCCATGAAACTGAGTCCGATATTTCTTTCCTCTCTCATCTTCTTCTTCTTCGAAAGCTCCATATGTTAATAACTCTTTGCGATTTGTATGTGATCCAAGCCTAAGAGCGGTTGTACGTTGTGTTTTCTTCTTCTTCAATGATCCAGCGGCACTTGAACTCTTGACCTTCGGTCCAATGCTATGTAGTGGTATCTGCATGTGTTTGTAAGTTGTTCTTTTGTTCCGTATAATGTGTTCCATTTGTCTGGCCTTGGAGTAAGGAGGGTCTTTCTGGTGTCATCTAGTGCTTGACACTTGAAGAAGTGGTGGTGAACGGTTTCATGATGATGTAATTATACGCCTATAAGTAGGCCAGCACATCCGATTTCAGCGACGTTTTTATTTATTAGGGTAGCTTCCCTAGGCTTCTACCTCAGTTGCCTCTTACGACATGCCTTGTACCAGTGTTACTATTCTTTACCCCCCTTGAGAGCCCCTGAAAAACACGGGCGCCTCTCTCAGTACAGTACGTTTCAGCGTTTCCTTATGGCTATGGCGTCCTCTCTTTCCTGAACCCTTTTCCTCCAAGTTCAATGCCTGCGCTAGTATTATGTGATCATTTCTTCTCAAGGTATCCCCAACATATCTCTATCTTCTTCTTATAATAGTTGTTACAATGGGTTGACGAGACATTCCTCGGATTTCATCACTTCTCCTGAACTCGTTCCATTTTATGTTGATTACGTTTCGCGGACATCTATTTTCAATGCATTCAACTTTCTATATCTTTATAGTTATTTTTCAACTCACACTGGTATATAAAGCCGAAGGATTCACTTCATTGCACCGGGTTTTACCCCATCTGACTCGGTCCCTCTCCACAGAAATGGCACGACACCTGCCGAGAGTATTGCACAAAGCACGAACACTGTAGCTCCGGCAACAATCCTAAGGGTCTCTGGAAAAAACTGCACTCGTGAACGGAACGGTCCGGATTCGAACCCACGACCTTCTACTCGCAAGGCAAAGGGCTTAACCACTCAGCCACAGAGACCCCCCACGCTGGTATATGTTAGGATTCATACAACATAATCATTATAGTGGCGTAGAAATATTCGTCGATAACGCCATTAGCCACTACATTGACTTTTCATATGCAGTACTTTCCTTCACTATGTACTTTGCCCGTGTGTTGTCGGGACTCTCAGGGGGAGAAAAGAATAGTAACACTGCGACTACAAGGCATGTCGTAAAAGGCGACTGAGGTAGGGGTAGGATGGACAGGACAGCAGGTTCATACAGGTTCTTGAATGGCTGTTATCTCTATGTAAGTGACAATTACTTATGTGACAACACATGTGCCAATATTTCTTTGACACTACTGTGGCGACATTTCTGTGACGACACTTCTGTGACGACATTTCTGTGGCGACATTTCTGTGGTGACACTTCTGTGACGACATTTCTGTGACGACATTTCTGTGACGACATTTCTGTGACGACAATTCTGTGACGACATTTCTGTGGCGACATTTCTGTGACGACATTTCTGTGGCGACATTTCTGTGGCGACATGTCTGAGATGACACTTATAATGACGTTACTGTGACATTTACGTGACGACACGTGTGATGACGTTACTGTGACGACATTTCTGCGACACTTCTGTGGCGATATTTCTGTGACGAAACTTCCGTGACGACATTTCGGTGACGACACTACTATGACAACACTTCTGTAACGATATTTATGTGACATTTCTGTTATATTCTCTATGACGACACTTCTTTGACGACACTTCTGTGACAACACTTCTGTGACAATACTTCTGTGACACTTCTGTGACAACACTTCTGTGACGACACTTCTGTGGCGACACTTCTGTGACGATACTTCTGTGACGACACTTCTGTGACGACACTTATGTGACAACACTTATGTGACAACACTTATGTGACGACACGTATGTGACGACACTTCTGTGACGACACTTATGTGACAACACTTCTGTGACAATACTTCCGTGACAACACTTCTGTGACAATACTTCTGTGACAGCACTTACGTGACGACATTGAAGGTAGGTTAAAAAGGCATCTTCAGTTTGGTGACTAGAGAGTCAACTGTACCAGGATTCGAACCGTTACATCGCAATGAATGTAATATATAGATATGATTTATATCATGAAGGTGAATGTATGAAACTTGTAGCTGTTAGCGCTGACATACTGTGTGTTTCGTTTTAAGACAAAACACTTATTATATGTCAATCAAATGCCATGCCTGCCGGCGTAGGCGATCATTTCTCTCCACAATCTCTCTCCTTCGTGCAGGTAATCAGTTCTGACGTCGATCTTTTGTCGAACCACGATTTTCAGACCATCCAACATCTTCTCCCTCTGTCTTCCACGATCTCTCCTTCCATGAATTTTACCTGTAGTCACCACATGTTCTAAATAATCTCTTCGCATTATATGCCCGAAGAACCTTGATTGTCTGATTCTTATTCTTTTGGTAAGGTTTCTTTGCGTGCAGGCTTGATTTAAAACCTCATTTGTTTTCTTAGCTGTCCATGGAATTTTCAGCATTCTTCTGTAAAACCACATCTCTGTGGCCTCCAATGATCTTATTGATTGTTTCTTGTCCATGATTCGCTGCCATACATAAGTATTGGTTACATTTTTTCCGATTCAGAAGCACTTGAGCTTTCAGCTCTTCGGCTCGGTGCCATGGACATCGTAACCCTTCGGTTCGGTGCCACGAACACCGTGAATCTGGGAACCTGTGGCTTTTCTGCCAGCCGCGGAATTGAACCCGCACACACCGAGGGCTAGTCACCCGCAGTCCAACGCGCTACGAACACGCTGGGCAGGAGGGCATTGTTTCAATATAGCACTGGAGTACACGTTTTCGCAGTGTCATTGGTAGTGAATTCACGTATAGTGTGTTTTCATAAGTTGCTTTCGCTTGAGCTATTCTACTCCTAATTATAATTATATATATATCTCTTCCGGAACATAGCTCCCATGACAGCAGTCTAGAAAAACTCTCGGTTCTGTGCAAGTTGAATGGCGTCAGCAGCAGTCATTTTCAGATCGTCAATGACATCTTGTACACATCGTCTTCTATGCCTTCCTCTCATTCTTCTTCCGGGCATCATTCTCTCTAAAATTATCTTCTCTAGGCACTCATGTCGTTTGCTGTGTCCGAAATATATATATATATATATAATTAATAAGATTGTGTGACATAAAAGCACCAAACTGGTAAAAAGTATCAAGGACATGTAATGCTGGAAGCAGGTTTTGAGCATTGATTTCAGTTATCAGTTATATGAGGACTATCATCATAGCACTCCGGACATGTCCATAGGTGCTCCGATCTCCGCCTCAGCAAATCCAGCAGCGTCCAGCGACCCAACACGCCAGTTCGATGTTGATTAATCAATCTCTTTGCATATTTTGTATGTCGTTCTTTTCGGGCTGCACCAATATTAACACCCATCTCTTTCAATTTGGTCAGCGAGTGGGATTCACAGCCCTGAAATCCTGTTCAGATAGACTCTCTCAATGCGTGAAGAATGTCACTTCGATCCATTGCAGCTCCTCTGATATTGTAGCTAAGCCAGCCAATCTATCAGCTCGTTCATTACCCTAACTCCTGCGTGCCCAGGGACAAAAATAAAGGTGATTTCTCTGATCATTGTCTGTACCAGTACCTCCACCCAGTTGCGTCTCACCATACCTGATTCGACTTTACGAATCATGCTCATGGAGTCACTGAGTATGAAAACACGAGAGTAATTGTGAGATGCCAACCAGTTCACCGCCTCCGTAACCGCCCGAACCTCCATTGTCAAGCTACTTGTGGTTGTTGCGTAGGCCCCACTGGCCTCTCTTATTATTTTCCTCCTGAGCGTGCTGAAAAAGCCTATGCACAGCGTTGTTGGCGAATGACTGAACTATCGGTGTAAATAACCATATCTGTATCACTGATTTGTGAACCGGTAAAGTCAGACTCGGATAACTTGTTGACACAAATTGTGCCATTTAAAATCAGAACCTCACCAACTGATCTCATCTGTCCACCAACCGATCGTCTGCCCCCATCAATTTCGCAATACATCAGCTCAGTGGCGGCTCGTCATTAAGGGCCAGGGGGACCGGGCCCCACCAAAAATAATATGTAGCGTGTATTTATTATTTAATAAATTAAAATATAACCTAACCCAAAGCCATGATTTTCTCGAAAATTTGTGTCTGGCCCCACCAACAAAAACGATCACGAGCCGCCACTACATCAGCTGTTTTTGGAGCTGCAAAAAGTAAATCAGAGTGCGCTCAGGATAGACATCGCTTGCATCAACAGATATTGTGGGACTAAATCCTCGTAAAATTACTACAGCAGTCTCCTGGCACAGTCATTTTACTGGGACTGTGCTTTGGGCAAGAGAGACACACCACCCCACTCTTTGAGCATGCATATACGTTGTTTGCGTCTGATTAGCATCGATCCGGGTCCGTTTTAAAAGATCTCAGGTAAAACGGTCATATCACAGGATCGTAGTTGATGTCCCCGGGATCCGTGATGAAGGTCTACGCTTTTCTGCAACATTTATTTATGATGTCGTGCTCTGTGTTGTATCTTCTTGTATTTTATTTCCACATCTCCCATGTTTTGTTGCAATCATCTAAAGAATATAAAGGCGTAGAATTGACTACATTGCTGGCTATGATTATGGTAAAAAACTTCATCAAAGACCTAAGCAGAACAGACCAGGTCATTATATTTCGACTAAGCACCAGACACTGCAGACTCAACAGACACATAGACTAGGAATAAATCAAACAGCTTTCTGCCAGTGTCAGCAGACGGAACAGACATACCCTGTAAGACAGTCCTCTCCTGGGTGAGCTGAGAAGCAACATGTGGCCACACCCAGTCGACCTAAAAACTAAGCTTTGAGAAAACCTGACAGACTGTCCAGTTTTGTGTGTGTTTTTTCGATCCAGAAGCACTTGAGCTTTCAGCTCTTCGGCAAGGTGCCATAGACATCGTAACCCTTCGGTTCGGTGCCACGAACACCGTAAATCTGGAGAACCTGTGGCTTTTCTTCCAGCCCGCGGAATTGAACCGCACTCAGAGGGGACTTGTCACCACCGCACTCACAGGGACTTGTCACCCGTCGTCCAACGCGCTACGAACACGCTAGGCAGGCAGGCAAACTTCCCAGTTTGTGGTCTACAGTAAAATAAGCACAAAACCAGAGATCGATAAATAAGACTACTTCATGTATAGGGTTTTCTCATATGGCTATTGGCTCCATCCCTGTCGGCAGAAATGGCACGCCATCTACAGAGAGTGTTGTACAAAGCACGAACTCAGTAGCATACCAACAACAATCCTGAACCTTAAATCTTAAGAACGACAAGCAGCTACTTAACCACTTAGACACAGTGACCCTCAAAACCGTAGTATAAGCAGCGCAAATAAAGAACATGTGATATATTGGGAAATATGATGTCAGAACAGTATTTTTTCTTTGCCAACAGCACACCGAACACCTTTATGAGATGAGGGCTGGGTCGACCTGACAGCTGTTACGACAGGAGGACCAAAAAAATGCAAATTTAGCTGGGGAATTTGTATCCTGGGATTAGACGCCTACGTAGCAAATGCACACATCACTACGACATCACGACTCTCAAGCACAGACCATGTCTAAACTACCGAAATGTATCTTGTTTTTTTAAAAAAAAGTCAAAGACCCGTTTTCATACCACGTGGTAGATCGGAGAATGGTTTTAGATCTGTATTTTTTTTAATTTTCGATTCAGAAGCACTTGATCTTACAGCTCTTCTGCTGGGCGCAATGGACTCGTAACCATTCGGTTCGGTGCCACGAACACCGTAAATCTGGAGAACCTGTGGCTTTTCTGCCAGCCACGGAATTGAACCGCACTCACAGGGAGCTTATCACCCATCGTCCAACGCGCTACGAACACGCTGGGCAGGTGGGAGTATTTTTCTTTACGACCGGCATACAAAGTGCAATCTTCCCCTCTTATTCCTTTCTGTAGTCAGTGTCTGTAGCTTATGAGGTAGAGATGTAGAGAGCTCGATCACAACCCAAGCGTACTTGGTTTAAACTCCGCGGCGGGCAATTTGGAAGCAAATTAGTTCCCTTCAATTGGTACGAACGGTAAAAATAGACCTCACTGTTCAGAAAGCAATGGCAAACTACTGAACGTGTAAGTGGTGTGTGGAAAATCAACGACTCGTTTACTGTGGTTGATGGCTAAGTCGTGTAAAGAATACGCCACGATTTTCACTTTCTCCGGACACTGCAGACGGAACAGACACATAGACTATGAATAAATCAAACAGCTCTCTGCCAGCGTCAGCAGACGGAACAGACACATACACTATGAATAAATCAAACAGCTCTCTGCCAGCGTCAGCAGACGGAACAGACACATAGACTATGAATAAATCAAACAGCTCTCTGCCAGTGTCAGCAGACGGAACAGACATATAGACTATGAATAAATCAAACAGCTCTCTGCCAGCAGACGGAACAGACACCGGGACTATGAATAAATCAAACAGCTCTCTGCCAGTGTCAGCAGACGGAACAGACACCGGAGTATACCCTGCAAGACTGTCCTTTCTTGGGTGAGCTGAGAAGCAACATGTGGCCACACCGAGTCGACTTGAAAACTAAGTGGAAAACCTGACAGACCTGATGCTGACTGTCCAGTTTGTGGTCCAAGGTAAACTAAGCAATAACCAGAGATCGCTGAAGAAGAAGACTTCATTGCATAGGTTTTTTCCATATGGCTACATCCCTGTCGACAGAAATGACACGCCATCTACAGAGAGTGTTGCACAAAGCACGAATTCCGTAGCTCCAACAACAATCCTGAACCTTAAATCTTAAGAACGACAAGCAACTACTTAACCACTTAACCACAGAAACCCTCAACATCATTATTGTAAAGATTGTAACAGCCGTCCATCGCAAGCGATGATGACAACAGCCTCAGGCGTGTGCTGCACTCTCTGGTGTGTGCGGAGGTGACTATAGAGTCCAATCCTAGAACATAATCCCCTACCAGAGGAGGGGCAAACATGATCAAGACTGGACATGTGCGTGGTGTGTGCTCTGTAAGTCAACATCATAAGTATGAGCAGTGCAAATGAAGAACATGTGATGTTTTTGGAAATAAGGTGTCAGAACAGCATTTTTTCTTTGACCAACGGTACACAACTGGTGATGTAGCCAACATCACATCGAACACCTTTATCTGGTGAGGCTGGGTCGACTTGAGAGCCGTTACGATTGGGGAAACACCCCATTATCTACTGTCCAACAGCAGAAATCCACCCATCTCACAAACTCATGCTTAAAAAACTCCACTACAGTTTTCGGTCCCAGCAAGCGTGCATCGAATTTTTGTTTTCTTTATTATGCGTCAAGACCCAGACGTGTTGACCTATATTCCAGCACCGAGGTACTATTCACGTGTGACCTGGTTTCTAAATTTGGCCTGGATGTGCAAAACTACGAGTATTGTGTTGAACTTTAACCTCGAGCTTGCAGGATCACAACCACTCACAATCAGATTAGTTTTTGTAAGGCTGTTATTTCACTGACAAACGATATGCCTTATTAGACGTTCGTTTCTTTTGTTTAGCGCGTTTCAGCATTTTTAAGCTGAGGGGTTACACTGCTGCGAAGGGTATGAGCAGTTTGCCTTGCGTTGTCTTGAAAGTGGTGAGTTCGAATCCTTTTTCTTCTTCAAATGCTTCATATCAATCACTTGTCAGACCACTCTTTGTGATATGTATATGAGCTGAGCCTAAGAGCGATTGTACGTTGTGCCCGTTACGCGGCATACACTGCGGAAGATACAGTTGGGTGTCAATAGACTCAAGTCCTTGAGTGGAATCCGCGCGGGAAAAAAAGTAAATAAGGACATCTAAAGCAGACCTGGAAACTGTGTCTTTTTGAGGAATTTAAGGATGTTGGACTATCCTGGGAAGTCATAAAGAAAACAGCAATTGACAGGGAAAGTGGTTAACTTCTTCTAACGCTCTATATCGACCACTTGTTAACCATTCTGTGTGATTTGTATGTGATCTGAGCCTAATAGCGATTTACGTTATGCCAGTTATGCGCATACAAGTAGGTCAGCACATCCGATTTTTTCGACGCTTTTTATTTACTAAGGTAGCTTCCCTGGGCCCATACCTCAGTCGCCTGTTACGACATGCCTTGTAGGCCACAGAGTTACTATTCTTTGCTCCCCTTGCGAGTCCCAGCAACACACAGGTGGAGTTCGAATACAAACCGTGTCGTTCGGTTACCGAGTGCATTTTTTAAAAAGATCCCTTTGGATTTTTGATGGAGATACAGAGTGGTGTTTTGCGCAATACTATATCGGTACGTGGCGTGTGACGAGTCTACTGAGAGTGACCGAGCCATATGGGGGGACCCGGTGCAATGAAGTCAATGCTTCGCCTTTAGACTCTTTGAACTTTAGACATAACACACAACTGTATACATTTTTTTTAAAAACACGAGGCACAATCATTTTAACCTTAGAAAGGGTTTTATTTGGGTTATATCAGAACAAAAGCAGCTAAAGATGAAGGACTGACTTTTCCCCATACGACCCCGTCACACTCTTAAGTAATGGGACTTTACTACATCGGATTTTCACCATATGGTCCCGTCGCACTCTAAGCAATGGCATGCCCACTACAAGAGTATTGTACAAAGCACGAACTCCGTATGCCCGGCAACAATCCTATGGATCTGCGGGAAAATGCATACATGAACAGAACGACGCGATATATATATATATATATGGACAGGTGGGACGCGAGCCTGTGGAATTTAATGACCGCATGGCTAGTGCAGTCGTCGCGAAGCTGAACAGGTTAGGAATTTTCATTTATGTCAACAACAAAAAACTCATTGCCCTTGCGATGAATTGAACACGGATTTCCGGAATGGGAGCCGCTCTTTTATATATATATATAAATATGAATATGAAAAGGGCAATTGTTCCTTAGTCTTTGCAGAACACGGGTTGTGAAGTGCCTGTCACTTCACATTTCTAGGCTTAAATATGTGGAACGTAGGAGGACCAATTCATTTCCTAACTTGTGGAAAGTCGGACCATAGAATTGAACCCCCAACCTCTTTTGTACCCGATTCGATAAGCGAACGCTCTTTGAATTTCACTAATATCTCTCTCTCTCTCTCTCATACACACACACACAGAGAGAAAGATACACACTTAATGATACTGTGATGCTCCAGTCGCTTACGTAAAAGTAAAAAGTAAAGGAACCCTTTCATACCTCGTGGTATTTAGGTCAATACAGTGTTAGGTCTGTATTTTTCATTGATTGTCGGCACACGATGGGTGATGTGGTCAGCATCAAGCCGGCTGCCTTTACTTTCCCAGAGCATGTCTGGTACCCAGTTGAGGCTGGGTCGACCTGAGAGCCGTCGCGGTCGGGAAAAATTCCACGCGCATTGCGGAGCTGAACCCAGACCACCAGCCTTGAGAAGCGAGTTCACTAACAACTACGCTACAGCGGCCCTCAGTCGCTTACGACAGCAGCAAATACATACCTTTCTTCTCTTTTCTTGGCCGTCTTCTCTATTGTGTTCCAGCTGTGATTCATTTATTTCAGTTCTTGTTCTACTGTTCTCAATGTAGATTTTGGGTCTTCCACGTTTTCGTTTACCCTCAAATATCCATCTCAGTGCAGGTTTGTTGACAGAGTAGCCTCTATGCATATCACATGTCAGATCCATCTCCAGCGTCTCTTTTTAGATGATGGTGCTCATATTCTCTTGATGACACTTTGCAATCAGTTCTTGGTTAGAGATGGTTCTTAGCCAGAACACGCTAACGAGTTATTTTTGTAAACCGATATCGTGGCTGAAATCTTCTTCAAACGCTCCATACTGACTACATGTTAACCACGCTGTGTGATTTGTATGTGATCTGAACCTAAGAGCGATTGTACGTTGTGCCAGCTATGCGCCTACAAGTAGGCCAGTACATCCGATTTCCGCGATGTATTTTATTTACTATGGTAGCTTCCCGAGGTCCTACATCAGTCGCCTATTATGCCATGCCTTGTAGGTCGCAGTGGTGCTATTCTTTGCTTCCCTTGCGGGTCCCGACACCACACTGGTTGTGGCTGAAATAATAAAAAGCAATACAATACTAGCAGCAGAATCGATAAATATGCTTATTAAGATCAATGTATGCAAGCTAAGCACTGAATGGGCAATCAGCAGTCGTGTATCAAGAAACTGTATTGGTTTCACAAACCTGGACATGCAGATCATAATCATCATCAGGTGGCGTGCCGGTTGGCGTAGGCGATCATGAATCTCCACAAATCTCTGTCCATGGTGTTACTGTGTCATGAAGTCAAGCTATCCAAAAAAATGTCTCTCTGTCTTCCTCTGTCTCGTCTCCCTTCGATTTTAGCGGTTGTCACAATGTGCTCTAAACCTCCCCTTCTCATTCATCATCATCATCAAGGTGCGTATCCTTTATAGGAAGTTGCTCTCTTTGCAGCACATCTGAAATTCACTCTGTCTCTAGCCAGTTCACCCACTTCGTCGATGGTCATGTTCATGGTTTCTTTAATATCGTGTAGCCATCTTCTTCTTGGTCTGCCTCTGCGTCATGGGACCCTGCCCTCTAGTATTGTTCTTTCCAGGCCATCGTGACGCTTGATGTGACAAAGTATGTAATTTTTCTGTATAGTTTGTTGTTTATCAGCCAATTCTCTTTAACATTTAGTTCTTTCAGGACATCAGTGTTCTTTCTTCCCCTTCTCATTACATGTCTGAAAAATGATGACTGCCTCTTTCTTATATTGACAATAGGTTTTCTCTGTGTATTGACTTCATTCAACATCTCAACGTTTGTCATTTTAGCAGCCCATGGATTCTCATCATTCTTCTGTAAAACAACATCTCTGTGGCCTCCAGAGATTTACCAATCTGGTTGTTTAACATCCATGACACGTATGATGGACATGCAGGTAAGAAGAAACAAAAGGACAGATAAATTTGCTGGAATTTTATCCATTCCGAGTGGGAGCAATATGGACAGGACAGACATTATAAATCCTTATACGTGGAAACATAAAGACAGCATTTTGCTTTGTATTCACTGTATCGGAGTAGTAACATTGTTGTTTAAGGCGCACTGTCTGTTGGTAATCTGTTTGTGTGGCCGAATCATTTAACTTGTTGTTTCTTGATGAAGTTCAGTACTGATGTTGTACCCACTTTTTCCTGATGTCTTCATTTCTCAACCGGTCAGTTCTTAGAGAGACATTAAACCGTCTAATTAAAATGCGGATGAAACGGGGACAAGCACGCCAGCACTGTTTGCAGATTAGATAGAGAGAAGATATGCCAACCACTATCATTTAGGTACAGAGGGTGTAGGAACACTAAGATTACTGCTGCATTGGAGCCCGGAGCATGTATGAACTTGTTTAATTTGCAAGGATATCGACAAAGAGAACTGAGCTGAGCCCATTCGGTTTTATTTGAACATATTCACCCGAGTGGTTACCGGGGCCCAAATTTGGGGTGTAAAGAATAGAACCCCTGCTACCTGTCACGCATGTTGTAAGAGGCGTCTAAGGAGGCTTGGCTGAAATCGGATGCACATGTCCTAAACGTGTAGAAGTCTATGCGTTTAGAGGCCTACCAAACCAATGTGCAACGTATACACATTCTTTGCAAAGATCAAACATATCACAAAGAGTGATTAAAATTGGTAGTAAAGAACGAACGCAAAGAAGAAGAAGAATTGAACATATTCAAGTGTATCTAGTTAACAAAGAATCCCTGTTCATTTGATGATTTAATGAAGCGCACTAACCCCTGCACCTTGCAGACTATAAGATGGAAGATTTGAAAACAGCGCTGTTCAACGCAGTGCCCGTGGGCGCCAATACTAGTCATACATCCCTGGTGCCCTATGTAATTCTACTGACTTTGAAGTTTTCAATGAGTTTTCAAAATCAGAATTTCAAGAAAAATAAATGTGTTTCTGAATAACAGTATCGCCCAAGTGGCTACCGGGGCCCAAATTGGAGTGTAAATAATGGAACCACTATTACCTGACGCGCATGTCGTAAGAGGCGTCAAAGGAGGGTGGAGAAGGGCTAGTTATCCCAAACCGTAAAAACACTAGATGGCTACAGAACGGAGAGCGAACCGAGTAAACGCTGGCTGAAACCGGACACATCGCCTAAGGATAAGCACCAGAGCTATAAATGGTGCTGAAGATGTGACGTAAAACACACCAATGCCAAGGCTGCATGAATCAGATTTCCACATGAATAGAATTTATGGGGAGGTCTGGTACATCGGTCTGGGCGGTGATAGCGAGAGACAGAGAATAACAGTATGATTACGATTTTTGTCCGTAAACACAATATTTAGACAAAATTAAATGTAGTCAGGATTAAGTTTTCATTTGTTATCATTTTATTCATATTACGAAAAATATTACTTGAGTATTATTTGTCAATCCCGATCAGAATGCGAGTTATTCAGTGCTACATAGAACCAATACTGACATACGGATGCGAGTCATGGACAATGAACAAACAGATCGAAAAATCTCTGAGAGCCACAGAGATGTGGTTTTACAGAAGAATGATGAGAATCCCATAGACTGCTAAAATGACTAATGTTGAGGTGTTGAACGAGATCAAGGCACAGAGAAGGCTTATCATCAATATAAGAAAGAGACAGTCATCATTTTTCGGGCATGTGATGAGTTGGAGACGTTTAGAAGATATTGCAACAACCGGTAAAATCGAGGGTAGACGAGACAGAGGAAGACAGAGAGAAAATTGTGGATGGCCTGACTTCGTGGCACGGTAGAACGTCAACATCTGAGTTGATAGCAAACACCAAAGACAGAGATTTGTGGAGATCCATGATCACCTACGCCAGCCGGCACGGCACCTGATGATGATGATTATTATTTGTATTACTCCTGCAATTGCTATACAGCGCCCGCGCCTCCACAGTAATTAATCAGATGCGCCCCAATATATAGAAACGTTAGACTACTCTAAACTATCCGGTTTTAAAAAGCATTTAAATATTCAGTATTGATTTGATTGCATTGTTATTTCCCATATAGATCGTGATTTCCCATATAGATCGTGATTTCCCATATAGATCGTGGTTTCTCATATAGATCGTGGTTTCCCATATAGATCGTGGTTTCTCATATAGATCGTGGTTTCCCATATAGATCGTAGTTTCTCATATAGATCGTGGTTTCCCATATAGATCGTGGTTTCTCATATAGATCGTGATTTCCCATATAGATCGTGATTTCCCATATAGATCGTGATTTCCCAAATAGATCGTGGTTTCTCATATAGATCGTGATTTCCCATATAGATCGTGAATTCCCATATAGATCGTGATTTCCCATATAGATCGTGATTTCCCATATAGATCGTAGTTTCTCATATAGATCGTGGTTTCCCATATAGATCGTGGTTTCTCATATAGATCGTGATTTCCCATATAGATCGTGATTTCCCATATAGATCGTGGTTTCCCATATAGATCGTGGTTTCCCATATAGATCGTGATTTCCCATATAGATCGTGGTTTTCCATATAGATCGTGATTTCCCATATAGATCTTGATTTCCCATATAGATCGTGATTTCCCATATAGATCGTGATTTCCCATATAGATCGTGATTTTCCAAATAGGTCGTAGTTCCTCATATAGATCGTGGTTTCCCATATAGATCGTGGTTTCTCATATAGATCGTGGTTTCTCATATAGATCGTGATTTCTCATATAGATCGTGGTTTCTCATATAGATCGTGGTTTCCCATATAGATCGTAGTTTCTCATATAGATTGTGGTTTCCCATATAGATCGTGGTTTCCCATATAGATCGTGGTTTCCCATATAGATCGTGGTTTCTCATATAGATCGTGATTTCCCATATAGATCGTGGTTTCTCATATAGATCGTGATTTCCCATATAGATCGTGGTTTCTCACATAGATCGTGATTTCCCATATAGATCGTGATTTCCCATATGAGTCGTAGTTCCTCATATAGATCGTGGTTTCCCATATAGATCGTGATTTCCCATATAGATCGTGATTTCCCAAATAGATCGTGGTTTCTCATATAGATCGTGATTTCCATATAGATCGTGAATTCCATATAGATCGTGATTTCCCATATAGATCGTGATTTCCCATATAGATCGTAGTTTCTCATATAGATCGTGGTTTCTCACATAGATCGTGATTATTCACATAGATCGTGATTTCCCATATAGATCGTGGTTTCCCATATAGATCGTGATTTCCCATATAGATCGTGGTTTCTCATATAGATCGTGGTTTCCCATATAGATCGTAGTTTCCCATATAGATCGTGGTTTCCCATATAGATCGTGATTTCCCATATAGATCGTGATTTCCCATATAGATCGTGATTTCCCATATAGATCGTGGTTTCCCATATAGATCGTGGTTTCCCATATAGATCGTGGTTTCCCATATAGATCGTGGTTTTCCATATAGATCGTGATTTCCCATATAGATCGTGATTTCCCAAATAGATCGTGGTTTTCCATATAGATCGTGATTTCCCATATAGATCGTGATTTCCCATATAGATCGTGGTTTCTCACATAGATCGTGATTTCCCATATAGATCGTGATTTCCCATATAGATCGTAGTTCCTCATATAGATCGTGGTTTCCCATATAGATCGTGGTTTCTCATATAGATCGTAGTTTCTCATATAGTTTGTAGTTTCTCATATAGATCGTAGTTTCTCATATAGTTTGTAGTTTCTCATATAGATCAGATCATCTCCGTAGAAAAAGCACGCCAAATGCCGAAAGCAATGTACAAAGCATGAACCCAGCAGGTCCTAGAACAATCCTAGGGATCTCTACAAACAATGCATTAGTAAAAGCAGCCCGGATTCAAACCCAAGACGTTCGAAACGCAAGACAAACATAGTCTAGGTAGTGTGAGATTCGACCACCATACAAGTAACGCACAGGAACTACAAGGGAGATAATCATTAAAATATTTAGCACGTTAAAAGTATAGTATTTCGTATGGAGTTAATTATCTTGTGCAAAGACCAGACAATTGACCGTTCTGTTTAAAACTTACTTATTCCTCTTCGCTCCTCATGGAGCATAGGATCTCAACAGTTGTTCGCCACTTTTCTCGGTCTCTGGCTGTTTTCTTTATGGTGTCCCAGGATAGCCAAGCACTCTTCAGTTCCTCAAGAAGACTTTGTCTCCAGGTCTGTTTAGGTCATCCTCTTATCCATTTTCCTTGCGGGTTCCACTCAAGTCATTTCATTCAGTAATTTTCTCATTACCAAGATTTACCACATCTATTTTTTTGTTTTCATGAGATGTTTTCCGATCGTGATGATGACATGCTTAAAGAGAGAGACAATGAATACACATCCCTTACATTGACACCAGAAGAGAAAAGAAAGAAGACCAAGAAAAAATGGAGATAAATTATTGAAGAAGAACTGTCTGCGGCATCTATGATGTGGAATACTGCACCGTAGGTAGCAAGAGACAGTAGAGCATGGACAATCCCTTTCTGGAACCTCATGTGCCACCAGGCATGAAAAGGATAAGTAATATTGATTGGACCATCATCATTGCACTTCGGTGAGTACCATGTGTGCTCCAGTCTCTTTCTTACACCAGAATTTTCAGCGCAGTACATGAAATCTTAGCACCGGTGAGGGTCCCCGATGTAATTTAATAGATGGTGAAAATATTTTGTAGAAATTTTATTTTTATAATTTTTCTAATGAATTTAGCTCAGACATGACTTTTCAGGCTGCTCTTCCCGCTGGACTCATGTTGTGGACCACGTGGCTAGGTCACATGAACATAAATGTTAACTTTATTGTACATATCACCAAAAGAACATTACATCATGAGTCGTTTGTATCGTATATTTTTTAATTGAACATGGCACCTACATTTATCGCCCATCTCCAATAGGACTAGGAACTCGATCTCACTTACACTGAAATCAGGGATCTCTGGAAAAATATCCCGGCAGCTCCATGAATGAGTGAACAGAGTACCTTTGTAACAAGAGGTGAACACTTAACCTCTACACTACAGAGACCACCAACATTTAACTTCCTGTTAACGCAGTTTTACTGTATGGGTCAGTCTGCCCAGCGTGTTCGTAGCGTGTCGGACTACGGGTGACTATCCCTCTGTGTGTGCAGGTTCAATTCTGCGGATGGCAGAAAAAGCCACAGATTCCCAGATTTACGGTGTTCGTGGCACCGAACCGAAGGGTTATGATGTCCATGGCACCGAGCAAGAGCTGAAAAGCTCAAGTGCTTCTGGATCGGAAAAAAAAAAAAAAACTGTATGGGTCAGATACATTTAGAACAACTAACACAATAACTAATAAATTGCAAGCATTCATCCCCTGGTTTCTGCACAGAATAGAGGGACTGAGGTTGTGGGGTCACAAATTATGAGCTTATGGAGAGAACGAGACAGGTTCAAGTGTACCAAGAGGTGAAGAAAAGACATGTGCGCTGCATTGGACACTTCTTGAGAAAACTTGAAGAGAATATAACAATAAGGGCATTTTGCTGTAACCCACAGGGAAATCAAAAGAGAAGGAAGCACATAAATACAGGGAGAAGATATTTGGTGGTAGAGATGAACAATATACGGATGATCTGGAAGGAGCTGAAGATAAGAAGATGTGGTATGGTTGGTTGAGGGCCTATGCCCCCAGGGTTAAAAGCACAAGAGAGGGCAGCTTCATCATCATGTGCCCTGTCAACTGGCGTAGGTAATCATGGATCTCCACATACATCTCTTCTTAGTACTGACAATATGTTCAGATGTTAACCCTTTGAGCCCTGGCTTTCTGTACCCTAAAAACACCTTCCCCTGAGCTCCTGAGCAAAAACAACACATATCAGTGATATTAAAAACACAATACTTTAGCATAACTAAGTACTCTATAATCTGTTATTGACTTACCCCATCATCTCTGTTATTCATGCTTATTATATGTTTACAGAATACTAAACTGTTACAAATTTATTTGATATAATGTGGTCACGCCCAATACTCCCAGGTAACGTAGCTCGTTCTCCATATTGAACATATAGGACTTGAATATCAATCGATTAAAACAATTTTTCGTAGTATAAATGATCGTTTCAGTCAGTTTCAATATCCTTATCAGAATAATCAAATTGTAAGTCTAATTCATCTTCAGATTAATTCAAAATAAATTCAACAGGCTGCCATGTTGTTATCCTTTTAGAGTGACCATTTCTGAAATTTTCAGCATGTCTTTTCATCACTAAAATACTAAACTAATTACCTTATCAGCACAGAAAAATATCACACAACATCGCCCATCATCGTGCTAAACGATGTAGAACACAAGGGTTGCGTCTGCCATCATATTTGAACAAAATTTATCTTCCAGCACCAACAAATAATGATGGAGTCTTCTCAGACCGATATTTCAGGACTTCAGGATATGTGATGCATTATATTCAATACCGAAATATCGGGATAAATGGTTCTAAGGGTTAACACTCTTCAATGCCATGAAGCCAGGCTATTCAAAATGTTCTCTCTCCCTGTTATCCTCTGTTTTGTTTCCAATTGATTTTGCTGCTTGTCTCTACAAGTTCTAAACCTCCTTTTCTCATGACCTATCCGAAAAATGATAACTGTCAATTTCTTATATTGATGAGTATTCTCTGTACTTTGATCTCCTTCAGTATATCAACATTAGTCTTTTAGAAGTCCATGGCGCCCGAGTGGTTACCGGGCCCAAATTGGGGTGTAAAGAATAGAACCACTGTTACCTGCCACATGTCGTAAGAGGCGACTAAGAGGTTGGGCGTGGGGCTAGTACCCCACACCGTAAAAACACTAGATGGCTACAGAACGGAGAGCGAACCCAGTAAATGCTGGCTGAAACTGGATACATCGTGATTGATAAGCACCAGAGCTCCAAATGGTGCTGAAGATGTGACGTAAAACACACCAATGCTATGGCTGCATGAATCAGATTTCCACATGAATAGAATTTATGGTGAGGTCTGGTACATCAGTCTGGGCGGTGACCGAGAGAGAGAGAAAAGTCAGTTGGATTCTAACATTCTCCTGTAAAGCTACATTCTCATGGGGTCAATGACAGCAAAGTTGATAATATGTTGCGCTAGAGATCACATGCTGTAGAAATTCCTAGGTTGAAAGTCAGCTGGCAACATAAACAATGAATGGTTTCACACAGTATGTGGTTGAATTACAGGAGGCCATGATCATTTACTTGAGGATCTAAATTACAAGTACCTTTGTAGTCAGAGTAAGGTTTGCCTGAATGGTGAGGGACACTGGTGATACGGTAAGTAAGCTTTCACGCAGAAATCAATCAGAACTGCCATGACACAGCCTGAATTTATAGCAGACAAAACTAAAAAAAAACAATCTTTGTGTCCTTCAGAGATTTAGCAGGAGCTTCAGCATGTTCTAATGTTAAATTTTTCTGAGTTTCTCTGTTTCTAAATCAGTGATACGATTCTATCCATAGCTGCTGCTCACTTAGTAAAATCTTGATATTCCATTGTAGCATAAACTTTAAAAATACAGTAAAGATCAATTTTCAGTGTGACCAGTACAAAGTGTTATTCAGAATAATATCACAAACTACATTCAAAAACTAGTGAGCAAAAATATAATAATTGAAGAATGTAACACTGTTTGCACACTGTCATTTGTGTGGATCAAATAGTGTGTGTGACAAAATAGTGTATCGTATAGTGTTTACTTATCGAATCGAGTGAAAAAGAATTGTGGATTCAATTCACACAATTGACATTCCACATCTGAGGAAAGGAATTGAATCATCTACCTTCCATTTGAGAGCCACTGTAGCGTAGTTGTTAGTGAACTCGCTTCTCAAGGCTGGTGGTCCGGGTTCAGCTCCGCAATGCGCGTGGAATTTTTCCCCGACGGTCTCAGGTCGACCCAGCCTCAACTGGGTACCAGACATGCTCTGGGAAAGTAAAGGCGGCGGCGTGATGCTGACCACATCACCCATCGTGTGCCGACGGTCAATGAAAAATACAGGCCTAACACTGTATTGACCTATATACCACGAGGTATGAAAGGGTTCCTTTACTTTATTTTTACCTTCCATTTACGAACTTAGAATTGTGAAGTGACAGGTATTTTTCACAATACAGTCTGCGTAGACTTTGGGACATTGTCATTATATAGCATGGTCAAAACTTGTGTTTGGTGTGTAAAAAGTTTCACATCACTAATTAATAAAAGTTCACATAGAGAGGATTACGGGATGAGAAAATCCCATGGATAGGAATGAAAGTTATTTGTGATGCTATATATTGTGAACTTATGATCCAGAAAACGACGCTGACAAGAGCTTTGCTCCTGGTAATGGATGTCAGATAGGTAGAAGGATAGAGGGCAGACAAAATGTGACCTCCTGGTCCTCCATGATGGACAAGGGACTGACAACCCATTCCAGTAAAAAATAGGGATATGGAAATGGAAGCAAGGGATACCTTTGTTACATCAGGTGAAGGAACCGAGGTCAATCAGCAACTGGTGGACAGCAGATGGGGAAAAAAGCATGAAGTAAAAGGAAGCATGGAGGAGAACCTTGGTAAGAGTGTTAAAAGACTATGGCCTGATATAGGAAAAGAATTAATAGAAAGGCGGCAGAAGGGTAACAATGAAAATCTTTTGTGGAAACATGTCAAACATGATGAGAAGAACATGTTTGTGTATTGTGAACTGTTTCAAACTCAATTGGAAAACACATTTCATTATTTGACACAACTGACAAAGTAAGTAATGTTAAAAACAAATAAGTGAATTATATTACCATAACTTATGTGACTGTATCATCGCTTATGTTATTCAATGAATTCTCATATTGAGAGTAAACAATTACAATTGAAGTGTTTTAAGTGTTTACAAAACGAACATGACAACAGTAAAGCCCTCACTCTGCTCTTGTTTACGTAATTGACTCACTAACACATGTTAAATAATTGTTGACGTTGGGGAATTCAATCAAGTTTCATTCATTATTATAATCGTGTCGTTATTTTTATAGAATATGATATTATGTTATGATTATCCCATTGTAATTCGTTAGGATCATATGATGTCAATCATCAGACCAATCAAGGACTCTGGACTGAATTGAAATTGACCTGACATACAGTCAATAAAATATTCATATCTTTTTTTCAGAATTGAGGTATAGACTTTGGTGAGGTATCGTTGAATTGCAAATTTGAAGGCCTATCTAACTATGTTGTTTTTAATGCTGTAGGACTATTTTGAAAAATTTATCAAAGTACCTACGAATAACACTATGAACTGTATGAATATGAATATGATGATACACATCATACACAACACAACAGTTACCAGGTCCAATGCGTACTCAATACTGAAACTTATGATATCTTGCTTAGAAAGGAATAGTATGTGCAAAAAAGTACTTACCTTGGGATTGTTATACATTTAGTGCACGGATCCTGTGTTGAAAGTACTTTCGTAAGTTCATCCAATCCACCTGTTTTCTTTAACTTTTTAACTAAGCTTTTCACAGCTTTTTCAGCCCATTTATCATCCTTTTCATGTTCTCCTTTTTTCAACGCAAGAAGTCTTTTGACAACAGGAGACATAAAAGGTGATAAAGGTGAAGACAGCATGTTCTAACGCGTTCTTTATATTACACAAGTTATAATTATAATAGATGGGCTCAGGCAAACACTTGATTAACAGTCAAACATAATTGCATGTTATCATCACAACATTCACAGCTACATCCTCCATTTTGAATTGCTGTTTTTACTTTAGAAATAAAACAAAGTTACACCAAATACAAAGTTTAGTACATAATTCTGCTAGTTTTTATTATAAATTTTGCCTAACATTTTGTTAAATACTGCAAAAATTTTGAAATTGTGCTAAATTACAAACAGTGTATAATTCAATATAGTTTGTTCCCAAAATAGATGTTTGAATTGTATAAACAATGTTGTGGATGAATGGGAAATTAAAAACAAGGTTAGATTTAGTTACAGCCCCCGGTACATTGAGGCCGAATAGCTTAACCGACAAATGGAAATTCCTGTGAGATGGGAGCTGGTTTTTGTATATGTTTGATAAACACTGTACGCTTTTTGCAATTTTACTCAATTCTTTGCGTTCGTGGCTATTTATTGGGGGAAAATGTTAACAATACTGATATTCCTTAGCTTTAAACTTAACTTACAAGATAATATAACCTTGAATTTTCATACGGTTGTAATTTTCTGCTTTCTAATTTTCTCGGTCTAAAATAATGAAATATTACAACATTTAAGATATGTATTGCTATTTATTTGTTAACTTATGGTGTTTCCTAAGTGGTACATTTGTTTTACTCACTTCTACTGCAACGATATTAGTGTATATTCTCTACTATGTGTGCTATCTGGCTAAGTAGAATTCTGATTAAAAAGTTAATTGCATATCCTTTACAGGACTTTGCGAATCAACCCAAGCTTTCTAACTCTGTTTGTGATTTTTCTAGGCATTATTACGTTCAGTAATTTCCCATTGCTTTCTGAACGGGCCATCGTCATTTTGTAAATATCCACGCGAAACAATTCCCTACCAAACTGTCCGCGACGTGATTCGAACTCAGAACGTCGGGGTTAATAGATTGAGTCACTGTCCCCTAAGTCACAGGCGACACTGAATTCTTGATAAGTGGAACAATTTCCTTAGGTCCTTGTGACTTCTACTTATCCAGACTCCACTGTATTCTTTTTTAATCTTTCCAAGATGATTATGTTCGGTACTTTGTACTGACACTGATCCCTCTGTATTTGGTACATTTTGTATTTTGGTTCGTCTACTATGAATTCAGTCCCTGTTGGTGAAGATCGGGGTTTATTGTCCAACTACATACAGATTTACACCGTCAATTTTTTGGGGCCAGAAACTCTGCAATTTCGGTGGCGCGTAGTCACTGGAGCAGCCTGTTATCAACTTCACTATCGGCGACCCAATAGGTCATCATCATCATCAGGTACCGTGCAAGCTGGATAGGCGATCATGGATCTCCACATATCTCTGTCTTTGGTGTTTGCTATCAAATCAAATGGTGACGCTCTACCGTGCCATGAAGTCAGGCTATCCAAAATTGTATATCTCTGTCTTGTTCTGTCTCGTCTAACCTTGATTTTACTGGTTGTCACAATGTGTTCTAGACACCCCCTTCCTCATCACACGCCCGAAAAATTGGTACGTTATTGTAAATCTCTTTTCTTTGGCAGCTTGACTAGATCCCATTTCTGTGAGAGCTCTTTCCAATCAGATGCTTTTTCCTCTGTTTCACAGACTTTGTCTAGTAATTTGTATAACATCTATGTTAATGTTTCGCTGTCCGATGTGGTGGTTCCTAAAGGATTGATGTCTGGTCCAGCTACTCTATTGGCTCTCTAGGACTTCATTTACTGAAACCGTTGTTATATCTGACTCTCAGTCGGTGCTTCACAAAATCCAAAAGGGCGGGTTTCGGATGAGTGGATGTCGTCTATAGAAGTTTCTAACCTCCAGAGGCTTACTTGGATATACTGCCCTGGGCATGCGGGTGTTTGGGTAATAAGAGAGCAGACAGGCTTGCAAAGGAGATGTTCTTCGATCTCTTTGCGACTGTCTGTTGGATGAGGACACTAAAATAGATGTTGAATCGATAGCCACGGAACCATCAGTATGCATACACTTCGATAGCTGTTGGGGAGACTGAGCATCTAGGGTCTGCCCGGAGTGCAATGACGTCAGTTCAGTAACCAATAACTAGCTGCCTTTCCTAATTTTAGACCATAGATTCCCAAACTTCTGCGGCCCATCGCCCACTTTGCACAACATAAATTTTTGTAACCCCCACCTCCCTCCTCCACATTATAATAGTTTGCCAACGCCTCCTCTCACATATATACATGCTATATTTTCTCTTTGACATAGAAAAGTGATATTTGTCTGTAATACATGGTCAATTTTTAAATGATTATATGCGTGAAATAAAAAATTGATGAGCAAATGGATCGTGTAAGACAAGCATAAGATGAATTAAAATGCAGAATTCAAATTTTAAATGAGTATTCAATCGCAAAATCACGAAAATAATTTATTTTAAAATATTTATAATTAATTTCTTCTTTAAGGAGTCACCGACCCCTAATCGCCTGAACACCCCCAATTCTTCTGAACCCACTATTCCCCCTAAAATCTAAAATCTAAAATGGTCCAAAGCCGAAGAATTGAACCGGGTTTTACATCATACGGCTCGGTCCTTTCCACTAAAATGACACGACATCTGTCGAAAGTATTGCACAAAGCACGAACTCTGTAGCTCATGCAACAATCCTAGATGTTTCTGGATATTATGCAAACGTGAACAGAACGGTGCGGTCCAGAATCGAATCCACTACCTTCGGAAGGTAAAGCAAGGGCTTAACCACTTGTCAACCATTCTGTGTGATTTGTATGTGATCTGAGCCTAAGAGCGATTGTACGCTGTGCTAGTTATGCACCTACAAGTAGGCCAGCACGTCCGATTTCTGCGCTGCTTTTTTATTTGCTAGAGTAGCATCCATAGGGCCTACACCAGTCGCCTCTTACGACATGCATTGTAACTTGCAGTGGTACTATTCTTTGCTTCCCTTGTGGGTTCCGGCACCATACGGGCGACAGAGACCTCCGAAATGTTTCGAAATGTTTTGTTCATCTTTTCAGTTGCTCTTGCGTGTTTCTTAGAAGTTTTTCTATTTTGTCCTTAATGCAACAATTATATTGTTTACATTTCCATGTAATTTATGTATGAGTTTCATAGAGTAAAACTAGGAAAAATATGCAATATTAAGTAGTTGAAACCAAAAACTCCAGAAAAGTGACAAATTAAAAATATTGGGACCTGTTCCCATGGGCTAGAAATGATAGAAGATCTCCATATTGCTCCAATGTATGTACGTTACCAGACAAAGCAGTCACTCCGCTGAAGATAGTTTGTTTTCTTCTCTGCTGTAGGAAGTCTTCATTTTGCTTGTATAGTCAGTCTGGTGTTGGGAGTGCTGCCGTGCCTTTTTCTTTTTAACCACAGGGACGTTATTGGTAGGTACATACATTGAAGTATATGAAGACCTGGAGGCCAGCTAAGGTCGACGCCTATGCATAATTGCCAGCACCTCCTGCTAGTTATGCATAGTTTGGCGTGAGCCAACAGTCAATCCTTAACTGCTATCATTTCTTCGCCGGTTTGCATTTTGGTAAACACGAATATTTCATTAGATTAGCGGATGTCCAAGAAATAATTAAAATCCATTTTTTAACGCGTTTGTGAGCTCATACATTTTTGTGGCGCATTTTTATAATAATGGCGGGAATTGTGATAAATCATTCAATCAAGTGTCATGCCTACCAACGTAGGCGATCATGTCTGTCCACAACTCTCTCTGCTTGGTACATGTAATCAGTTCTGATGTCGATCTTGTGTCGAACCATGATGTCAGGCCATCCAACATCTTCTCCCTCTGTCTTCCACGATCTCTCCTTCCCTGAATTCTACCAGTTGTCCCCAAATGTTCTAAACCGTCTCTTCGCATTATATGCCCGAAGAACAAAAAATTTGTGACCACGCACCATTTATTTATTAATTTAAATTCTCATTTGTAAATTCACATTAGCTAGCTGTTTAACTCCATATCTACACATTCAGATTGATTCAACTCGAGTACACTTTTTACACATTTATTTGATGAAGTTAGTGGTGTGTATCTGTATCTTCTTCTTCTTTTGTCGTCACATTGCTACCGGGTTGTTGCCCAGTGTCGTGGTTTTCTGTTTTGTCTTGCGCTGTTCTGGTGGCTTGTGTGATTGTTATCTTTGCTCTTTCACAGGATGCTGCCACGCCATCTAACCATCTTTTCCGTGGTCTTCCTCTTGCCTTCTTTCCCGATGCTCTGTTGTAGAAGACTCTGTATACTGTGGAGTTTGGATGCATTCTTATTAAGTGGCCAAACCACTTCATTCTTTGTTTATCTATATAATTCAAGCACGGTTTTGTGCCAACTTTATTTCTTATGCTGATGTTGGTGATTCTGTCTTTTCTTGTGTTGTTGGTAACTTTTCTCAGGCAACGCATTTCACATGTAGTTATTTTTGTGACTGCGCTTTGCTCAATGTCCATGTTTGGCTCTGGTAACACAAAGTAGGTATAAAAATGCTGTTGATCATTTGTTTCTTAGCTGCCTGTGAAATTTTTTGGGTGCCTTAACAATGGGGCTAGCTGGTAGGTTACAGCATTTGCTTTTTGTACTCTAGCCTCTATCTCTCTATCTAGTTTTCCGTCTTCTGTGAATATGCTTCCTAAAGATTTGAATTCTTTCACTTGGTTTATTTTAGTGCCATTGACATGGATGTCTAGATTATTATGTTTTCTTCCCATATTCATTATTTCTGTTTTAGTGTTGTTGATTTTCATGTCATGTTTCACACAATTATTGTATCTGTATCACTCGTGATAAACGGGCGCAATATTACTTTGTTTATAATCTTGCTTCTTCTTCGGCGATCTCTGGTCATGCGTTTAATTTAGTATGGACCACAAACGTGGCAGTCAGCTTCATGTTTGTCAGGTTTCCCCAAAGCTTAGTTTTCAGATCGACTGGGTGTGGCCACATGTTGCTTCTCAGCTCATTCAGGAGAGGACAGTCTTGCAGGATAGTCTTCGGTGGCTGTTCCGCCTGCTGACACTGGCAGAGAGCTGTTTGACTTATTCATAGTTTGACCGTTCTGTTCATTTTTTCCAGTGAGCCCTAGGATTGTTGTAGAAGCTGCGGGGTTCATGATTTGAGCAATACTCTCGGCAGATGGTGTGTCATTTCTGCGAAGAGGGACCGAGCCCAGTGGCGGCTCGTCATTAAGGCCACTGGTGCCAAGCCCCACCAAAAATAATATGTAACGTGTATTTATTATTTTATAAATTAAAATATATCAACCCAAAACCATGATTTTTTCCTAAAAATGTATGTCTGGCCCCACCAACAAAAATGATCACGAGCCGCCACTGACCGAGCCATACTGGGTAAAACCCGGTGCAATGAAATCAATCCTTCGGCTTTTGGCTATTTTAGTTTGGTGAACGATTGAGTTCCATCCAGCATTAATGTGTCTTATATCACAGCCTGCTCTCTGTGTCTAAAGTTCAAGATGCAACCCATCACAAACAATGGTTGTAAGTTGGTTGCACATATTATCAGAATCTGATTGCAACTATATAATAGTTTTGCAGCTTATGTCACTACTATTTTTCATTAGCTACAAATTGTTTGCGTGGATTTTAACAAAAGGACGATGGCACCAATCATTCAGAAAGCAATGGCAAACTGAAATGAAATCGTGGCATATCCCAAAGGACGTAGCCATCAACCACAGTAAACGAGTCGTTGGTTTTCTAGGCACCACTTATACGTTCAGTAGTTTGCCATTGCTTTCTGGACGGAACGTAATAATGCCTAGAAAAATCACAAACAGCGTTAAAGCTGGGGTTGATTCGCAAAGTCCTGTAAAGGATATGCAATTAACTTATTAACACCTCAAATGCGGTATATTCTTCTTCTTCTTCTTTGCGTTCGTTCTTTACAACCAATTTTAATCACTCTTTGTGATATGTTTGATCTTTGCCAAGAACGTGTATACGTTGCACATTGGTTTGGTAGACTCCTAAACGCATAGACTTCTACATGTCTTTCATCCAAACCTCCTTAGTCGCCTCTTACGACATGCGTGGCAAGTAACAGTGGTTCTATTCTTTACACCCCAAATTAGGGCCCCTGTAACCACTCGGAGAAAATAAGGTATATAATTTCACAGAGGTGTGATGTTTTAGAGACAGCATAGTACATGATTTCAGCATAACGTGTTCAAGTGTCTTGAAATTTTCTTTTTCTTATCTCAGCGAACGAGGAGGAATGTGTTGAAAATCAGGTAAAACTGATTCTCCTGTCACTCATCTGAAGATGGGTAACCAAACTTTTCGAGAGAATTAAAAATAAAAGCGGCAGCTCTGTCGTTGATATTTTCAACTATAGTCTGTCCATTAATTCGTGAGCACGTTTGAAATTGATTTTCTCGAAAACTACCTGTTGGATCTCAGTGATTTTTGCAAGCAGCCTTAGAATATCCATGACGCTAGAGAAATATTTTTTCCAAGAAAATTTGATGTAGTTTGAAATATTTCTTCTTCAGGTTATATTAAATTCAACCTCACCGGATTGTACACAATAGTAACAGATCTACGGTACACAGACGCGTTGTTCTAAAATACATTATGGTAACATTGAAATATCGTGAGTTTCACGAATTCCCGTGCACCTAACCCAGTCGACTTTGAAAGCGGAAAGCATATGACGTTATAATTGGGATACCGTTGCCGAACAGAACAGGACGTTTAAAATGTGTGATGTTGAAGTTCTGACACGTGAGTCCCTATCAATGATAGACATGCAGTTCTGGAAGAAGTGTGTTGAACATGTGCTCCGAGAGGAAGACGAGTACTGGCACCGAGATGGATTACAATTTGTCCAGCCAGTAACAATTATCAACCTCATGGAATCGTCAGATTCGGGATGATACAAATCATATTTTGATTACAGACTGAGAAATAGCAACGTATACATTTCCATATCCAAATGCGTCTGCCATCATACAATTTGTGGTGAAGTTAAGACACCCTGGGGTTTAATGGTGACCGAAGGGAGGACTAACTGTTGCATATTGTATCCAAGTTCACGATTGCACATAAAGGGCAACACACTTAATTACTTGACCTATCAAGTTAATATTGGAGATACACCTATGAATAGAATTGACATGGACAAATTCTAGGAATTACTGTAAAATCTAAAATTTGAGCCCCGTATTTGCAATTGTCATAAAAGATCAAAGGAATTCGCCGATGTGCAAAATCCGTAGCATCTATGGACTACTGGTTAGCGTTATTTTAGCGTCATGGATATTCTAAGGCTGCATGAAAAAAATCACTGAGATTCAACAGGTAGTTTTCGAGAAAATCAATTTCAAACGTGCTCACGAATTAATGGACAGACTATAGAACCTGTTCTCATACCATAAGGTACATTGGGGAAAACGGTATTAGACACAGTGGCGGCTCGTGATCGTTTTTGTTGGTGGGGCTAGACACAAATTTTCGGGAAAATCATGGTTTTTGGTTGTGTTATATTTTAATTTATTAAATAATAAATATACGATACATATTATTTTTGGTGCGGCCCGGCCCTTCTGGTCCTTAATAACGAGCCGCCACTGGTTAGACACATATCTTTCTTTAGCCAACAGCACACGATGAATGATGTGATGAACATCACGTCGGCTCAAGTTAATTACCATATCTTGTTTGGCACCCAATTTAGACTGGGTTGATAGAATAACTGTTGTGACTGGAAAAATCTTCTAAATTGGTAGATTGAACAGGGACCACCCATCTAGGAGGCCAGTGCACTACCCACTGGGACATATCAGTTCTCTACTTCCAGCTGACAGTGACAGAGCAAGTATGGGTGCATACATACATGTGTGTATGTACGTATGGGTGTACATATATATATATATACATCGATGTATATATCATCATCAAGGTGCGTATCCTTTATAGGACGTTGCTCTTTTTGCGGCGCATCTGAAATTCCCTGTCTCTTGCCAGTTCACCCACTTCGTCGATGGTCATGGTTTGTTTAATATCTTGTAGCCATCTTCTTCTTGGTATGCCTCTGCGTCCTGGGACCTTGCCCTCTTGTATTGTTCTTTCCAGGCCATCGTGACGCTTAATATGACCAAAGTATCTAATTTTTCTGTATAGTATGTTGTTTATCAGCCTATTCTCTTTAACATTTAGTTCTTTCAGGACATCAGTGTTCTTTCTTTTTTCTGTCCATGATATTCATAGGATCTTTCTGTAGCATTTAGTTTCGAAGAACTGGATTTTCGTTCTTTATTTTTGTGTAATAGTCCATGATTCACAACCATAAGTAGCCACTGGGAAAATGCATGCTCTAAATATTTTTAATTTAAATATTTTGCTGGTGCTTTGCCACATGTTCTTCATAGTGTTTAACTTCTTGATTGCTATTGCCAATCTTCTTGAGATCTCTTTGGAGCAGTCACCGTTAATGTTAATTATTGAGCCCAGATATTCGTAGCTCTCCACACATTAGAGTTCATGTATATATACATATATTATCATCGTGTCGTTGAGGCACAACGAAAACGAGCTGCGCAAAAATACAACACACAATATGCACATGTCAAACCTTGATCATGTATGCCCCACCTGTGGTAGGGGATTGTGTTCTAGGATTGGACTCTACAGTCATCTCCGCACACACCAGAGAGGTGCAGCAGCACAAGTCTGAAACTGTTGTCATCATCGCTTACGATGGACGGGTATTATTATATATATATATATATATATATATATATATATATATATATATATGCCGATATCATCAATGCGGTACGCTCTCAATTGTGTGACATGGCGGGTCTCAGACACTGGAACGAGTTCGAGAATTAGGCGTTAAGTTTGGACATGCCAGACAGTGTCGTCTTCGTGGTAGAGAGAGAGGATATAGTAATCAACTTCTCATGGGTACTGTGAGCAAATGGACTTTGGGATGGCTGCTGCAACGGAGGACAGAGCACGAATGGGAATGCCCAATGTGCCATGACGTCGATCGCATAACATAACATATATATATATATATATATATAAGTTGTCTAGAAATGAATGATGGACAATTTTTGAACATTTATGTTTATTACATTCTAAAACATGATAAACTATTTGCAACTTTTCAAACTATACATTGTTTATGTTCATGAGTTCTTTATTCAGAGCTTTGTACCACATATGGCATCCTTGCAGGAAGCTTATACCAATGCCATGTTCAGGCTACACATCAGAGCCCAGGCTACATTTCAGGACCTAAAGACGAGTGGTTTGGCCACTTAATAAGAATGCATCCAAACTCTACAGTATACAGTCTCCTACAACAGAACATCGGAAAGAAGGCAAGAGGAAGACCACGGAAAAGATGGTTAGATGGCGTAGCAGAATCCTTGAAACAAAGATAACAATCACACAAGCCAGCACAACAGCGCAAGACAAACAGAAAACCACGACACTGGGCAACAACCCGGTAGCAGTGTGACGACACTGGGCAACAACCCGGTAGCAGTGTGACGACAAGAAGAAAACGAGGGATTAACTTCATTGCACCAGGTTTCCACAAATGGCTCAGTGTTTCTCCAAAGAAATGGCAAACCAACTGCCTAGAGTATTGCACAAAACACAAACTCCATAGTTTCTACATCAATCATAGGAATATCTGATAACATGTACACATGAACAAATTCAAACTCACAACCTTCAGAACACAAGGCATATGGTGTAACCACTTAGCAACAGGAGAGCCGCTGTAGAGTAGTTGTTAGTGAGCTTCGCAAGGCTGGTGGTCTGGGTTCAGCTCCCGCAATGTGCGTGGAATTTTCCCGACCACGACGGCTCTCAGGTCGACCCAGCCTCAACTGGGTACCAGACATGCTCTGGGAAAGTAAAGGTGGCCGGCGTGATGCTGACCACATCACCCATCGTGTGCTGACGGTCAATGAAAAATACAGGCCTAACACTGTATTGACCTATATACCACGAGGTATGAAAGGGTTCCTTTATTTTTTTATTACTTAGCAACAGATACCATGTATACTTCAGGACAAGGCATTTTACAACCTCAGCAAGCAGGCCACGCTTCAGCACACAGGCGACGTTCCAGCACACAAGCTACACTTTCAGAATGCAGACTACACTCCAGCATGCAGGCTACACACACACAAAACCTTTGGTATAAATACTCAAAACACATAATCACAAAGTACTGTAGTTTTACAAATTACAAAAACAATGACAAAATACAGCAACGTTTCGACCAACAAGGCCTTTATCAACCAAACGAACAACAGGAGTGACAAATTTAAAAAAACCAAATACTCCCCTTCAGATCATTGTGTTTACATAAATTAACCCATCCATTTAAAATCTCAGTAAACATTCAATGTTAGAAGATATAATAGAACAATTTGGTGCAGTTAATAGTATAATAGTACAACTGAACATATGACCATTCCTTCATTTTTACAGTTGTTTCCGTTTCAGTGTGGAATAACTTCATTGCACTTCTAACATCTCTGTAGGTGCTAAGATCTCCATCGCAATATTTCAACAGCTTCGAACATCTAACCGTATCAGTTCGATGTTCTTTGATAAGCCTTCTTATACGCCTCTTGTTCTGCTCTTTTCTGAATAAGGGAAAACTGCAGTAAAACTATGTAGCAATGGTGAAACACGTAAAAACAAAGTAATGTTGTTTAACAAAGTTAAACTTTGAAAGTTAAACAAAATTTGACTTTGTAAAACTACATTATTTTGTTTTTAAGTGTTTCATCATTGCTCTTTTCTGGCACTCCAATCTTCATTCCAAGCTCTTGTAACTAGAAGTTCATGTGGATTAGTTTAGATGAAAGTCCTCTTTGTGGCCACATTCTATGAGGGTGTTCGGAATGTCTGCTCTAGCCATTTCATAGTTGTTTCAGTTTCAGTTTGGAATATCTTCATTGCACTCGGACATGTCCATAGGTGCTCCGATCTCCTTCGCAATATCTCCATAAGCGTCCAGCGACTGACCGTACCAGTTCTATTTTGATTGATGAGCCTACTCATATACCTGTTATACCGTTCTTTTCTTGCCACACCAATCTTCAAACCCAGTTCATAGTTGTATAACTAGGATCAACAGTTTTAATGCTGCTTCAAAAGTAACACATTTATAAAGACAACAAATTTGTACAGTAAAGAGTCGACCGTGTAGTGTTGGGGCTCACAAACAGAGCAAAGAATAGTAACACTCACTGAGGTAGGGGCCTAGGAAGCTACCCTAGTAAATTTTCTTCTTCTTCTTCTAACCAGGGCTGCGAGTTTTCACTCTTGGGCAGCCAATTTGTAGAATCTGCATGTGTTCTGTAATTGTGGAAGACTAGTTTAAAGGGTATTATGAACAGATGGGTGTGGTACCCTAGTAAATAAAAAGCATCGCAGTAATCGAGATATGCTGGCCTACTTGTAGGCGCATAACTGACACAACATACAATCGCTCTTAGGATCACATACAAATCACACAGAGTAGTTAACAAGTGGTCCCTGGGCGCGCAGGAGTTAGGGGTAATGAACGAGCTGATAGATTGGCTAGCTTGGCTACAATATCAGAGGGAACTGCCATGGATCGAAGTGACATTCTTCACGCATTGAGAGAGTCTTTCCGAACAGAGGAGTTTCAGGGCTGTGAATCCCACTTGTTGACCCGATTGAAAGAGATGGGTGTCAATATTGGTGCAGCCCCAAAAGAACGACATACTAAATATGCAAAGAGATTGATTAATCAACATCGAACTGGCGTGTTGGGTCGCTGGACGCTGCTGGATTTGCTGAGGTGAGATCGAGAGCACTATGGACATGTCCGGAGTGCTGTGATGATAGTCCTCATATAACTGATAACAAGTGGTCGATATGAAGCGTTCAAAGAAGTAGAGTGAAGAGATGTGGTTTTCGAGGCAGAGAAGAATAGAACTATCTTCTCCTAGTTCATGTTGTCAAAGGGTTGAGGTAGGGTTGGCAACCTGACAATATAAAAGAAAGCAAACTGTTAGAGAAACAGAAAAAAAAAACTGCTCATTTGAGTGTTTTAAAGGGTTTAAAGCCGAAGGATTGACTTCATTGCACGGGTTTTACCCCATATGGCTCGGTCCTCTCAGTAGAAATGGCACCCACCTGCCGAAGTATTGCACAAAGCACGAACTCTGTAGCTCCAGCAACAATCCTAGGGTCTCTGGAAACAACTGCACTCGTGAACAGACGGCGCGTCCGGACTCGAACCTATAACCTTGACTCACAAGGCAAAGGGCTTAACCACTTAGCCACAGAGACCCCCAGAGTGCACATTTGAGTGTATATTTTATAACCTCTGAGGGCGGAGAAGGTATGCCAGTTTGACAGGGGACACTGATAATAAGGAAATAAGGCCACACGCAAATAATTAGCCAGAAGCGCCTTACAAGGGGATTGAATTCATAGCGAACAAACACAAAAAGAAGAAGAGTACATTTGTTGTCTCTGCGTTATGTACCCTTGGTGGTGGCAAGAACTGATGATGATGGGGCTCATTTTAATACCTGTAGTCAGGGCCACAGATGCATTGAATGAGATGGTCGAAGTCAGGGAACTAAAGATGACCAAAACCCTACTCCATCTCGGTGTGATGACACTGGTAACAGGATGCAGAACTACATATTCTAAGCGAGTTGGTATCAAAGACGGTAGGTAAATTGAGTCACAATATGCAGCGATGAAAACAGATGTGTTGGGCAAAAAGTCCCAGATATCACAACCTCACTAAACAAACACCCGTTTCAAAGCTTCTTCTTCTTCTTCCAACGTTTTCAGACATCGATTGTTACTTTAAAGTAGTTAGTGGTCAAATGTCTGTATAGCTTTTTGACAAGGATTGCTCCCTCTGTTCCATATGGACATTCCTCAGTAATTTCACTGGCATTGCTGGCCAATACAAAATGATCAGATGGCCCATTTTATACTGTAACATGTACTCAGTGTTCAGAGCAAACATGAATTTAATGTTAAATTGGCATCACAAAATATACAGTAAATCACTTTCTAAAAAATTACCAACAACACAAGAAAGACAGAATCACCAACATCAGCATAAGAAAGAAAGTTGGCACAAAACCTTGCTTGAATTATATAGATAAACAAAGAATGAAGTGGTTTGGCCACTTAATAAGAATGCATCAAACTCCACAGTATACAGAGTCTTCTACAACAGAACATCGGAAAGAAGGCAAGAGGAAGACCACGGAAAAGATGGTTAGATGGCGTGGCAGCATCCTGTGAAAGAGCAAAGATAACAATCACACAAGCCACCAGAACAGCGCAAGACAAAAACAGAAAACCACGACACTGGGCAACAACCCGGTAGCAGTGTGACGACAAAAGAAGAAGAAGAAGTGGTCAACCGGAACCTATGTACATTTCCGTATAGCTTGTCTTGGACTGATATGGGGATTGGCCATGTGTTTTCTCTGTTCCGTGTATGTTGGACATTCTTCCAGTATGTGTGTCTCTGTCATCTTGCTGGTACCACATGTACATATGTCAGATGGGCCATTTTATACTTGTTAAACAGATGGTACCTCAGTCCCGTTTCAGAGCAAACAGCTAAATAAATTTTAATTGTTTTTTTATATATTGGTTCATAACAAAATATGTGAAGGATAGATCACTTTTCTAAACAGAATTATAATACAGATCTGTAACCAGAAAGTTGGTTAAATAGATTTATGGATCTCCATCCCTGTCTGCAGAAATTTCACGCCATCTGTTGCAAAAAGCACGAACTCCGTAGCTCCAGCAACACTCCTAAGAGTCTCATGAAATAAGTGCACATGTGACTCGGTATGGATTAGAACCACAATCTACAGTGACAGGAAAACATCTTAACCACTCCACCCCAAACTGTGTATTTTATGATGTATTGATGGGTTCAATAATTCTTTTTATATTGTCTGTACAGAGAAAAGTCCGGTAGAACATTGTCTGCAGTTTCTTTACTCAGGCGGTGCCACAGGCATAATAAAATAAAGTGACAAGGCTGTGTCAGTAGCTGGCATTGACCATGACCCACTTCTCATACACACATGGGGGGGGCTCTAGAAACAGACTGCAGCATTGTAGTCTGGTAAAATGGTTAGGATCGAAGGAGAGCTACCATGTGATTAGGTAGTAATGGAAACGCAATCTATAATGAAGATTGAAGGAGAGCTACCATGTGATTAGGTAGTAGTGTAATCGCAGCCTCCAATGGTATGAGATCTGTTCACACTATAGTCGAGCAGAGCCTCAGAGTGGATGCACCTACACAAGTCTCCTGGCTGACATCAAGAGATCAACAGTCGGCACCAAAATCATGCAAGTGTCCAAGATACTGCTTCCGACAAAGTCTCAAGTAGTAGCATGTCCCTTGCAGAATGTCACTTTCATCACAGCGAGCCTGAAAAACTATCTCTAGCAAATTCTACTGTCTCATCCAGCATCATGTTCAAGGTTTCTTTGACTTCCTGCTGCCACCTTCATCTTGGTCGCCCCTTGCCTCGTACTCCAGGAACCATGTCTTCCATTATCGTTTTCCACAAACCACCGTGACGTTTAACATGGTCAAAATATTTTGTCTTCCGGGATGTTATTTATGAGCCAATGCTCCTCGATATGCAGGTCTTTTTGTTTTTCTCTTCTTTGTCCAGGATGTTCTAAGAACTTTTCTGTAACACCTTGTTTCAAAAGCTTCAATACCGTTTGCTTTAATGTTTGTGTTATGGTCCCACATCCATGTTGCCACATGTTTATATATATAAATTTCTGGCAAGTCTTGCCATCAGTAAACTGCTTGGTGGTACTAGAATTGTTGATCCTAGCAAAACTCTGTTAATGGCTGATGTTCCTGTACTGTCACAAAGAAAGCGAAACAGAAATATGTGACAGTACAGTCTACTGACTGGTTATCAAACCGGCTGATATAAACGTATCTGTCCTTTGTCGATACAAAGGAAGACTTTTCTTCTTCTTCTTCAACTTTCAACTCCCAACGGAGCACAGGTCTTCAACAAATTTCTTCCAACTCTTCCTCTCTCTTGCCATCCCTTCCAATTCTTTCCATGGTTTACCTATTTTTTTAATATCAGCCTCCAGCTCTCTTATCCAGGTCTGTTTAGGCCTTCCCTACTCCTCTTTCCATGTGTGTTCCAAAACAGTACCTGTCTTGTAATGCTTCCAGTCGATCTTCTCAATGTGTGTCCTATCGCCAGCATCTCTTCCGTAGCTCTTTCTCCACTGGTATAACAAAGGAAGACTGCAGTTAGACTATGTTTCAGTTTGGAAGATCCTCATTGCACTCCGGACATGTCCATAAGTGCTCCGGTTTCCTTCGCAATATCTCCAACAGTGACTAACCGTATCAGTTTGATGTTGCTAAGCTTGGTTGATAAGAACGAACTCAAAGGAAATAAAACGCCCGAGTGGTTACGGGCCCAAATTTAGGTGTAAAGAATAGAACTACTGTTACCTGCCACGCATGTCGTAAGAGGCGACTTAGGTTTGACTGAAATCGGATGCACGTGTCCGATAGGGAATGCTAACCTGAAACAAATGCTTGCAGAAAACGGATGCACCAGGCTGTAAGGCGCATAACACGGTGCAACGATCCCTCACAATGAGGAATGGGATAACGGATTCTACTGTTGCCAATCTGCATCTGAGATTTAGCCACGCAGTAAGAATGTCAGACCTACCATCATGAGGGTGGCCAAAACTTACTGTGGGAAGAGGTCGGCACAAATATGGAAGCAGAAATCATAGGAATTATATCCTACAGAACTGCCCCAGTATGCAGACTTGAGAAGAAAGAGGTGCCCACTTACACCAGCGTCCAAGACAAACTGTATGGCGTGGCTGATAATCTGAGGCAGGCGGCTGCCTTTATTAGAGAATCCAAAATCCCAATCTAGTGAGAATGCAGAAGAAGAAAGGAAATAAGAAGTCTGAACTGTAGGTGACAACAGATTTTCCGAACTCTAATGGGTTGACACAAAAATGAACAATAATAAAGAAATCAACAAAACAAAAGTCATAATTCTTCAACCATTGATCTTTGAAATGATTTTGTAAAAATTAGGCAAATTGAAAATGTGCAAGGCAATAACAGGTTTTACTAGATTTAAAAAGTTGACACAAAGTTATGTAAAAATCAACATTAAAATAAAATTATACGTTATAATTCTTCAATGACTGTTACTTGAGACGATTCAGTTTCTGACCAAACATTGTGATATCCTGTGGTAGTTGTTATTTCACTTTCTTGAACATTAGCCGCTGAACCCTGAGTGTTTTGGGTAACAGAATCAATAGACAAAGCATAACCACATTTAACCATCTCAGCTCCAATATCAATATTCTGTGGAGAAGATATTATAGATGCTACAGATTATGGCAACAAATTGGTAGTGTTATAGAATTACAGTTTCAGGGTATACAAAAGATTTACATGGCCCTATGTGTAAGTAAAGTAAAAAAAGTAAAGGAACCCTTTCATACCTCTGGTATATAGGTCAAAAACAAGTGTTAGGCCTGTATTTTTCATTGCCCGTCGGCACACGATGGGTGATGTGGTCAGCATCACGCCGGCCTCCTTTACTTTCCCAGAGCATGTCTGGTACCCAGTTGAGGCTGGGTCGACCTGAGAGCTGTCGCAGCTGGGAAAATTCCCGCGCACTGTGGGAGCTGAACCCAGACCACCAGCCTTGAGAAGCGAGTTCACTAACAACTACGCTACGCGCTCTCTCCTATGTGTAAGCTCCAACAAAAAAGTGACATTTATACAAGACCTTCGAAAGTTTCATATCGACCATCTGTTAACCACTCTTTGTGATTTGTATGTGATCCGAGCCTAAGAGCGATTGTATGTTGTGCCAGTTGTGTCTACAAGTGGGCTAGCACATCTGATTTCTGCGATGCTTTTTATTTACTAGGGTAGCTTCCCATGGTCCCTACCTCAGTCGCCTCTTACAACATGCCTTGTAGTTCACAGGATACTATTCTTTGCTCCCTTGCGGGCCTTGACAATACACAGGCGCGAGACAATGCTGAATATATAGACAATATTTCAAGCGAATGAAAGTAAGGATCTGCAAGTTTTCACTTGTGATTCTTCTGCTGTCATCACACTGTTACTAGGTTGTTGCCCAGCATCATGGTTTTCTGTTCTTGTCTTGCGTTGCTCTAGTGGCTTTGATGATACTTGTGTATTTACCACTCTCTAACACAGAAATGTCTTTTCCATACATAGAATGTTTCACATTTAGACTGCTACAACTCTTGACAGAGGGTAACGTGCTACAACATGGTGTGCTTCTTCTTCCTTGTTTGTTCTACATACTTGGTCGGTATATGATTTGTGCCTAGGAGCATGAGTTTGTTGTGGCTATCTTTGGAATTCGATTTTCTTGCACAACAGCAAAACATATATGAGCACCAACATCTATCAAAGTATTGTTCCTTGACAAATATCTGCTTCTTCCTTCTAGTGTGAATGATAATGGAAAACCCTGACCACAATATCTGTGTTCCAAACAGTTGTCTTTGGAATGAAATTTCCGCCCAAGTGGTTACGGGCCCAAATTTGGGGTGTAAGGAATAGAACCACTGTTACCTGCCACACATGTTGTAAGAGGCGACTAAGGAGGTTTGGCTGAAATCGGATGCATGTGTCCGCTAGGGAATGCTAACCCAAACAAATGCTTGCAGAAAACGGATGCACCAGGCCGTAAGGCGGATAACATGGTGCAACGACCCTTCACAATGAGGAATGGGATAACGGATTCCACGGTCGGCAATCTGCCTCGGAGATTTAGCCACAAAGTAAGAATGTCAGACCTACCATCACGAGGGTGGTCAAAACTTACTGCTGGAAGAGGTCGGCACAAATGGGGAAGCAGAAATCATAGGAATTATATCCTACAGAACTGCCCCCAATATGCAGACTTGAGAAAAAGAGGTGGCCCACTTACACTAGCATCCAAGACAAACTGTATGTCATGACTGATAATCTGGGGACGGCCATTGGAACATCCCAGGGCCGTTTGTGATATAGGAGATCCTTTGAGAATTACCAATCTAGTGAGAACACAGAAGAAAAAGAATGAAATTTTTTAGCAAACGAGACGAACAACATGTTCGAGCGCCTGCCTTCAGTCACAACTTGTTGCTCTGTTGAAATACCACTACCCTCATAACTATATAGCTGATCTTGCAAGAGTAACTGACTCAGGCAAATCTTACCAGTATCAGCAATTTCTGTACTCTGAAGGTCGCTGTATCAAGTTTCCTGCATTCATATGAAGATCACCTGTATCAACAGTTACCTGCAATCACATGACTGTATAAAAAGCTACCATTATAATCAGGTGTCGTCTTCGCATCACAGGTTGGCTGCAATGGACCTCAAACACCGCCTGTCTCTTGTTTCAATGTTGCACTCTGCCAGGCTGTGTAATTTGACCATCTCTTGATGTTCCCTCATACTTGTGTCTTCCTCTTACTCATTGGTGTCCTTCACCTTTCCCCTCTAATAACTTGAGGACCATTTGTATCAAAAATCTACCAGCACTTCCCCGAGTGACTATTTGTATCAAAAACTACATGCACTCACCTGAGGGACTATTTGTATCAAAAATCTACCAGCACTTCCCTGAGTGACTATTTGTATCAAAAACTACCTGCACGCACCTGAGTGATCATTTGTATCAAAAACTACCTGCACTCACCTGAGGACCACTTGTATCAAATAACTGCACTACAGGCATTTTCTGATCGCCAATTATTCTCTTGTAAGTGACTACATGTGCCAGTAAAGATTTCCATTTGGCACAATGTATTATATCTTCAAAATATGTTATAGCTTCTTCACTCCACTTGTCACCTGTAAAGAAAAAGATAATCGGAGAATGGTTAAATGTAAACATTCAGACATGGTGTATTCTTCTTCTTCGAACGCTCGACATCGACCACTTGTTAACCACTCTTTGTGATCTGTATGCGATCCGAGCCTAAGAGCGATTGGACGTTGTGTCAGTTATGCGCTTACAAGTAGGCCAGTACATCCAATTTCTGTGATGATTTTTATTTACTAGGTATCTTCCTAGGCCCATACCTTAGTCAACTCTTACAGCATGCTTTGTAGGACACAGTGCCACCATTCTTTTTTCCTCCTGCAATCCCGAGCAACACAAATATTCAAATTAGCATCTGAAAGTTTGACACAGAATAACCAGAAAATACATACAAATTGTTAAATAGTACAAACTTAATCACAGCCTTCTTTGTCTTGAGCACATCTTTCTTCACAAATATTCAAGTTGGCTTCTAAAAGTGTACGCTGAAGATATATCACTCACCTACGGGTTCAACATTTGCTAATATACACTCCTTGGCCTGGTATGGAAAACTTGTAAAGTCTGACCTGAGAAGGGAAATAAACATGTTGTAAGATAATAATTCCTCTAGTACCGTTATATGTTACATAGGGACTGCAAACAATTTCTCCATAACGCTCTATCTTGGGCAACTAGCTCAATCTCCTCCTGGAACTGACACCTATATTTCTTGCCCTCTAAGCAAAGTTCGTTTTAGGGTCTCCTTAGGTTGTGTCCTCTCTTTCTTGAACCTTTGCATCCCACTTCAATGCCTGCTTTGATATTCTTCTATCATTTCTTCTCAAGGTGTGTCCAACATATCTCCATAAGACAATTGGTCAGTACTCAAGGTTCCAATTTCACAGCAGCAAGTTGCCCAATAATTGTTTTGTTCCTGTGTCAACAAACACTACTCAACTGATTGGCTTATATAGGCCCGCTGGGAGCACCACTATTTATTTGTTTTTTGAATGATCTTAAAGAAAATTCATTTACCTACAAAATGGTATATTGCCCATAAAAATCTGTTAATAATTAAGATAACTGCAGCTGAATTTGTACATACACCTTCACTTTTCAACTCCCAAGGAGCACAGGTCTTCAACAAACTTCTTCCAGCTCTTCCTCTCCTGCCATCCCTTCCAATTCTTTTCATGTTTTACCTATCCTTTCAATATCAGTCTCCAGCTCTCTTCTCCAGGTATGTCTAGGCCTTCCGCTACTCCTCTTTCTCAGTGGGTTCCAAAACAGTGTCTGCCTTGCTATGCTTCCAGTCGGTCTTCTCAATGTGTGTCCTATCCATCGCCAGCGTCTCTGCCGTAGCTCTTTCTGCTAGGCATTTGATAGTTAGATAGAGAGTCATTGTGGAAACACACACCTCCAATGGGAAAGTAGGACCTAAATTTAATTCAGCCATAACCCGTTTTTCAATTCAGTCGCTACATCAGTTAAAATTCTCATCATTGTCTCATGTTAACTCGTGAAGCAAATAGAAGTTCTGACATAAACCAACAGCTTGCACATGCATTAAATGCTTAAAGCAGCCGCCAGAGAGCCAACACCACCATCCATCCCTTGAATTTGCAATTCATATCGCATGTCACCACAATAAAACACAGCAACTTACACCGGCATTACTTCATAAGGCAGCCACTAGATCTCAGGTAAATAGCTGTTTGCCGTTTTATGAATATGCAGTTCATTGACTCTAATTAAACTCATAAACCTACCTCAGCCTAAATACGTCCTTCTTCTCTGCATATGAACTGTCTCCAAAATCAACAAAGTACAAATCAACTTTTCCATCTTCCGTTGTTCCAAGAATCTTTGCTCGATAGTAAGTAACATCACCTGTTTCAAACTGAGCAGCAACCATCTCTCCTATGTTCACTTCTGTGACTGTATAGTTCTGAAGTAATACACAGAAAATTAAAGTTTAAGCCATAACTAGATACTGAATAATTATAATTTCTACCAACACTTTGTTACCGGGTGCCAAACTTCATCCCTGACAGCAACACACCACAGAAAAGCTCACCAAGTGTGAAATGAAATGCTTGAGAAAGAGAGAATATTAAATGAGGGCATCAGAAGCAGAGTGGGCATAACGTCATGCACCGAATACATTGAAAGACAATAAATGCAGTGGTTTGGACATTTAATGGGAATGGAATACAACCAACCACAGCATACAATAAAAATAGATCAGGTACTAGAGCCAAGGGAAGCCCAAGACAAAGATGGATAGACAATATCAAGACCGCACTAAATAAACACGGATATAACACAACAAGGGCAACTCATCTGGTCCTAGAACGCAAATTAAAGCTCCCACCCCTACACTTAATGGCAAGAGTGGATAACAAATCCCATCATCCACCTGAGGAAAGGCAATAATTATAATATGTGGTAAGCTACAAACACAAAAACATGCAGAATTGAACAAATGGTTTTTTTAAATGTAGAACACACAAGAAAGAAAAATGAAATACATTATACAATTTGAAACAGTAATATAACAAAAAATATCTAGTATATCTGATATCTACTGATAACCACTCTTTGTGGTCTGTTTGGGAACTGTTGTCATCATCGCTTGCAATGGATGGCTATAATTAATTACTTCTGATATCTTCTTCATTCACTCTCAGACGCATACTTGAATATGTTCAAATAAAGAAGTATTCTGCCTAATGTTGTCAAGAACTCCACAGACTCCTAAATGGCAACTGTCAGGCAGCATCAGTCTTCTCTCCCCCTCATACCTGGACATCTTTGTAATAACCAGTGCTACAATCATGCTCATCAAAAGCTTCTAATCTAAATACAAGGGCAACACCCCCTTTCCCAACATATTCAATGTCACTACTGTTGAAAATCGTGGCATACCTTTTATAGGACTTAACGATCAACAACAGTGAACGAGTCATCAATTTTTCTAGGCATCACTTATATATTCAGTAGTTTGCCATTGCTTTCTGAACGTTGAGGTATATTTTTATCATTTGTAAAAATCAAAGGGAACTAATGTGCTTCCAAACTTGCCGCGTGAGTTTGAACCAGGTACGCTTGGGTTGTGATCGAGCTCACTACCACTTAAGTTACAGATACCGCTTAAGCTACAGATGCTCACACCAGTTACTTATTACAATATTCAAGGAAGCAAGAGTTTGTTCCCTCTTGCTTACTGTGTCAGGTAGTGAAGTTTGTACTTTCAACTCTAGTTGATGAATCTACTGGTCGACTACTTTTTCTATGAGTAGTTGAGTCTCAAATCAGAGGCTGTTTACTTGACGGGTGATGTGTAATACCTGAGCTGAGCAGTCTTCTATAAGAAAGACATCTCTGTGACTCTCTTACAACCTCAAAGGCAGCAGAAGATAAAGGGTCGACTCCTTCTAATAGACCAGGAATAGAGGGTCTCTGTGGTTAATCCCGTACCTTAGGTTCCAAAGAGAGAAAGACATCTCTGTGACTCTCTTACAACCTCAAAGGCAGCAGAAGATAAAGGGTCGACTCCTCTAATAGACCAGGAATAGAGGGTCTCTGTGGTTAATCCCATACCTTAGGTTCCAAAGATCGTAGGTTCGAATCCAAACCTCACTGTTCTGTTCCCAAATGCATTTTCTCCAGAGATCCTTAAGATTGTTACCGGAGCTATGAAGTTCGTACTTTGTGCAATAACCTCAGGTGCAATGCCATTTCTGCAGAGTGGGACTGAGTCATATTGGGTCAAACCTGGTGCAATGAAGACAATTCATTCAGCTTTAGACCCTTTTTTGGATCAAGCATGGGTCTCAAGATTGTTTCATTACAACAAAGATTACATCAATCCTTGCTTGGTTAGCTAGACAAATCTGTATTTGGCACACTATGAGGAAGTGTAACAAAGTCTTGAATAGCATGTTTCCTGATTCTGCTTCCCCAGGGTCTCTGCAGCCCCCAATGTCCACATTACAGCAGCTTTCCAAATCAAGCGAGCAGTTCTTTGATTACCTCAAACTTGTATTATAACAACAACAGAAAATCCATCTAAGACCCCGGTGGTGCTAGGTTTCTATAATAACAAACACTAATGTCATTATTGAACTGACATCAGCACCCTGGGCAGACCCATAGGTGCTCAGTCTCCTCCAACAGATGTAGAAAGGTATGCATACTGATGGTTCCTGCGGTTCGCTGGTTAAACACACTTCTCTCTGCACCTCAAGCATCCAGTTCTACTTGTACAATGTGTAATTCCAAACTCCTTAAAACAATAGATTGATTCAATTATTTGTAGCACGGACTAAGACTGTGTGAAGAGTGACAAATGCAGTCAATGAGAACAAGAAATACAAACCAGGCAACTATCTTAACCTTTTCGCTGCTAAATACTTTCCGAAGGCTGAGCTAAAAATAGCTACTCTTTGTTTCTAGGTCACAAACGGGAATGTACGGGTAAAGTGTTAATGCGTCTAGAAGTGAATGGTAAAAACGTATATATACGTCCTTAGCAGCTTAAGAGTTAATAATTACCAATTTAGCATCATCGGAGCAAGCAAAGGCTGTGATCTCATTCTGCAACTGTTCCAACTGTAATGCATTGGCTCCAATCATCTGCACCCAAAAATGTCCTGGATGTTCTACAGCTGACACATACACTTCAATACCTGCATTCTGGATAAAGAAATTACCCAGTGATAATTTCACAACAAAACATTCACTTCATTACAAACATTCTTCTTCGAACGCTCCATATCGACCACTCGTTAATCAATCTGTGTTTTTGTTTTTTTTTTTCCAGATTGCATCTCAAGCCAACTCAAACGGTTTCATCTCTGAAACTGATTTTTGCGTGAAAATCCGTTTTTCCAATTTCTTACAATGGCAGCAGCGTGCACATTGTAAATTACTTTACACTGGCAGCCGTGTCTCAATGTACTCGTAATTAGTATTCCTCGCCATACAGGCAGATTTTCTCCGACTTCAGAGGTACTCAGTTATCGTCCTGAGTAAGACCAGGACTCGAACAAATGCCGGACAGTAGGTTCGAACCCGAGCATGAGGCGTCCTCACAGCTAGCAGGCCGAGCTACTATCAACTACTCTAGGCAGTCCCCCAATCAATCTGTGTAATTTATGTGATCTGAGCCTGAGAGTGATTGTATGTTGTGCCAGTTATGCATCTACAAATAGGCCAGCACATCCAATTTCTGCAATGCTTTTATTTACTAGGGTAGCTTCCTAGGTCCTACATCAGTCGCCTCTTACGACATGCCTTGTAGGTCGCAGTGGTACTAATCTTTACTTCCCTTGCAGACCCTGGCACCACACAGCAGATACAAACATTCAGAGAAACAGAAAAATTTCAAGTGATAATAGACTTCACTATAAAATATTTTCTTTTTAAAAGACACACAACATTATGCACTTCCTATGTGCAAGATAAGAATAATATATGGTCTAAGAAGATTCCCAAGTAAATTAACATGTAACATTATATATTCCTCTCACACAGTTATACGCTACATAGGGCCTGCAAGTAATTTCTTCATTACCTCTCTGACCTGGGCGACTCGCTCATTCTTTTCATGGTATTGAATCCGATATTTTTTGCCCCTCTCAGCAAAGTTTGTTTCATGATTTCCAAAGCGATGTACGGAAACCTACAAATCTGAGTTGGTCAGAGCGGATCAGATCAGATCTGGAGAAAACCGAGGAGGCTGAGGTGATACTTAATAAATTTTGCGTTTTAGGACAAAGACATCTATCACATAAGATGAATTATTAAATAATAAAATATAGGGCAGTATCTCTTTCTTTAACTCTTTGCCTCCCATTTCAATGCCTGCTGTGGTATTTTTAATAATTTTTCTCAAGGTATGCCCAACATATCTCCACCTTATAACAGTTGTTACTAGTGGTTGACCAGACATTTCTCTGATTTCATCACTTCTCCTGAATACATTAACACATCTCATTAACATGTTGCCAGGGCACACGAGGGTAGCAAAGAATAGTAACACTGCGACCTACAAGGCATGTCGAAGAGCGACAGGCAGGGGCCTAGGAAGCAACCTAGTAAAAAAAAGCATCGCAGAAATAGGATGTGCTGGCCTACTTGCAGGAGCATAACTGGCACAACAAACAATTGCTCTTAGGCTCAGATCACATACAAATCACAAAGAATGGTTAACAAGTGGTGGATATGGAGCGTTCGAAGAAGAAGAATATATTGACAAAGTTACAAATAAGATGAAATATCAATACATACATTTAGATGTTTTTCTTGATTAGGTTTGTTTGGTTCTACATCCCATGATTCATTACTTCGAGGCACTACATGGAAAATAAAAGGAAAAAATGCAACAGTTCTTACATATAAGTTCATATGGTGCATGCTATATATTAGAGGTGGCTAAGGTGTGGACATCTTAACCGTATTCAGTTGTCCACCACTTTTATTTCCCCGATCCAGAAGCACTTGAGCCTTCAGCTCGGTGCCATGAACATCGTAACTATTCGGTTTGGTGCCACAAACACCATAAATCTGGAGAATCTGTGGCTTTTCTGCCAGCCCGGAATTGAACAGCACTCACAGGGGATTGTCACCGTCGTCCAATGCGCTACGAACACGCTGGGCAGGCGGGCTGTCCACCACCTTAAGGTAGTTCTGTACACTATAATCACTGATGTCCAAAGTTTGTGTATACTGGGGCAAATCTGACTGATGGTTAGGGAGGTGCGGGCACCAAGAGGTAGGGAGGCGTGGACGCCATGAGGCAATTACAATAGTAATTCAAATAATAATAATGTGATATTAATAGTAATATTAAAACAAGTTAATAACATATAAAAACTTAATTTTAACTTGTAATTTAAAAAAAATTAATTTCCTCTGCATAGTATACGTTACATAGAGCCTGCAAGCAATTTCTCCATACCATACAGGCGACAAAGTCTATCAATTTACTTCTTTGCTCATATTCTATACATATGTGTAACATTAGATTACCTTTACTTGTTGTAATCTTGATATGTTGGTTTGTTTCACTGCTTGTATTATTGTGTTTCCCATTGCCAGTTGTCTCAGACAATTTAGACTGAAACTGTTCGTGTTCCTCAAGTTTAATCTGTATCAGTTTCTTGAATTAGAAAATACAAGGAAGATATTGCATCATGTTATTTACATATTACTTAATAAGATGATACTGCCGAGTGGTTACTGGGGCCCAAATTTGGGTGTAAAGAATAGAACCACTGTTACCTGCCACGCATGTCGTAAGAGGCGACTAAGGAGGTTTGGCTGAAACCGGATGCATGTGTCAGCTAGCGAATGCTAACCCGAAACAAATGCTTGCAGAAAACGGATGGACCAGGCCGTAAGACGCATAACATGGTGCAACGACCCTCACAATGAGGAATGGGATAATGGATTCTCGAGTCGCCAATCTGCCTCGAGATTTAGCCACGCAGTAAGAATGTCAGACCTACCATCACGAGGGTGGCCAAAACTTACTGCAGGAAGATGTCACAAACGGGGAAGTAGAAATCGTAGGAATTATATCCTAAAGAACTGCCCCAGTATGCAGACTTGAGAAGAAAGAGGTGGCCCACTTACACTAACGTCCAAGACAAACTGTATGGCGTGGCTGATAATCTAAGGCAGACGGCCGTCTTTATTAGAGAATCGAAATCCCAATCTAGTGAGAATGCAGAAGAAGATGATGATACTAATGGCGAAACACGTAAAAACAAAAGTACTGCAGTTTTACACAGTACAAAAATAATACACAGCAACGTTTCGACCAAAAGGCCTTTATCAAACATAGGGTACCTCTGAAGTCGTAGAAGGCTTGCCTGAATGGTGAGAGACACTGATAATAGGGAAAGCAAGTCTCCACACAAAAATCAACCAGAAACACCATACTGGATGCACTGACTACATCTGAATTCATAGCGGGTGAACGAGAAGAAGCATAGGATATAAAACCCATAACCCGTTAGGGTCGTACTGTGGAGATATCAGCACAAAAGCATACCATGAATCTCTGTCTTCAACTCCTCGGCGAGTGTGGAGAAACTCTGCCCCGACCAGCTCTTGATGTTGTCAAACCAGGATTTTCTCTGCCCTCCTTTACTTCTTCCACCCTCAACTGTTTCCTGTAGGATAGTCTTAGAGAGTGAGCTATGTCTCATCACATGCCCGAACCACCAAGTTTACTGCATTTCATGATTGTCAAGAGTGGTACTTGTCGACCTGCAAGGTTGTTTATTTGGTCTCTAACATAGATGTTCGTCTTATGTTCAATGTAACTAATACATAGTACCCGTCTGTAACACTTATATTCGAAAGTCTTTATATTCCACCTTCCAGTTCTGCATTGAGCGTCCAACTCTATGCAACCGTATAGAATAATGGATAGCACCAGCGATCTGTATATATTGATTTTTGCCATAGTACTGATTTTGCTTGTCCATATCACGTTTAGCCAAGACATAGCGGCTGAAGCCATCTCAAGTCTTGACTTGATCTCCTTACCAGATTTACCAGGATACAAAATGTATGTAGTGTGCAGCGTACAAAGTGAATTTCTTCACTCTTTTTGTCTCCTTTGCTTGATAAAGGCCTTGAGGTCAAAACGTTGCTGTGTATTATTATTGTTTTATTTTAAAACTATACTACTTTGTTTTTACGTTTTGCCACACAAAGACAGTACAAAAGCAAAGATATAACATAAGCAAATGCAGCACACATACACACAGATCACACAATAGCAAAGGATGTACACAAATAACAAAGCAAATACTGAACACAAGTAAGGATACCACAAATTAAAGACAGCATGTAAGCGAAATTACCACCTGTGAAATGAGATGCTTGAGGAAAGCAGTAAATAAAACAAGAAGAGACCAGATAAGAAATGAGGAAATTAGAAGAACAGCCGGAACAACACCTGCTATGAGATTCATTGATAAACAGAGACTCAAATGGTTTGGCCAATTGGTGAGAATGAACCCGAATACACCAGTTGCAAGAGCGCACAACATGAAAATGGAATCATCAAGAGGAAGAGGCAGACCAAAAAAAATGGATTAATGGCGTTACAGACATTTTAAAACTCCACAATACCACAGCATATCAAGCAACCGAGCTGCATTATCTCGGAAACCGATCATCAGTTAAACCTGCTACGCCTAACGGCACAAAAAGCAGAGACTGACAAAAGCAAGTAAGAAGAAAGAAAGATATAAGTGAAGAGAAAACAAAAGCAATTAGACAACATCAGCAAAGATAACAACAACAAAATCATCAAATGTAACATATTACCAGAGCTGTTTTAATCTGTTGCTCAGAACCCTTGATTGAAATAGTTCTTGGCAGATCTAGCTCATTGTAACTATCATTTCTATCAATGATAATCCTTGCTCCACTGATAGAAGATATCTCTCTTATTGTTGCACCACCTTTGCCTGAAATCATAAACTGGATATTAAAGATAGAAATTAATATCTCCTTCTTTGAATGTTCCTTATCGACCACTTATTAACCACTGTGTATGATTTGTATATGATCTGAGCCTAAGAGCGAGTGTACGTTGTGTTAGTTATGCACCTGCAAGTAGGCCAGCACATCCTATTTCTGCAATCTTTTTATTTACTAGGGTAGCTTCCTAGGTCCTACATCTGTGCTCTAGCATGCCTTGTAGATCGCAGTGGTACTATTCTTTGCTTCCCTTGAGCGCGGCACCACACAGGCGAAATGGAAACTAAAATAACATAACACTCAAACAAAGCTCCGGATAAAAAGGGTCTTAATGCGAAGGATTGACTTTATTGCACCAGGTTTTATCCCATATGGCTCCATTCCTGTCTGCAGAAATGGAGCAATGTTTGCCAAGTGTTGCACAAAGTAGGAACTCTGTAGCTCCAGCAACAATGCTAGGGATCTCAATAAAAATTGCACTTGCACTCAATCCAGATTGAACCCATAACCACAGGAATGACAGGCAAACATCTGAACAACTTTGCCATAGAAACCCCCCCAAGCTCAGGATATTAAGCTAAAATGTAAAATATGTCTTGTTGTATGACTCAGAAACGTGCAAGTCACCAGGTTAAATACAAAAAAGAATCAGACTTTTGTGAACGGAAGTCTTCAGCGTATTATCAGACTGAGAATGTATCACAGAGTTGCAAACACAAACCTGTGGATAAGAATGAGAAAGGAACCCATAATGACCCAGGTTAAGAGGAGAAGATGGTGATAGGTCGGGCATACCCTAAGAAAGATATAGTCAAGTGTCACTAGACAAGCACTTGAGTGGAACCAGCATAGGAAACAGAAATAGGGACATCCTAAACAGATCTAGGGATGGAGTCTTCTTGAAGATTTCTGGACCATCCTGGGAAGGCATAAAAAAAACCCAGCCAAAGCCAATCTGTTGGTTCAGTGACATCTAGTAAGGATATGACTTCATTGGTTAATGTTTGTACTGACAAGTCTCCAATTGCCAGATGAATGAATGAGCTGCTATCTGAAATCAGTTGTACAGCCGGTGCTATGGAGCTTGTGCACTGCAGCTGAGATCTTCCTGTGTAAAGAACGAGATCGAAGCACACATGGTTAATCACCAAAGTGCAATGACGATGGTCCTATTAATCAATCAATCAATCGGTTGTAATGATGTATCAATAGAATTTGGATATTTTGAGCTGGTCCTGTTATACGAGTTTACACTAAACATGGGAAGGTCATTCATCAATAGGTGACTCGAGGATACCCCATCTACGATGGTATGACAGGACCACAAACAGGGAACTGTGGGATAGAGCAGGAAAACTGCAGGTGGAGCTGTTCTGTTGTGGAACATACCAGTTGTTCTTTTTTGGCCATTCCAATCTTCAATTCCAGCTCTTGCAATCTAGTAATTGATGTGGATTGGTTATTGGTATGAGTGGATGTTGTCTGTAAAGGTTTCCAACCTCCAGTGACCCATGTGGATCTACTGTCCTTGACATGTGTGGGTTCGTGGCAACGAGAGAGCAGATAGGCTTGCATCAAAAGTAGTGATTGTTGGGGAGCTTAGGATGGATAATGGGGATGTTCTTCGGTATCTTGGCAACCTATTGTTCAATGGAGACACTAAAATTCACGTTGAATCAATTCAGCGATTTCAGGAGTTTGGAATTACACATTGTACAGGGTTTTCAACTTAAAAGCAGCCCCAGTGATAAATAGAAATTTACCAGTAGCATTGCATCTCCGTCATTTACTATTTAAACCGGTTATGACTAGCTTGTCCTACGTTACATTTGTTCATCGCCCATTCCCGCACTACAATTACACACCATCACACAACTTCACACAACCTTGACCTATACTACGTCATAACTGAACCTTCTCATTTCCATACATATATGCCAGATTAGCTCCATTCATGGGCTGCTTTTAAGTTGAACAGCCTGTACAAGTAGAACTGGATGCTTGAGGGGTAGAGAGAGAAGTGTGTTTAACCAGTGAGCCACAGGAACCATCAGTATGCATAGCCTTCATCATCTGTTGGGGAAGACTGGGCACTGATGGGTCTGCCTAGAGTTTTATGACATCAGTTCAGCAACCAATAACTTATCTCCTGCTTATTCCAGCACAAGACCAGCTTTTCTATACTGCTAGTTAATCTTAATACATGTCCTATCCTACATAAGATTTATTACAATGCTGCTGACATAATTTGTGGAATGTTATGTGATCTACATCATTGCACATTCCCATGCATGCTTCATCCACCGCTGCAGCAACCATCCTAAAGTCCGCTTGCACGGCGTACCCATGAGAAGTTTATTGGTATATCTTCTCTCTCTACCACGAAGACAACATTATCTGGCATGTCCAAAATTAACTCCTAAGTCTCGTACTCGTTATAGTGTCTGAGACTCGACCATATCACATAAATAATATGTGGAGTGCTGTTCTTATGTCTGCTGCTGAAAATTAACACAAATAGTCCACTATATTTATTTTATGTACTTACCAATAATTCTGCCAATAGCAATGGTGGGCACCTCAACGTCTTCTGTAAGAATATTGGACACATCTGCGATGATCTGATGAATGATCGCATATAATTATTAATCATCATCAAATGTAATAAAATATGTACTTACAAGGTGCACTAAATGAAAACTGATGGATGTTAAATGTCAACACATTAGTACATTCATCTTCGAACAATCTATATCGACCACTTGTTAACCACTCTTTGTGACTTGTATGTGTGATCTGAGCCTAAGAGCAATTGTACGTTGTGCCAGTTATGCACCTACAAGTAGGTCATTGACACTCTGTTGACTGTTCCCACACTAAATTCACACCGCTGCCATAGCTTAACATTATTCTGTCGGATAGCTAAACGGATAAGTCTCCTTGCCCAAGGGTTCACCGTAGGCTGGTGAAGAGAAGGTTTACCCCTACCCCACTACTTTAAAAGCTAGAACAAGAGAATAAATATGACATACAATCAAAGAAAGAACCTACCAAACCAGCAAAATACGCGTTGTTAGCAGTGAACTCTGTGTTGAGAGATAAGACTTGTATCTTCTTCTTCTTTGCGTTCGTTTTTTACTACCAATTTTAATCACTCTTTGTGATATGTTTGATCTTTGCCAAGAACGTGTATACGTTGCACATTGGTTTGGTAGGCCCCTAAATGCATAGACTTCTACACGTATAGGACATGTGCATCTGATTTCAGCCAAACCTCCTTAGTCGCCTCTTATGACATGCGTGGCAGGTAACAGTGGTTCTATTCTTTACACCCAAAATTTGGGCCCGGTAACCACTCGGGCGAAGTCTTGTGTCAAATTAGTGAGTTACGGCAACTATCAACATGCGCTCCCTTCTCCATTTGCTGCGATAGACTGAGCACCTACTAGTTAGTCATGGTGTAGTGACATTGGTTCTGATAACTAACTTTCTTCTTCTTCTTTTTCTCTTACTCCTCTTGAAAAGGCATCAACAAATTTCCTCCAAGCAGACCATTCTTGAGCTTAGTTCATCCCAAGTCTTTCCTGCTTCTTCTCTTTCTTTGCCTACAGTTAGTCTCCATGTCTCTCTAGGTCACCCCTACCTATTGTGCCTCCCAGATTCCATTTCAAATCCACATGTGGGTGCCTAGTCTTCTGCATTTTTAATGTATGTCCCAACCACTTCCATCTCCTGCTTTTTATTTCCTCATTGATATTGTTAATGATAACTAATTAATCATGGCTTATGGTTGTCATACCTGATAAACCATTAACTCAGCTTGATGGACAGACTCTGGAGTTCCCCGGATAACCAGAGTACGGTGTGTCTTACAGGAATTATCTCCATTACCATTTTCACCTCTATCTGTGTTCTGGAAATGAATCACAGTGCCAGTCTCTTTTTGAATCTGTTGAAGATTGATAATTCTAGTTATTAAAGAACTCATTGATAATTCTAGTTATAAAAGACGAGTGCCTAGAGAAGATATTTTTGGAGGGCATGGTGCTTGGAAGAAGAATGAGAGGAAGACCTAGAAGATGATGGGTACAAGATGTCATTGCGATCTGAGAATGACTGCTGCACACCTGTCAACTTGCAAAGAATAGAGAGTTTTTCAGGACTGCTGTCATGGGAGCCAAGTTCCGGAAGGGACAAGCTACTTGATGATGATGATGATGAGTTACTAAAGAGCTAATTAATAACTCTTGTTATTAAATAACTGATAATTACTTATTTTTTATTTTATTTTCCGATCCAGAAGCACTTGAGCTTTCAGCTCTTCGGCTTGGTGCCATGGACATTGTAACCCTTTGGTTCATTGCCACGAACACCGTAAATCTGGAGAACCTGTGGCTTTTCTGCCAGCCCGCAGAATCGAGCTGGCGTTGGTGTCTATGAACCAGGGCACAGTATATTCAAGTTCTCGACGTAAACCACACAGATCACAAAGGAGAAAAAGGTTACCAGCTTGATATTTGACCCTTGTCGACCTATAACTGCTCCAATAGCCTGCTGTGGTACTTTCACTTCAACCACTGTATTTCTGGATGTTAAAACTCTTTTGTGTCTATAAGTATCTTCATCTGTTAGACAGAACAGTTACAACATTTAGCATACAGTTAATTCAATTTTATCTTTTAGAAACAACAAACTGAGTAGAAGTTATGTTTATACATTCTTCTTCTTCTTCTTCTTCAAACGCTCAATATTGACCACTTGTTAACCACTCTATGTGATTTGTATATGATCTGAGCCTAAGAGCGATTGTACGTTGTGCCAGCTATAGCCCACAAGTAGGCCAGCACATCCGATTTCTGCTATGCTTTTATTTACTAAGGTAGCTTCCTAGGTCCTACATCAGTCGCCTCTTACGACATGACTTTTAGATCACAGTGGTACTATTCTTTGCTTCCCTTGCAGGTCCCGGCACCATACAGCGTGTTTAGGCACTCAAGGTGCCGCCAAAGCTGTTCTCTCTTTTTTAACTAGCTGAGAGATTATATGTAGTACTAGATCAATAGATGACAAGTGTTCATCTTTAGATTCTGAACAGGGTCTCTGCGGCTAAGTGGTTAAGCCTTTGTCTTGCATTCTGAAGGTTGTGGGTTCGAATCCGGCATTATTGCATTATGGTGCATTATTTTCTAGAAACCTTTAGGACTGTTGCAGGAGCTATGGAGTTTGTGCAGTATTCTCGGCAAATGGCATGCCGTCCCTTCAGAGAGGAACCGAGTCATATTGCATAAAACCTGGTGCAATGAAGTCAATCCTTCATCTGTAGACATGTTGTAACATATTTTAGATGCCATACTTCCAACAAGCTAAAGATAGAAGTTTATGGTATGGGAACTTATGACAACTGACCATCATGTACAGAGGGGGTTTAACATATAGAAACTGTTGATGATTTTCTTGATTGCCGCCAAAGGCTTACAAATCAAGTTCAGTGGAGATGGTGGAGACTGACCATTGCAGTTTTTGAAAATATTCAGACTGACAATTCCTTCTTCTTTGTTGACTTTCAGTCTTCCACAATTGTTAGGCAGAGTCTGCATCAGATGTTCAGCTTACATAGACTCATTGATTGATTATTTAAGCATCTGCAATGCTCATAGACTCATTGATTGAGTACTTTGACATCTGCAATGCTCATTGAGTACTTTGACATCTGCAATGCTCATAGACTCATTGATTGAGTACTTTGACATCTGCAATGCTCATAGACTCATTGATTGAGTACTTTGACATCTGCAATGATCATAGACTCAGTGATTGATTACTTTGACATCTGCAATGCTCATAGACTCGAATTGATTACTTTGTCATCTGCAATGCTCATAGACTCAGTGATTGCTTACTTTGTCATTTGTAATACTCAGACTCATTGATTGAGTACTTTGACATCTGCAATGCTCAGACTCATTGATTGCTTACTTTGACATCTGCAATGTGGAAGGACAATACACAAGAAAAGTCATGAATCTAATTCCAAATATGATTCTTCTTCTTCAAACACTTCATATTGATCACTTGTTAACTACTCTTTGTGATTTGTATGTGATCTGAGCCTAAGAGCGATTGTACCTTGTGCCAGTTATGTGCCTACAAGTACATCCAGCACATCCGATTTCTGCGACGCTTTTTATTTACTAGGATAGCTTTCCTAAGCCCCCTACCTCAGTCGCCTGTTATGACATGCCTTGTATGTCGCAATGTTATTATTCTTTGCTCCCCTTGAGGGACAAATTTGAGCACAAATATGATGATCTCTGGGTGACGTCTGCGGCCTAGTGGACAGTGACTTGATCTATTATCCCCGACGTTCTGAGTTCGAATCACGCTGCGGACAGTTTGGTTGCAAATTGTTTTGTGTGGATTTTTACAAAAGGATGATGGCATACCCGTTCAGAAAGCAATGGCAAACTACTGAATGTAATAATGCCTAGAAAAATCACAAAAAGCGTTGTAAAATCGATTCATAAAATCCTGTAAAGGATATGCAATTAACTAGATGATCTCTGAGGTAATTTTGTGGCTGGCAGAACAAAAAGAAAAGAACTATACCTGATTTGGCAAAGACAGGTCTCTAATGGACAGAAGGTGGAAAGAAGGGGCAGGCCAAAGGAAGCCTGGAGAAGGATGGTGGAAAGGATAACTGTGGACTGAAATGGAATACCATGGGTAGAGAGGCAGCAGAGTGGCAGTAATAGAGATCACTTGTGAATGTCTATATGTTAACTATGACATGCAGAGGATATAGATGAAAATTACCTGATCTATTCTTGTACCACCAATACACCAGAATTATACTTGTTGGTAGGGCAAAGGCTAAAGCTACCTGAGCCACTTTTCCAATAGTTAACATGTCTAAATGTTGGGAAGACAGCAGAAAAACAAATAATTAGTATACTTAAATGTTCGGGAAAAAATAGTTAGCATACCTAAATATTGGGGGAAAACACAAAATAAAATGTTAGCGCTTCTAACGCCCGTGTGGTGCCAGGGCCCGCAAGGAAGCAAAGAATAGTACCACTGCAACCTACAATTCATGTCGTAAGAGGCGACTGATGTAGGTCCTAGGATGCTCCCCTAGTAAATAAAAGCAGCACAGAAATCGAATGTGCTGGCCTACTTGTGGGCGCATAACTGGCACAATGTACAATTGCTCTTAGGCTCAGATCACAAACAAATCACACAGAGTGGTTGACAAGTGGTCGATATGGAGCATTCGAAGAAGAAGAAGTATTTCTAAATGTTTTGGGAAAACAAATAGTTAGCATATCTAAATGTATGGGGAAAACAAATAGTTAGCAAATCTTAATGTGTGGGGAAAACAAATAGTTAGCAAATCTTAATGTGTGGGGAAAACAAATAGTTAGCAAATCTTAATGTATGGAGAAAACAAATAGTTAGCAAATCTTAATGTGTGGGAAAACAAATAGTTAGCAAATCTTAAGTGGGAAAACAAATAGTTAGCAAATCTTAATGTGTGGGAGAAACAAATAGTTAGCAAATCTTAATGTGTGGGGAAAACAAATAGTTAGCAAATCTTAATGTGTGGGGAAAACAAATAGTTAGCAAATCTTAATGTGTGGGGAAAACAAATAGTTAGCAAATCTTAATGTGTGGGGAAAACAAATAGTTAGCAAATCTTAATGTGTGGGGAAAACAAATAGTTAGCAAATCTTAATGTGTGGGGAAAACAAATAGTTAGCAAATCTTAATGTATGGGGAAAACAAATAGTTAGTATATCTAAATGTTGGGGAAAAACAAAAAGTTAGCAAATCTTATGTTGTAGAAGAACAAAAAATTAAAGTTAACATGAAAAATGGTTCCTTTCATTTTTACTTTCCTTATCATTACACCCCACTAGACAAGTTCATAGAAGTTTTATGACTTAAATAGTTACTCAGAGTTACTGTGTTACACATCAGATTAATTTATAAATTAGAGCTCTCAACTCTGTACATTCTGATATATGAAATAGTTATAGTGTGTTGCACACTTTGGCTCTGAACATACTATAAGACACGTAATGTATAAAGAGTATAATTATTAATGAATAAATTATACTAATTTACTTTGCTATCAATATCATATTTATATTATCATCTGCTATATGGCTCACTAGGTGGCGTCTGTGGCTTACGGGATAGGGACTCAGTCTATTAACCCCGACGTTCTGAGTTCAAATCATGCTGCGGACAGTTTGGTTGCAAATTGTTTTATGTGGATTCTTACAAAAGGACGATGGCACCACCAGTTCGAAAAGCAATAGCAAACTACTGAACGTAAAAATGCCTCGAAAAATTACAAACAGCGTTAAAAAGCTGGGGTTGAGTTTCAAAAAAGGATATGCACTTAACTTTTAACTATATGGCACACTTGAACTCTCCAAATGTTATTCTCAAATACTGCATGTAAAAGTTTTATATCAGAGTACTTAAGCCAAGCAAATTTGTTCCCATGGATTTATTTAATAACAGTAAAAATAGACCTCACCAATCACAAAGTAATTACAAACTAATAAACGTGTAAGTGGTGCATAGAAAATCAAGGACTCGTTTACTGTGGACACACTAATCACTAAGTGTGGTTGATCTGATCTACTGATGGCAACATCCACCACCATGCATCAGCATCATTTTGAACTATAATGAATAATAATGATGACGTTTTTTATTTCACTTTCAAAGTCTAAACTTAGTAAGAGTTATATTACCGACGTGTCATATTAAAATAAAATCAATATTTAGTAAGTAATCAATTATCTCCTAATTATCAATGATCGAGATTCTCATTGACAATTTTTCAATGAATTGACATGATGATTATGTCACATTCACTACTTATTATTATTTAAAGTGAACAGAAGTCAGTCAGTGAGAGTCTGTTGAGTGATTGATTTGTCTTTGATTAATTGTTTCCATTCCAAACTGAATTGATCATTTACTTTATAACTGAATGATTTTCAACAGGACAAACAGAATCTGTTTTGACACTGATAAATAGTTCTTAAAGTGCACTTGCTTCTATTGTAAGTGATATTAAATCTTCCAAATTCCTTTCTGCGGCTGGGACAATTTTCGAATTTACTTTCTCTGAGTTAGAGTCGTCTGCATGACAGTTTCGAGTTCCGGTGTATCCGGTGTCGACACTCGACTTACTATCAGAACCGTATTCTCAGAGACTGATTTATTTTCTTCCACTCAAGTTTTTTTTAAATCTTTGGCCAGGGAACATCCATAGCAATCAGTTACCGCGTATAATCAATTATCAGGACTATCATTAATGCACTCAGGACATGTCAATATGTGCTTCGATCTCCGCCTCAAACAAATCCAGCAGCGTTCAGCCGCGGCCATCGTTAATAATTATTATTAATTATAATATTTATAATAATATAATTATATATAAATATATAATAATATTATAATTATTAATAATTAATTACGATGGCCGCGGTCAGCGTCCTACACGCCATTTCGATGTTGATTAATCAATCTCTTTGCGCTCTGTCGGCCATCAGGGCACTAAAAAGCTCAACTGTCACAAAGCTAAGCGAGCTAAAAACGATCCTCGGAGTATTAACAAACTCATTCAAACGCAGTCATACAGTGGATCCATCATACTGCAATATGGCGGAAACGAAGAGGCAGACAAGCTGCAAAGGCAGGAAGACGACTGCCGCAAAATGATTACGAAATCAGCTTCGAGGAGGCTAAAACAACCATCGGATGGCGACATAGAGAGAGAGTAGTGGTCGCAAGACCCCCCCTCAACACAGCGCCAAAGATGGATACTATGGTCTGTCCCGTAACAAACAAGTTGTCATATTCCACCTCCGTACTGGCCATAGCAGACTCTGGTACTACCTCTACAACAAATTTAAGATTCTCACAACTAGCCTGTGCCACTGCGAGAAGGCTGACATGACGCAAAGCACCGACTGCAAGCTTCCACTGCTAGCAGGCATAGGAAACGAAACCTGGCCGGAAAATACCGAGCTGTACGGAGGGACGGAGTCTCTAAAGACAACAGCAGAATTTATGTGGAAATCTGGTACATCAGTCTACGCGGTGATCGCGAGAGAGAGAATCTCTTTGCATTCTTTTCAGACTACCATTATTGATACCCCTCTCTCTCGACCTGATTCCTCATATAATATGTAGTCTTTTGTAAATTCGGCTGTACTTTGTGGTGGTTTTTCCCGTGTTTGATAAGGTAAAATGTCTGTAATATATTCTGGTTCAGACATCTTCATAAAAGAAGCAAATCGGTTGATGTTGATTGATTTACAGGCATGACCATCGTCATTGCATTTCGATGAATAGCTCCAATATATTTCTCACACATGAAGATCTATACGACAGTGCACAAAATCAGTGGCACCGGTGAGGGTCCCCATTGGGATTGTGAAATGAAAATCGTGGCATATCCCAAAGGACGTAGCCATCAACCACAGTAAACAAGTCGTTGATTTTCTAGGCACCACTTATACGTTCAGTAGTTTGCCATTGCTTTCTGAACGGGTGGCGCCATCGTCCTTTTGTTAAAATCAACGGAAACAATTTGCAAGCAAACTGTCCGCAGCGTGATTCGAACTCAGAACGTCGGGGTTAATAGACAAGTCACTAACCCTAGGCCACGAACGCCACTACCATTGGCAAGAAGGTGGGATTGTGAAGGTGGTCAAAATTTGTATACATTTTATTATTGTAATTATTAGGTTACTTACTTACTTAATCCCGTCATGCCTAGTGACACATGGGGCTTCAGAAAGGACTTTCCATGCTCTCCCGTCCCGTGCAACCTTCAGCGCAGAGCCCCACGTCAGAGATGCGGTGTCCAGTTCCTCTTCCATCATGCGCCTCCATGTTGTCCGTGGTCTGCCTTTCTTTCTCTTTCCCTCTGGTGTCCAAGTGAGGGCTATCCTTGCAGGCATTTCTTGTCTCATTCTCATAACATGTCCGAGCCATTTCCATCTTCTCTTTTGAGTATGTCATTCATTGCCTCTTGTCTTGTGTCTTGGAGTAGTTGGTTATTGGATATTTTTACTGGCCAAAGATTCCCAAGATTCTGCGAAGACAAGAGTGGTGGAAAACTGACAGCCTGCTAGTATCTCCTTTGGTCATCCTCCAACACTCCGATCCGTAGAGCAAAACTGGCAAAACAATGCTTTTATAGAGTTTAAGCTTTGTGGTCCTATTGTAGATTTTGGACTTCCATACTGGTTTCATTCTGGCAAAAGCGGTTCTGGCCTTACTCAGACGTGATTTTATATCTTCCTCTGTGCCACCATTTAGTGTCAGTACGCTACCAAGATATGTAAACTGCTCAACCCTTTCCAGTGTTTCATCTTCTAACATTACTGGTTGTTGGATTTCACTGTTTGTCATAATTTTTGTTTTTCCTGTGTTTGTTTTGAGGCCTACTGTCTTTGCCGTGCTGTGAAGTATTGTACTTTTAATTATTAGGTTGGTTTGTTTATTTTGCTCGAGCAGAAGCTTTCCGACCTACTCATCGATGTTATGCTGTGAAGGGTTCTATAGCGCGCTCAACTCGAACACAAGACCTACGTTTTATCGTCCATCTTCGATAGGAGAAGGAACTCAATCTCGTCCACATTGAGATAAGAGACCACTGGAAAATTAGTTCGATCGCTCCAACCGAGGGAAGGGGTGGGGACCTAGTACTTTTTAAGTGAGGGACAACCAACGTACCTCAACGCCACAAATACCTCAAAACAAAAACAAACTCATCAAAACTATTGAAACATAAAATACTTCATATAAAAGTGAATTTCAAATGAAGACAGCTGGTGTTGTAATTTAGTACTAGCTGTAAGCGGCAACAAAACAAATTTGGACATTTGTTTTTAGATCTTCCCCCTCATTCATTCCTTCTTCTTCTCTTCCACCATTTACTTCTTTATAGAAGTGGTGGGAGAAGGGGAGAAGAACGTAGTGATCTTGTGTGTGCTTGTTTTAAGGCACTTTGTAAGTGATATTCATTTTCGTAAGGCTGTTCTTGATGCCGTCGCTCCATCTTTGCGTGGTCTTCCTCTTGCTTTGTACTCATTATACTTTTTTCTAGATCTTCATGTCTTGTAAAATACATATATTTTCTTTTCTTTGCTCAGAGTCAGTGGTGGCTCGTCATTAAGAGCCAGTGGGGCCAGGCCCACAAAATAATGTATAGCGGGTATTTATTATTTTATAAATTAAAATATAGCAACCAAAAACCATGATTTATCCGGAAGAAATGTCTGGCCCCACCAATAAAAATGATCACGAGCCACCACTGCTCAGAGTTCATAGAATTTCTCCCTAGTACATTGTTTACCCGTTGCCATCAAATATTATGAACCTCCTCTTCGCATTATATGTGCGAAGAACCTTGATTGTCTGATTCTTATTCTTTTCATACGGTTTCTTTGTGTGCAGGCCTGTTTTAAAACCTCATCATTTTTTTTCTTCGCTGTTCATAGAATTTTCAGCATTCTTCTGTAAAACCACATCTCTGTGGCTTCCCTCTCTCCTTTTCTTGATTTGGTTTTTGTACTTCTGCGTCTATCGAATCTATTCATCGAAATGCAATGACGATGGTTCTGCCTGTCAATCAATCAACATCAACCGATTGCTGATCTTATTGATTGCTTGTTTTTGTCCATGATTCGCAACTAGTAGTAGCACCGGATTACTTTTTTCCGCAGTGTCATTTGTAGTGAATTCACGCAGTGTTTTTTTTTCTTCATAAAAGCTGCTTTCGATTGAGCTATTCTACTTTAAATCTATGTTTTACACCTTCCATCTGATGTTAGGAATGTTCCCAGATACTTGAATCAATGGAATTGTTTCAACGTTGAGTTGATTATTTTGATATTGCGTTTGAGTGTTTCCTATTTCTTAGAGATAACCATTACCTGTGTTTTTTTTTGATATTCATGCGGCAACTGTGGACCAAACGCCACGCTGCGTGGTTTTGGGTTGGACACCTTTTTACCAGGAGCCACACTAAATGACGTTTTTTATTCTAGACACAAATGGCTTGTAAAAACATGACTTTTGTCCTGGTCCACTAAGAGTTAATCCCAGCGGCGGCTCGTGTTCACTTTTGTTGGTGGGGCCAGACACAAATTTTTGAAATAATCATGGTTTTTGGTTATGTTATATTTTAATTATTAAATAATAAATACCCGTTTACATTATTTTTGGTGGGGCCCAGCCCTACTGGCCCTTAATGACGAGACGCCACTGGTTAATCTTTTCTTTTCACTTTATTTCACCATTATGTCTATCAAGTGTTATATATCTTGTTCATGTGACTGAGTGCTTTATTTGTCTTATCTTTGTTTAATACTTTCTTCGCTTCTAATTGATGCAGCATTTTTATTGTTATGGAGCACATAGACCATGTGATAATGAAGGTTAGGAAGGATATGAATGCAATGAGGGTAATGACGGCGACAAATTGTGAGTAGCACCATTTTTGTCTCGTACACCGTGGCCTGGTCCTGTCTTTGATTAAGTATGCCCTGGCGATACTGACTCCTAGTATGAGGCCATATGCTGATGGAAAGAATACAGAATGAGAATATGCGCATCATACTAGTGTGTAATAAAGACACGCCGTGCAGGGAAATGCGTTATCTTCTAGATTGATGATGCTCATCCATCACGGGTGATGATGACCAACCCATTTTTATCAAAGAGAATGTTTGTCTGTGTGTACATCAATGGCTAGTGAGCTCGATGCGGGCTTGAAATGTTCTTTAGCAATGTGGGCAAGGAATATTTGCACTTGTGGGGAGTTTTACTGCCTCTCTTGTTTGTCGTTTCTGTTCCATTCGTGCAGCCGAAGAACCGTGTCGAAAAAGTGTGCGCCAGGCTGAAGGGTGACTTGCACGATGATTTGGTTTAAAGGGAGAAAAAGTTGCTCAATTCGTCGATCTCACTCAATTCCTTCTATGTCCAGTGACAGGACAAAGTCAAGACGACTGGAGAAGGATCCAGGTGCAGCAGATGACCAGGGCGTTCTACGTGCCTGGCCGTGTTCACTACGCTCCGCAACGCGCTGCTGGCAGACGCAGTCTTGCCCGTTGAACCAGAGTATTGTTTCTTCTGCACAGTCAAGTCTTCGCATGCAGGGTTGGCATACCCTTATTCACCGATTGATTTAGTACTGAATATTCTTGATTATCCTACCATGGGAGACATACCGTTCAAATCCTGCACATCTGAACCCAGTCACAGTGAAACCATTTTGGGGGAAAGACTTTCCCGACTTTCTAGAAAAATATAGAGAATTTTGTACTTCTTCTTTCTTCTTTTGTCGTCACACTGCTACCGGGTTGTTGCCCAGTGTTGTGGTTTTCTGTTTTTGTCTTGCGCTGTTCTGGTGGCTTGGGTGATTGTTATTTTTGCTCTTTATAACAATCACCCAAGCCACCAGAGAATTTTGTACATCGACATTTAAATAATAATAGTATTGTTACATGATATGTCAAAATATTAAAAATAGTACTTGAATGACTCATGTCACTTTTGGAAACGTCAAATAAAAAAAGGAGTGGGTTTGTTTGAAATAAAAGCGTACTGAACTATTACATGTCAGATCAACAAAAAATCAGACTAGAAGAAAAAAATGAATGATTCATGTCATTTAGGATTTCCGGACAAAAACACCATTACACAAGTTGTATGAACAGAACGATACTGAAATCTCTTACTAAGATTTAAACGATATAGTCACACGGCTTTATATATTTCATTATCATGTGCACATGTGTTATATGTATCTGTAAAGTTTTAATAAAAGAATGATGGCCAGATCTAAAAATAGGTTTACTGTCCCGTGCATCACGTGACAGCACGACAGGTAAAAGGGATCATCATTTGCCGTGTTTATGTTTCGAAAATAACGATTTTTTAAAACTAACTATATTATACAATTCTTTGTTTCTCGAATTGATAAGTACATTTCGTTTTTAATTAAAACATTATAAACACATATTGTTTGACTGTTTCTATTGTGACATTGTGATATTTAAAGATAAAAATAATTACTCCCGAGTCTCAGTCCGGAAACAAAATTGCGAGGTCTTTGTTTATTTCTTGTAAATATTGGTGACCATCATTCCTTAATATTTGGGAAATAAGTTGTTTTTATTTGCGGGTGATTTCTGTATATCACAAATCGCAGTCAGAAAATGAATCGTTTATTTGGACGAGGAAAGCCGAAGGAGCCAGCACCAAACTTAACAGACTGTGTCGCAAACGTAAGTTGGTTTAGTTGCAGATTGTTTATTATTATATTATACTTTTATTTGTATTTCTTAGATTAGACAGCAGTGAATTGACAGTTTTTAGTTAATGATAGTTCTAATTTAGTTCTCTGAGTCCCACAAACTCAAACATACAAGTTGAACACAATAACAATTTAATTCATTGTTATAACATAAACTATTATCATACATTCAGCAATCTAATTATCGCCGTCAAAATGCGCGGAGACTAGAATCAAGAATGTAATTGTATTTTTGTGTGGACGAAAGTAAAGTTATGTAATTCCCGCCATAGCATTTTTTGGTCAACCAATAAACTATAAGATAGTAGCAGCTGTTATAAGAAAGAGAAGATGAAGATATATTGGGTGTAATCTGAGAAGAAATGATCAAAGAATCACAAAGCAGGCGTTTTAGTGGAGGCAATGGGTTATAAAAATAAGACTCCCTATGAAAATCATGAAACGAACTTCACTGAGATAGACGAGAAATAGACTCAATTCCATAGTAGAGATTGAACAGGTTGCCCAGGATATTGTATGGAGAAATTACATACAACAGTATGAGAGGAACATAAAAATAATAGCATATCTTCTTCTGTCTCGTTCGTTTCCATACTCTTGCTGGTTAAAGCAGGATGCAGTCACTAGAAAGGAATGCATATGATTGTCTCGCAGTTTCAGTGTGAGCTGTAATATCTGCACCTTTCGATTGATTTGACACATCCGACTTCCTCATAGTCTTTTTTGTACCTGGTTAGCTTTTCCCTCTTCGATCTCCACAAACTTAGTCAGACTTCTTGGTAGTCATCTGTTTCTATGGCCGCCACATCGAGGCAGAGTGAGGTTTGGTCAGCTTTGTTCTAATGCTTACCATAACACTAACAGTCAGCTATGAGTTGCTGACTGCTACAACCCCCCATGCAGCTTATCTGTAGTTCCCCAAAGGAGGACAGAGCGTCTGGCTTCATATTAGCATATAATACTACCTTCTCATTGAAAGATAATGGCCTTAAAATATGGAGATAAGATTGTCAGTTCACTTCTTGCCTGCTAACTTTCCCATTTCTAATTTTGTATTTCACAGATTGATAGTAGGGGAGAATCAATAGACAAAAAGATTTCTCGTTTAGATGCAGAGTTGGTAAAGTACAAAGACCAAATGAAGAAAATGAGAGAGGGGCCCGCCAAGGTAGGTTGAAATTGTTAATCTTCATGATTATATATTTTAAAAATTGCATTATATTCCATTCATTATCTTGTATGATTTGAACACATTCCGAGTGGCTAACCTAACTTGTTTTTGTGCCGAGCCATGCAGACATGCAAGGTAACAAGCAAGCAGATCGGCTGACTGATGCTGCTGTAGTTAGGGAAGAATAGACAATAGATAGTGCAGACATAATCAATGCTATGAGAGAAGTAGGCTAACTAACTGAATTTGAGCACATGTGTGAATCCTCATCTCTTGCAATAGTAAAGGAAATAGTAGTGAAACTGGGAGCTGCCAGACATGAACACTTTGTTAATATGTGAGTAATCAACAAAGAACAGATGTAATCAGTCATGATTTGCTGAAGTTACATAAATTAAACTGGATAACTATTTTAAATTGACTAATCTGGCCTCAGAATTCCTCTATAGGTGCTCAGTACAGTGGAGCTTACAGAAATTACCAATTTATGAGTACGTGCACAGTAGATTCAGATGTGATTCTAAATTTTTCTTGAACTGAAAAAGTTGGGGTTAAAAGTTATTTTAAACTTTGTTGACAGTGGAGTCCTATTTATGGAGATTTGAATGTATATATAATAATAATAATAATTCCTCTCGTACCGTTATCGTTACATAGGGCCTGCAAGTAATTTCTCCATACTGCTCTATCCTGGGCAACTCGCTCAATCTCCTCCATGGAACTGAGACCGATATTTCTTGCCTCTCTCACCAAAGTTCGTTTCAGTGTCTCCTTAGGTCATCCTCTCTTTCTTGAACCCTTTGCATCCCACTTCAATGCCTGCTTTGATATTCGTTGATCATTTGTCCTCAAGGTGTGTCCAACATATCTCCATCCTCTCTTTCTTATAACAGTTGTCAATAGTGGTTGAGCAGATATTTCTCTGATTTCATCATTTTTCCTGAATTCTTCCATTTTATTTTCATTATTAATGTATATAAATACACACCTAAAGGTGAAGGATTGACGTAACAGGATTTCCCCCATATGGCTCCATCCCTCTTGGCAGTAAGGGTATGCCACCTGCCTAGAGTGTTCCACAAACTCTAGCTCCAGCAACAATCTTAGGGATCTCTGGGAAAAATTGTACATGTGACTCAGTCCCGTTCAAACCTTCAACCTACAGAGCACCAGGCAAATGTCTTAACCACTTCGCCATTGAGACTCCATATATACAATGGAGGTGGATGATATCTGCAGCAATAAATTTCAAAGGTTAGGAAAGATGAAGAAGAAGATGGTAAATATGTATATATGTAAATATATATATGTAAAAAAAAAAGAAAATATATATATATATATATATATATATATATATATATGAATCAATATCTATAGAATTGTTTTTCTTAGTGCAATCGTTTTACTGTTCACAGAACCAGGTTAAACAGAAAGCAATGAGGTACTTAAACAGAAAGCGAATGTAAGTATTTTGAATTTATCTGTTGGGTGTTCAAGTTACTGTCAAATGTTATAGACAGATTACTAGCTATATACATAACATCATGAAACTATTGACCACTGGCTATTTAGATGCCAATCACTGGACGATGTCAGGAAGATTCATCCTCCTTCGCAAGATAAATGCAATAGACAACATTAGAATTTAAAGCAACGATAGCTTGTTGTTCGAATTGATCGAAGATTGTTAGAATGCACTTTCTTTTCTTATTCATTTTCTTAACCCTGTTCTTGTTGTCCCCATCCATCTTTTGTGTGGTCTTCCTCTTGCTGATTAGTGATTACAGTTTCAGTTTGGAATAACTTAAAACTATAACGTTTAATAACTTTCATATTTTGAGACTAGACAGAAGTGACAGTTCAAAGTTCTAACTTAGTTCTGTGAGTCCCACAAACTGAAACATACAATTTGAACACAATAACCTCCCGAGTGGTTACTGGGGCCCAAATTTGGGGTGTAAAGAATAGAATCACTGTTACCTGCCACGCATGTCGTAAGAGGCGACTAAGGAGGTTTGGGTGAAATTGGATGAACGGGTCCGCTTGGGAATGCTAATCCGAAACAAATGCTTGCAGAAAACAGATGCACCAGGCCGTAAGGCGAATAACATGGTGCTACAACCCTCACAATGAGGAATGGGATAATGGATTCTACGGTCGCCAATCTGCCTCGAAGATTTAACCATGCAGTAAGAATGTCAGACCTACCATCACGAGGGTGACCAAAGCTTACTGCGGGAAGAGGTCGACACAACGGGAAGCAGAAATCATAAGAATTATATCTTACAGAACTGCCCCCAGTATGCAGACTTGAGAAGTAAGAGGTGGCCCACTTACACCAGCATCCAAGACAAACTGTATGGCGTGGCTGATAATCTGAAGCAGACAGCTGCCTTTATTAGAGAATCCAAATTTCCAATCTACTGAGAGCGCAGAAGAAGAACACAATAACAATTGAATTCATAATTGATTAGTGATTAGTTGCTGTGTAAATATTTTTGTCACCAGGTTTGATTCTGTTGTCAAGGTAAGTGAACAACTAAAAAGCAAACTGATCTTGTCAGGTTTACTTTTTGTTTATCACAGGTATGAAAACCAGCGGGACCAGTTAAGTCAACAGTCTTTCAATCTGGAGCAACAGAATTTTGCAATACAAAGTTTGAAGGATACAAAAACAACGGTATGTAGGGTTACTTTTTAATACGACTGTTTTGCCTACATTATTATCACCATTTATTTTTCACACCAGTGAAAGCATTCACTACCAATGACACTGCAAAAATGAATACCCCAGTACTATATTCATCCAATACTGTATGGCAGCGAATCATGGGCAATGAACAAACAATCAATACGATCATTGGAAGCCACAGAGATGTGGTTTTACAGAAGAATGCTGAAAATTCCATGGACAGTGAGGAGAACAAATGAGAAGGTTTTAAATCAGGCCTGCACACAAAGAAACCTTACCAAAAGAATAAGAATCCGGCAATAAAGGTTCTTTGGACATATAATGTGAAGAGAAGGTTTGGAACATTTTCTGACAACAGGTAAAATTCAGGGAAGGAGAGATCGCGGAAGACAGAAGGAGATGTTGAATGACCTGACATCATGGTTCGACACAAGATCGACATCAGAACTGATTACATGCACCAAGCAGAGAGATTTTGGAGAGATATGATCGCCTACGCCGGCAGGCATGGCACATGATTGATTGAAAGCACATACTCCTACTTACATGAAAAAACTCTATGAGCATGATACAGAAGATCAAGACCGGTTATGTACAAAGGCAGTGGATGCAATTAATACAAACGCTACAATCCTGACACCTTATTCTTTGTCCCCCGGGCATTCTGGGGATGGCAATGAGAGACTGGATGCACTGGCGAGCATTGCTGCGATTGAGAATGAGCCTTCTATGGACTAAAGGGACATCATCGATGTTCTAAGAGAAAACATAAGCTTGAAGATTTCAACGAAGAAAATAAAGGGTATTCTCTATCTCGGTTGCGTAAGTTATGCCTACTGGTAGGTGTGGGAAAGCTATGAGAGAAACCCCAGTAGAAACATCAACCAGCACAGAGCAGAGTTGTTTAGTCTAAACACACTGCTTAGGAGGAGATTGGAGCAATTATGGACATATCCTATGTGCGATGAAGATGATCCTCAAATAAACAACGAACAAGAAACATATTCTAAATTAGTTGTTCTTAAAGTAGTTTTTTTGTTTTACTGTTTTATTTGATTTGTTAAGCTTGGCATTTCTCATTTATAATCACCTTTAATTGAATTTTGTTACATGAAAAGCTACAGCTGTTCTATTCTTTATTCATGAACAAGTAGTAGTAGAATCAGCCATCCAGTCTTTTATCCATCTGGAATTATCCAATCTTTGGTCTTTTAATGACTGTTTCGCTTATGTGTTGTCGGTGCTTGCAAGGCTAGCAAATAATAGTACCACTGAGACCTACAAGGCATGTCATAAGAGGCGACTGTGGTAGGGACCTAGGGTTGCTACCCTAGTAAATAAAAAGCATCGCAGAAATTGGATGTGCTTGTAGGCGCATAACTGGCATAACATACAATTGGTCTTAGGCTCGGATCACATACAAATCACAAAGAGTGGTTAACAAGTGGTTGATATGGAGAATTGGAAGAAGAAGACATCAGGAACTGTTTAATCCTCTGTTCTTCAGAGACTGTCCAATCCTTGGTCCTTTGGGGATGTCCAATTCTCAGTCTTTCTGGGAATGTTTAATTCTTGGTCCATCAGGGACTGTCAGATCAAGTTGAACAACCTTCTGGAATTTGAAAGTAAACTCGCCTGAGTGGTTACCAGGGTCCAAATTTGGGGTGTAAGGAATAGAACCACTGTTACCTGCCACGCATGTCGTAGAGGCGACTAAGGAGGTTTGGCTGAAATCGGATGCACGTACCCTAAACATGTAGATGCGTTTAGGGGCCTACCAAATCAATGTGCAACGTATACACGTTCTTGGCAAAGATCAAACATATCACAAAGAGTGATTAAAATTGGTCGTAAAGAACAACGCAAAGAAGAAGAAGAAAGTAAACTCCAGTCAGTAAACCTTCCCAATCAGAATGTGTTGCCAGGAGATTGAGTCACCAATTGTCAACCTGGAGTCCAAAGTACAAATTCCACCACTGACACAGGGAAGAAGTGTAAAATGTGTACACTCATGAGAATAAAAAAAAAATAATCTAACATTCCTTCCTTTCTTCTATTTCAGTTGTCAGCGTTGATTCTAATTGAACTTTTCTGGTAATATTTTCATAAAATGATAAAAGTTTCATTGTAAATATTTTTAGGTTGATGCGATGAAGATTGGTGTGAAAGACTTCAAGAAAGCACACAAGCAAGTGAATATAGATAATATTGAGGTAAGTACAATGATTCGTGAGCCGCTGTAGCGTAGTTGTTAGTGAACTCGCTTCTCAAGGCTGGTGGTCTGGGTTCAGCTCCCGCAATGCGCATTTAATTTTTCCAGACCGCAAGGCTCTCAGGTCGACCCAGCCTCAAATGGGTACCATACATGCTCTGGAAAGTAAAGGCGGCCGACGTGATGCTGACCACATCACCCATCGTGTGCCGACGGTCAATGAAAAATACAGGCCTAACACTGTATTGACCTATATACCACAAGGTATGAAAGGGTTCCTTTACTTTTACTTACAATGATTCTTTTAAATCTTGGAACTATAATCCATTCATGCTGTGTTATTAGTTATTGAACCAACCTTATAGCACTACAAACAGAACCATAGCTATAGTGAGGAATAGTATTAGGCTCATATTCTTCTTTTGCTTGTGTGCTGCGGACTCACAAGGGAGCAAAGTATAATACCATTGCAACATACAAAGCATGTCATAAGAAGCGACTGAGGTAGAGGCCTAAGAAAGCTACCCTAGTAAATAAAAAGTTTGCAAAAATCAGATGTGTTGACCTACCTTTAGACGCATGCATAACTGGCACAACGTACAATGCTCTTAGTTAGTTAGTTAGTTAGTCTTTCCTCTTGGGCCTGTGGGCGGCGAGGTCATAGTTCTCCATGTCTCGCGTGGTCGCTATCTGTTTTAGGTCTTTAATGTTTACTAGGCCCATCGTTGAGCCTTCTCTGGTGATGGTTCTACGCAGAGTCTCTTGGTCTTCCTCGTTTCTTTTCCTCTGGTGTCATAGAGGGATTGGTAAGGGAGTCTTCTCATTCCATTCTAAGTGTGTGGCGATGTAGTTCAGGCAGATCACAAAGAGTGGTTTAACCCTTTAGCTGCTAAGGACATATATATATATACATTTTTCCCATTCACTTCTAAAGACGCATTAATACGTCTGTTATTATCTCTTCTCTGTGGGCTAAAGACGTGTTAACATGTTATACATTGTTACTGTCACTGCTATAGGCGTACATTCACGTTTATGACCTAGAAACAAAGAGTAGCTATTTTTAGCTCAGCCTTCGGAAAGTATATAGCAGCGAAAGGGTTAAACAAGTGGTCGATATGGAGAGTGTGAAGAAGAAGTATTCTTCTTTGACCAACAGCACATGATGTGTGATGGGATCAAGATCACATAGGCTGTCATTACTTCCCAGTGTTTCTCTAATACTTAGTTATGGCTGGGTTGGCCTGAAAGCCTTTGTTGCTGGAAAAATAACCCAACTCCAAGTGGAGGTTTCAAACATGGGACCACCTGTCTACAAAGCAAACACTCTAATGACTTTGTTATTGCGTTTCTCCTTTGAAGATGATGATTATATGTTGAAACGAAGATGGAGCGGGATTGGTGATGTATGTTGTATGCTAATAGGGACAGTTCTGTGATGGACAACGGATAGGAAAAGAAAACCTGGGACGTCTAAAGAAAAGATGGAGAAGAACTGTGGAAAGAGTTGAAAGATTGTGGCCTACATGAGAAACTTCTTCTTCAAACGCTCCATGTACACTTGGGTTGTGATCGAGTTCACTACTGCATAATCTACAGACGCAACTCTCTCTCTTTGCCTTTTACCCCGGGTTGGGGCATAGGCCCTCAACCAACTCATGCCAAGTCTTCCTATCTCTAGCTATCTCCTGCAGCTCATTCCCGCTCTTCTTTACATTATTGATCTTCGCCTCAAATCTCGTCTCCATGTATTTCTCGGCCTCCCCTTCTTTTGTTGTCCCTGCGGGTTCCAGGCAAGGACCTTTCTTGTTATATTCCCCTCTGGTTTTCGCAAAGTGTGTCCTATCCAGCGCCAGCATCTTTTTAACCTGTTCGTTCACTTGAATCTGTCTTGTTCTCTCCATAAGTTCCTCATTTGTGACCCTATCATACCATCTTATTCCTCTATTCTGCGCAGACACCAGTTGATGAATGTTTGCAATTTATGCGCTATTGTTTTAGTTGTTCTCCATGTTTCTGACCCATACAGTAGAACTGCTTTAACATTAGAGTTAAATATCCAAATCTTTGTTCTAGATTTGATTTCTTTGGACTTCCAAATGTTTCCCAGTGCAATGAAAGTTCCTCTTGCCTTCTGTATTCTTATTTTAACATCTCTATCTGTTCCACCCTCTTTGTCTACGTTGCTGTCCAAATATGTGTATGATTCTACCTCTTGAAGTGGGATTTCACTCAGGAGATCGAGTTGTCGTTTGCTTGGTTAATTCTCAATATCTTTTTCTTTCCCTTATGAATATTCAGCCCTAGTTGCTGGGACCTTTGATTCAATGTGTTTAGCTTATAGACGCAACTAGAAGAGGATATAAATATGTAAAATTGTAAGACCGTCTGCCTTACATCCATTGAGAAAGATATATTTCTTAAGATACCTTTCATTTTCTATGTTGTCTGATTTGCATGTGGAAATGTTAATTTGTATACACTTTGACCTTCAGAATATGCAAGACGACCTTGAAGATTTAATGGAACAGACCAATGAAATTCAAGAAGTCATGGGGCGGAGCTATGGGATGCCAGAGTTGGATGATGATGAACTGGAGGCGGAGCTTTCTGCACTTGGTGATGAGTTGCAATTAGATGAAGATACCTCATACCTCGATGATGCTGTTGCAGCTCCCTCAGCGCCTACAAGTGAACCTGGTGCTGAGAGTAGTCGGGTGAGTCAAACTAGTTATTTTAAGATTATTATTTTTGTATATAAATCCACCAGTATGTTGCTGGGGCTTTCAGGAGCAAAGAACAGTAACTGCGATTTACAAGGCGTATTGTAAGAGGTGACTGAGGTAGAGACCTAGGGAAGCTACCCTTGTAAATAAAAAGTGTCGCAGAAATCGGATGTACTGGCCTATTGTAGGCGCATAACTGGCACAACATACAATCGCTCTTAGACTCAGATCACATAAAAATCACAAAGAGTGATTTAACAAGTAGTCAATATGGAGCAATCAAAGAAGTATTTAAATCAAATTTGGAGTAACACTATACTGGGGAGTGAAGCACATAATTTTAACAAGGCAGTGGAAAAACATGTTTTTGAATATAAATGTTACAGAAGAGAAAAGAACAAATAGATCTATCCAAGAAGAACTCACAATCAACGAAAACTGACTGATGATACTAATAAGAAAATTGAAGTATTTTAGACATATACTAAAGCACATTAAAAACACACCACTATGATAAAACTGTTGCTGAGAGGGTGAGTAAAAAGTGTGGAATGTATTTTCCCGTGTTTGTCATGAGGTAGAGAGCGAATGGCTGCTGGAATGGAAAGTGAATTAAAAAACCCACGGGTTTGTGTATGGACTATAAGAAAACAATGAAAGTTACATGTGCAACACGATTCCCAACAGCTAGGACCTTGAAAGTGTGTAGGCGTTGTGACAGTATACTCTGTATAAAAAGGCAGTTGAGACAAAACACCGGTACATGTGCTTACAATGCAACGACTATCGGAAAATGACCGCCACAAGCCATTGGTATGTTGTCTACCAGAATGAGCTCGAAGGCCATTACCAGAAGGATGAATTGCCACCACAGCACTATTATACGACTCAATAAACGTTACGGAGCCACTGGCAGTGCCCGGGATAGACGTCGGAGTGGCCAACCACGAGTTACTACCCTGCGCAAGATCGCCATATTGTGCTCAGTCACCTAAGGAATCATTCTCTCACGGCAAGTCGAACAGCAACAGCAATAGTGGGTAGATGTGGGCAAGTCTATCGAATGACAGTCATATGACGACTCAGAGATGCAGGCCTTACTGCAAGACGACCTTATGTTGGGCCAAACTTGACTCACAGACATCGTCAGCAGCGCCTGCAATGGGCAGAACAACATGTCAGATGGACTAGACTGCAGTGGAATGCTGTCCTATTCACAGACGAGCAGATTCAACCTATCCTTTGCTGATGGACGTGTGCGGATTTGGCGACGGTGTGGAGAGCGCTTTGCAGATTGCTGTGTGCGTCAACACAACCGATTTGGAGGTGATAGTATTCACATTTGGGAGGATTCAGTTTCACCATCGCTTGCCTCTTCACGTCTTCCGTGCAAATGTTAATGCTGTGACATATCAAGATGAGGTTCTGGATGCATTGGTTGCTCCTGCGTTCAGAAATTATCCAGTCTTGCAGCTTCTCCAGCAGGATAATGCATGTGCGCACACTCACGCTTAATGCAGCAATATCTATAGCAGCAGAACATTATGACAATTGATTGGCCTGCCCTATCACCAGACATGTCCCCTATAGAACATCTTTGGGACGAGCTTGGACACAGATTCTACAGGCACGCCCCGGCAGCTAATCTGCAACAGTTGGAAGATGCTCTTACACGTGAATGGGACTTGATTCCACCTAATTTCCTTCACAGACTTGTGCATTCCATACGGAGCCGCTGCCAAGCTTGTTTGCAAGCACACAGTGGACATACCAGATACTGAGGATAGTGTGAATGAATTTATTTTATTGGTTGCATTTTTGGTGTTCTTCCTTGCCTGCACAAAATGCAATTAATTTCATAACAATCAAATGTACAAATTAATTACCATCATGCATTGAAAGGAAAATGAATAAGGATTCCAAATATGTAAGCTTGTAAACACTTATATTTACATTTCACACTCTGTTCCTGGATTATACAGGTGGTGCGTTATTAATGTGTTTCAGTATATAAAGAAATATGAAGGGTTGGAGAAGGAAGGATTATAGAAGGAGGCATCCTGTCAAAAAGGAGGAAAACCATGGAGAAAATGGTCTGGTTTATGCATGACAATACTGATGGTTTGAGCATGACAGTTGCAGAGGTGGGACATCTGGCCTATGAGAGAGAAATTTCGAAGGACTGTTATGGTGGCAAAGTTTTGCACAGGACAATCCATTTGATGAGGATGATTATATCGCATAGTGTTTTATTTAAAGCACACAAAACCTAAAAAGAGAACTTGCTCACTACCGCTTAAGCTACAGATGCCCTCCACTCATTAGCTGCTGTTATTGGCCATGTTTGGCACTGATAACATTTACTTTGATCTTATTCACATAATGTTTCATTTATTCTTTTCCAGGGTGATATTTCTGTTGATGAGTTTGGTCTACCACAGATACCACAAAGTGCTAAATAAAGTGGAACATCTTGTACATCATCATCATCATGAGCAGCAGCATTAACATAAATCTCATCACTATCATGCTAATGTCTATCTCTTGTTTTACTTGTAGCATTTACTTTTTGAAATTTTTTTATTCTCAGAAATTGGTAGTACAAATGACTTAAAAATATTAGCATAGTGTACCTTCACCTATTTAGATATAGTTTGTTCCAAAATTCATGAACATCTTTACGATATATAAAATCATCCACTTGACAGAAATGATTGATTTTTACATTTTTATATAGGTAACAGTGGCGACTTTCCGAATATATTTTTTGCCCACCCAAACCTTTAGTTCCTGTAAGATTTTCATAATATGTTAATACTAAAATAACAGCGATGTTGATTTGGTAAACCTGTAGAAGTTTAGCAGTACGATTGTCAAGTTTTTCTATAATTAAGCATTTCCGTGCTCCACATGCAATTCATCACAAGTCAAAATTGGGAATCACATGGAATTAATCAGTTCACAATGTGTCCTAACGACTGTCATTGGTGTATGCCCATACAATTTATTTTCATTGATAGAAGTGGAAGGTATCATTTGTTCACTGTCACATTGCTTTTATAATATGTAATAGGGATACGCCTTTGCAAACATTCGCCACCATTTTGTGTATTACTGTAAATTCTAAACTTTGATGATCATTTTGTTGTGCTTATGCAAAATTATATAATAAAAAGTGTTTTTTGCATCAACCAAGCTACCTACCAATTAGTTGAACATGTATTCATAAGCACCAGAGTGGTTACCGGGGCCCAAATAGGTGGTGTAAAGAATAGAACCACTGTTACCTGCCATTCATGTCGTAAGAGGCGACTAAGGAGGTTTGACTGAAATCGGATGCATGTGTCTTAAACGTGTAGAAGTCTATGCATTTAGGGGCCTACCAAACCAATGTGCAACGTGTATACTTTTAGGCAAAGATCAAACATATCACAATGAGTGATTAAAATTAATCGTAAAGAACGAACTCAAAGAAAAAGAAGAAGTATTTGTAAGGTCATGAGGTATATGACTGCCTGCAAAAAATTACTTTTATCCATCCGGTAGGTTTCGTACAAATTAAACCTTAGTGTATCATGAATTTTGGAACAAACTATAGCAATTTTGATTGCACAGGAAATGTTAAAAAAGAAATTATGCTATGAATTGTCAAAGCAACATCAGCTTTTAAAATAAAAATAAAGTATGGAACTGCAAGTTATATAGTATTAAAACTAAATTAAGAATTTTCAATTCAAATATTGTATCAATCCTAACATATGCCAGCGAGAGTTGGAAAATGACTAAAGATATAGAAAGTTCAATGCATTTTGAAAATTGATGTCTGCGAAAAATAATGAAAATAAAATGGGATGAATTTAGAAGTAATGAAATCAGAGAAATGTCTGGTCAACCACTAGTAATAACTGTTATAAGGAGATGGAGATATTTTGGGCACACCTTAACTCTGTCCATGCTTTAAACCACACACTGTGCCACGGTGGAAGTCTGTCGCACGCTATTAGCCACACACTGCGCCATAGAGTTGCTTCCCTTATAAGAAGTCTTTCTTGTTTTACTTATACTACTTTTCAACCTTGTTATTCTATTGGGTTGTCCAGTTTTCTTCAATTTAGTATATAATAATATATATATGTTTATTTATTGACAGTGGTTGGACATTTAATTAAAAAGAATTTTTACTCCTGAATTAACTGCTTAAAAATTGAGAAATATTGCGGCGAAAGAGTTAACTCTTTCACGCTTTAACCACACTGCGCCATGGCGGAAGTCCGTTGCACGCTTTAAGCCGCACACTGGCCATAGAGTTGCTTCCCTTATAAGAAGTCTTTCTAGTTTTACTTCTTCTGTTTTACTTATAGTACTTTTTAACCTTGTTATTCTGTTAGGTTGTCCAGTTTACTTCAATTTAGTATATAATAATATATATATGTTTATTTATTGATAAGTAGTTGGGATCGTAATATTTTTTTTTTTTTTTACTTCCTTGAATTAACTGCTTAAAAATTGAGGAAATAAATGGCGTGGAAAGAGTTAAGAAGAAATGGACAAAAAATACCAAAGCAGGCATTGAAGTAGAATGCAAAGGGTTCAAGAAAGAGAGGACGACCTAGGGGGTCCCTGAAACAAACTTTGCTGAGAGCAAGAAATATCAGTCAACGTTCCAGATTAAGTAAATTGCCCCGGATAGATCGATATGGAGAAATTGCTTGCAGGCCCTATGTAACATATAACGGTATTTCCCTGTTTGCCCACTATGAATTGAGGCGTAGTCATGATGCCTAATATGCACTTCTGACTGATTTTTGAGTGAAGGCTTGCTTACCTTATCACCAGTGTCCCTCACCATTCAGGCGAGCCTTACTACGGCTTCAGTCCAATCTCACACCGTGAGCACACCAATAAATTTTGTCCCAAACTGACATTGAACCCGGAATATTCCCTGGCATGTTGATGCTTGCACAGAATGGTATCAACTTTGTTATCAGCGATCCCACTCATATTATGTTTACGCCGAGTGGTTACCGGGGCCCAAATTTGGGGTGTAAAGAATAGAACCACTGTTACCTGCCATGCATGTCGTAAGAGGCGACTAAGGAGGTTGGTTGAAATCGGATGCATATGTCCTAAACGTGTAGAAGACTATATATTTAGGGCCTACCAAACCAATGTGCAACGTATACACGTTCTTGGCAAAGATCAAACATATCACAAAAAGTGATTAAAATTGGTCGTAAAGAACGACGCAAAGAAGAAGAAGAAGAAGATATTATGTTTACTGGAACCTCATTTACTGGTGCTACTGTTGTGTCAGAGTTTCAGTCGATGCTTTGGAAAATTCAGAATATCAGGTTGTGGTTTAAGTGGATACCATGTCTTCTATTGAGACTTCCAGCTGCCTGTGTGTTGCCAGGGTCAAAGGGAGCAAAGAATAGCACCACTTCGACCTACAAGGTATGTCATAAGAAGTGACTGACGTAGTGGCTTAAGGAAGCTACCTTAGTAAATGAAAAGTGATTGCAGAAATCAGATGTGCTGGCCTTCTGTAGGTGCATAACTGGCACAACGTACAATCGCTCTTAGGCTCAGATCACATCCAAATCACAAGTGGTTGATATCGAGTGTTAAAAGAAGAAGAAGATCAGCGACAAAACTCAGATTAGGTTTACTGAAACCTCATTAATTGATGCTATTATTTAATGGAAAACACATTATGCATGAATTCAATACCAATGACATTGTGGAAATAAATACTCTAGTGCTATATTGAACCGATACTTATGTATGACACACTATGTGTGAATTCACTATCAATGACATTGCGGAATCAAATACTCTAGTGCTATATTGAACTGATACTTATGTATGACACACTATGTGTGAATTCACTATCAATGACATTGCGGAATCAAATACTCTAGTGCTATATTGAACTGATACTTATGTATGACACACTATGCAGAAATTCACTATCAATGACATTGCGGAATCAAATACTCTAGTGCTATATTGAACTGATACTTATGTATGACACACTATGTGTGAATTCACTATCAATGACATTGCGGAATCAAATACTCTAGTGCTATATTGATACTATGGCACATATTTGTTCACTATAAAGCTGATCAAATTAGGCTATATTGAACCATATTGATGGCAGAATCTTGGACAGTGAGCAAACAATCAATAAGAACATTGGAAGCCACAGAGATGTGGTTTCACAGAAAAATGCTGAAATTCATGGACAGCGAAGAAACAATGATGCTGTTAAAACAGAGACTGCGAACTTAATGAAACACGTACAACAGTAATATACAAATACTACAGTACTGCACGTTGAAACAGCTTTATCAGAACGGACAACAGGACAATCACAAATGACCAAATACCAGATCTAAGAAAATCTGGAAAAAACTGAGTATGGTCATTGATTTTGTCACCCCTTTGACGTTGAAAAGTGTCAAACTTGCTTATGGCACTGTTATGTATTGAAACTATAGATGTTAGTGTCCTGTTTTAAAACAGGCCAGCACACAAAGAAACCTTATTAAAGAAGTCAGCATATAATGCGAAGAGAAGGCTTAGAAAATGTTTCTCTTTCATTTTGTGGAATAATTAAAAACATTTACCTCAGTCTTGTCAAATAATTAAAAACAGATACATCTCATATTGTAAATATTCCTTGCAAATATCCCTTGCCTTAAAAACATTTCTTTCCTGGCAACACATTTGAAATGTGGTGGTGTTCCATAGCTTTCTTTCAAATCCTAGAGGGGATGCTTGAGTTAATGTGGCAAAGGATGCAATGCAATGACCTGAGCAATTTTCTAATTTGGATTAGATGTTATTGTGACTCTCTTATACCCTACAAGGAATGCTGAAAATAGAAGAATTAATTTCTTCACAGCAGATAGGAATAGATTTCCAACAACCTGCTGCCTTGCAGGTCGGCTGGGGAAAGCCAAAGGTTGACGGAGAGCGAACCCAGTAAATGCTGGCTAAAACCGGACACATCACCGAAGGATAGACACCAGAGCTCCAAATGGCGCTGAAGATGTGACAAAAACCCACCCATGCTAAGGCTGCATGAATCAGATTTCAACATGAATGAGGTTTATGGGGAAATCTGGTACATCATTCTAAGGGTGATCACGAGAGAGAAAGAGAGAGAGATCTCTAACATGTTTCACTACAGTGGAGATCATGTCAATTCTTGTTTCATTAGACAAATTTGTTACTTATCTTATATGGAGCGGAGACATGGAGAACAACTAAGGGGAACACCAAAAAGGGGCAGACATTCATCAATAGATGCCTGTGCAGGATACTCCATCTGCAATGGTAGGACAGGACCACAAACAGGGAACTGTGGGATAATAGAGCGGGACAACGGCAAGTGGAACAAGAGATAAGAAGTAGAAGATGGTGATGGATAGGACACGCACTGAGAAACCCCTAACAGCATCATGAGGAGGCTCGCCGATGGAATCCACAGGGAAAAGAGGTAAGGGAAGACCCAGGAACACCTGGAGACGGAATGCAAACAAATGGGGAGAGAGTGGAGAGAATCTGGAAAGTATTGGCCTTCGATAGGCAAGCTTTGAAGACCTTGGTTGCGGAGCTATGCTTCCCGAAGGGTGAAGAAGTGTAAGCGCATAGTGTTTACGCATTGTGTTTAATCAGCAAGCCACGGGTACCATCAGTATACATACTCTTCGATATCTGTTGGGATGAGACTGAGCACCTATGAGTCTGCCCGAAGTGCAATGACGTCAGTTTAGTAACCAATAACTATATCACCCACAAGCAGAAGATGGAAGTATGTAGGAGGCTTGATGAAGACCACTCATGCACTGCTCAGGAAGAAACTTAATATTGTTTTATCATTAAGTGCAGGTTAACTGAGAGTCTATTGTATAAACTGTATATTATTAATTAATCCAGTTAGTTCTTGGTTAGCAGAAACTATTCCTGGTAGACCCATAGGTTCTCAGTCTTGAAAGTCAGGATAAAGTTAAACCTGCTGCCTTGCAGGTCGGCCGGGGACAGACCAAGACTGACGGAGAGTGAACCCAGTAAATGCTGGCTAAAACCAGACACATCGCTGAAGGATAAGCACCAGAGCTCCAAATGGCGCTAAAGATGTGACGAAACACACCCACGCTAAGGATGCATGAATCAGATTTCCACATGAATAAGACAATTTATGGGGAAATCTGGTACATCAGTCTAAGCGTGATTGCAAGAGAGAGAGAGAGAGGATAAAATTAACACTAATGATTAAATCACTCAGATACACAATATTAAAGTTTTGTTGTCTTTAATCATTACAATATTTACATTACAAAAAACATACAAATACGTTCAGTTTCATTGTTTTAACAATACAACAACAAGATTAGCATATCTAATTATAGATTATTGAAAAATTAAAAAATTTAAAAAAATTTGCTTAACATTTATGCCAAAGACTTATTTACAGCACCATTTTTCGTTATCAATTTTTATGAGAACTATTATTATAGCACTCTGTACATTAGGAGGAACATCTATACTTTAGGAGGAACATGTGTACTTTAGGAGGAACATGTGTACATTAGGAGGGACATCTGTACTTTATGAGGAACATCTGTACATTAGGAGGAACGTCTGTACTTTAGGAGGAACGTCTGTACTGTAGGAGGAACATCTGTACTTTAGGAGGAACATCTGTACTTTAGGAGGAATGTCTAGTCGAATGGATTAGAGCGGGCTCCCATGCTGGAGACCCGTGGTCAGTTCACAGTAAAGCCAAGGAGTTTTTCTGTTGTTGGCATAATGAAAAATCCTAACTTGACCTGTTTCGTAGAGACTGCACTAGCCATGCGGCCATTACATTCCTCAGTCTCTCGACCTACACAACTCTAAAAAGCTGTACTACAGGCAGTAAGAGAGCCGCGTAGCGTAGTTGTTAGTAAACTCGCTTCTCAAGGCTGGTGGTCTGGGTTCAGCTCCCGCAGTGCGCGTGGAATTTTCCCGACCACGACGGCTCTCAGGTCGACCCAGCCTCAACTGGGTACCAGACATGCTATGGGAAAGTAAAGACGGCCGGCGTGATGCTGACCACATCACCCATCGTGTGACGATGGTCAATGAAAAATACAGGCCTAACACTGTATTGACCTATATACCACGAGGTATGAAAGGGTTCGTTTACTTTTACTTACATGCAGTGGGGACTGCCTAGAGTAGTTGATAGTAGCTCGGCCTGCTAGCTGTGAGACGCCTCATAGCTCGGGTTCGAACCTACTGTCCGGCATTTGTTCGAGTCCCTGGTCTTACTCAGGACGATAACATGAGTACCTCTGAAGTCGGAGAAAATCTGCCTGTATGGCGAGGGAATACTAATTACGAGTACATTGAGCACACGGCTGCCAGTGTAAGTAATTTACAATGTCACGCTGCTGCCATTGTAAGAAATTGGAAAAACAGATTTTCACGCAAAAATCAGTTTCAGAGATGAAACTTCGTCTGAGTTGAAAGCGGACGAAAAAAAAAAAAAACTTACATGCAGTAATGACAGTTTACTCTGTACATGACCATAGTTTCTCTGAGAGGCGGAGATCAGAGTAACCTATGGATATGTCCAAACTGCTATGATGATAGTCCTCATATAACTGATTATTGTTATAAGCATTACTACTCTGTTTAATGGTCTCTGTGAAGGTCTCTGTGGCAAAAGTGGTTAAGCCATTTACCTTGCCTTCTAAAGGTTGTGGGTACGAATCAGAATATCTTTGTTTAGTTCGTTCGAGCAGACTCTTTCAGTGCTTTGAGCCTGTCATTCCAGTTCATTGCATTACCTTATTCTATCATTGTGTTGTTAGTCAGCCTCTTCTTCTTTGCGTTCGTTCTTTACGACCAATTTTAATCACTCTTTGTGATATGTTTGATCTTTGCCAAGAACGTGTATACGTTGCACATTGGTTTGTAGGCCCCTAAACGCATAGACATCTACACGTTTAGGACACATACATCCAATTTCAGCCAAACCTCCTTAGTCGCTCTTACGACATGCATGGCAGGTAACCGTGGTTCTATTCTTTACACCCCAAATTTGGGCCCACTGGCGAAAGACTGCATTAAAACTATGTAGCACTGGCGAAATACTGCATTAAAACTATGTAGCACTGACGAAAGACTGCATTAAAACTATGTAGCACTGACAAAAACATAATTACAAAGTACTGTAGTTTTACAGAAAAAATACACAGCAACGTTTCGACCAAAAGGTCTTTATTAAAGGTCTATAATAATGATATAAATACAATAATATAAAGGCCTTTTGGTCGAAACGTTGATGTGTATTGTTTTTGTATTTTGTAAAGCTACAGTACTTTGTTCTTACGTGTTTCGATTATAATTCTACGAGCACAAATTAGATGTCGACTTGCTAGCCCTTGAGAGATGAAGTGGCTACGCAGAATGCTGGTGGTAACAAGAAGAGACCGGTTGAGAACTGAAGACATCAGGAAAAAGTGGGTACAACATCAGTACTGAACTTCATCAAGAAACGAATTAAATGGTTCGGCCATATAAGCAGATTACCAACAGACAGTGCACCTCAAAGAGCAATGTTGCTCCGTTACAATGGATACAAAGTAAAAGGCCGGCCACGGAAAAGATGGACCTAAGATATAACAGAGGAGACGAAAGACACTTTATGAATCGCACACAAGGGTTCGTTCTAGAAATCTCTTCTTATCCTGACGCTGTGAGACAAAACAGGATTGAAGTCAATTAAAGTAAAAAGAAACACAGAACTGATAAACTATTGTAAATGTTAGTGAAAAGTTGCAGACGTATCCTCCATCATTGGGTATTTAAAGGACTAGACTTGATAGAGAGTAAACCTTGACCACAAATCCGTAGGAAGGACCTAAGGCAGTTGATGGTTATATGTGTATTCATTCCATCTTCTGGCAAACCCTGCTTGATTCCAAACGTTTGGACTTTGTCTTTCCTTTGGAATAAACAGTAGGGAAGAGGAGGTTTAGGAAATGGAAGACACATTCCCAAATGTAAGCTGCCCAGGCAAGACACATTCCCCATATCCCGCTGCCCAGGCAAGACACATTCTCCATATTAGAATGCCCAGGAAGACACATTCCATATTAGCTGCCAGGCAAGGCACATTCCCCATATTAGCTGCCCAGGCAAGGCACATTCCCCCTATAGCTGCCCAGGCAAGGCACAAATGAAGAGGAAATTACCTGCTTTCAGTCCGACACAACACGGAAAGAAACAGTGGAAGAGAGACTTAGGGATCAGCTGAAAGACAAGAGAACACTCAGAAGTTGTCACAGTGAAACACTTACCAATTGACCGTCTGTAAAGACGAAAAAGGCCATATAGACATGATATATTTGCATCAACATTTATGTTTCACACACACACATACACACATACAAACGACAATAACCATCATCATCAAATAGCTTGTTCAGAGCAGCTTTGCCAATCTTATCAGTTTTTGGAATTTCTCTTTTTCATAGGCCAGATGTCCTCTCTGCAGCCGTCATGTTCAAATCATCAGTTACATCTTGAATTCCTATTCTTCTCTTTGCCGGTATGCCTCCTTCCATGGTGGTCTTCTCAAACCATTCATGTCTTTTTATATCTCCAAAATCGCCCGAGTGGTTGCCGGGGCCCAAGTTTGGGGTGTAAAGAATAGAACCACTGTTACCTGCCACGCATGTCGTAAGAGGCGACTCAGGAGGTTTGGCTGAAATCGAATGCATGTGTCCGCCAGGAATGCTAGCCCGAAACAAATGCTTGCAGAAAACGGATGCCCAGGCCGTAAGGCGCATAACATGGTGCAACGACCCCTTACAATGAGGAATGGGATAACGGATTCTGGTCGCCAATCTGCCTCGGAGATATAGCCATGCAGTAAGAATGTCAGACCTACCATCACGAGAGTGGCCAAAACTTAACTGCGGGAAGAGGTCGGCACAAACGGGAAGCAGAAATCATAGGAATTATATTCTACAGAGCTGCCTCCAGTATGCAGACTTGAGAAGAAGGAGGTGGCCCACTTACACTAGCGTCCAAGACAAACTGTATGTCATGGCTGATAATCTGAGGCAGACGGTTGCCTTTATTAGAGAATCCGAAATCCCAATCTAGTGAGAACGCAGAATAAGACGATATCTCCAAAATACTTCAATTTCATAATTCTTATCTGTAGCACCAGCCAATTTTCTTTGATTTTAAGTTAGTTCTGAACAGATCTTTTTGTTCTTGTCTCTGTTCATCATGTACGTATAACTCTTCTGTAACACTTATATTCAAAAGCACATATGTTTTTCCACTGCCTTGTTAAATGCCCATGCTTCACGCCCATACGTTGCTACTGGGAATATGTTTGTTCTTAATATTCTGATCTTTATGTAACTACGAGTACAATAAACTCCATGACATTTTGGAACTGGTCCACGGATGTTCATTGTCGTTAAACAACAGATGACAAAGATTATGAATGTCAGTGAATATATTAACTTGTTGCTGATATCCACGTTTCTCATCTGCTCGCTTGTCGTTTAACAACAGATGACAAAGATTATCCACGTCAGTGAATATATTAACTTATTGCAGATGTCCACGTTTCTCATCTGCTCATTCTCATGACTCATTGTAGAAACTTTTAACATATCCACACTGTCACCCTTCTCCGCTGTTGTTTGTTTTAATTTGAGTGTCTCTACTGTGCCACATCTTACTTTGTTCATGTTATCCTAGAAATCATCAACATGATCTTGATAATATATTTGTTTATATTTAATATTGTGGTTCGTGAGGTAACTTGCCGAAAAATTGAAACTGTCAGAATGGTTTTATTAGATGGCTTGTCGTATTAAGGAGTTCATATATTTCTAAATCCATCTTTTCATGCTATTTCTTGAACATTAGGTGACTCCACGTTCAATCCATTGGTTATTTTCTTCCTCCCCGATAGAGACTCCTTCATAAAGACTCTACTTTTGTAGTACAGGTAAGCTGGTTGAACCAATGAGAGTATTCCTATGATGCCAACAAACCCAAAGACCTGCAAATGGAGAAAACAGAACCGGTTTTTATATCAGAATAGACTTCATGTTTTTAAGAACTAACTGACTTCTTCTTTTCTTAACTCTTTGAGACTTTTAATCCGATGTACCGGCTTAGGCCATCTTTAAAATGTCACTAAGCCGATATGTCGGCTTTTGTGTGTCTGTTGAAGTAAACGAAAGTTGCTTCCTATTGTAGTAGGGTCCCCTCCATGACCCTACTTATTGAAGGTTTGGTAATGATGTTAGTGATAGTGTTCAACGATGTTACAAAGCACGAACTCAAGTTGGTAGACTTCATACAAGTTTTTATTCATGATACTTATGGTCAGACAAAACACGTCTGTCAGGTTTCCCTGTCGTCTCCTGTTTTTTTTTCTAATTTTCTCTAGCAACCGTTCTCTCAATCGTCATTTCTAGCTACACAAAACGTCATTGTCTCGTAGTTATGTGTTGCACTTCTACTTAGAGAGTGGCAAAACACGTAATTACAAAGTACGCGTAATTATATATATATATACTGAATACTTAGAGAGTGCAACACATAGTCTCAACTATATATATCTAATTATACTATCTAACCATCTGGCTAACTGTCCATTCTTCCCTGCCTACCTGGGGTTGATACAACTATGACTCTATTAACGTTACTGATTTTGATATATAATATGCCACACTTAAAAAAAATTATACTAGTCTTATAAGGGCTAAACTATTGGACATTGAATGTTAAATTTGCATTGCAGAATCAATGCGTCCAGAGCTCAAAATAATTACGAAGTGAAAGGGTTAGCTCCCCTTGAAGCATACGTCATCAACACCTTTCCCACAACCAGATCTGTCTTGAGCAAGCCAGCTTAGTTCATTCCTGGTCTTTCTCTTCTCTTTCTCTGTTTACAGTTCGTCTTCATGTCTTTAGGTCGCCCCCTGCCTCTCTTACCTCTCGGCAGAATGACTATGGAGGTTATGGCGGTGACAAAATTCCTGGAGTGGCTACAGGCGCAAACATTCACCCATGCATGCATGCTCAGCGACTCTTTGATCATGATACAGAAGATCAAGACCGGTTATGTAAGAACATTTGGTGCAGTGGATGCAATTAATACAAAATGCAACAATCTAGACACCTTTGTCCCAGGTCATTCTGGGGGAAGGGCAATGAGAGAGTGGGTGCACTGGCGGGCAATGCTACGATCGAGAATGAGTCTTCTATGGACACAAGCGACATCATCAACGCTCTAAGAGAAAACATACGCTCTGAAGATTTCAACGAAGAAGATAAAGGGTATTTTCTATCTCCGTTGCGTTAGTTATGCATACCGATAGGTGCGACAAGACGGGAAAACCACCAAAGAAACCCAAGTGGATACATCAGTCAACACAGAACGGAAGTTTTAGCCTAAACACATTGAAATACATGCTTGGGAGGAGATCGGATCAATTATGGATGTGTCCGATGAAAATGATCCTCACATGAACAATGAACGGCTGTAAGCTTTACAGCAATGGAAAAACATGTGTTGTTGAATATACGTGTTACAGAAGAGAATATATCCCTATATCATGGATAGAGAAGAGAACAAATAGATACATTCAGAAAGAATTCAAAATCAAAGAAAACTGGCTGATGCTACAAATTAGAATGAGAAAGCTGAAGTATGTTGGACATACAGTTATTGGTTACTAAACTGACAAGACACAGAGAAAACGAGCTGCGCGAAAAAATAGAACACACAACACCCACATGTCTAACCTTGATAATGTATGCTCCACCTGTGGTAGGGGATTGTGTTTCTAGGATTGGACTATACAGTCACCTCCCCACACACCAGAGAGGTGTAGCAGCACACGTCTGAAGCTGTTGCCATCATCGCTTGCGATGGACGGCTATTACTATTAGATCAATCGGCAATCCAGATACAGAGCTCGAGGAAGACCACGCGCCAGATGGATAGATAATATCACTGATATCCTGTGACATCAACGACTAACAGATGTAAAACACCTGGCACAGGATAGTTAACTGAAACTCCCCACTTCGCTTCACAGCTTATGTGGATAAGACAAGACATAGCTTAAGGTGCCAAATGTTGACCCTCAACAGAGAAGCGTGGACCATGAAACTTACGGCAAGCGGTTCGGACTACAGATTTCCTGACCACATATCATTACTTGACGATTTCAACTTCAAGTTACCCTGAAGTCAGAGAAAGCCCGCTTGCATGGCGAGGAACACCAATAAAACGGTAAGTAAGCTTTCACGCAAAAAGCAGTCAGAAACGCCATACCAGGCGCAATGGCTACGCCTGAATTCGTAACGGGCGAAAGCAGAAGTAGAAGAAGTAGAAGACATAGCTTGTAATTAATATTTACGCCCGAGTGATTACCGGGGTCCAAATTAGGGATGTAAAGAATAGCACCACTGTTACCTGCCACGCATGTTGTAAGAGGCGAATAAGGAGGTTGGCTGAAATCGGATGCACATGTCCTAAATGTATAGAAGTCTATGCGTTTAGGAGCCTACCAAACTAATGTGCAACGTATACACGTTCTTGGCAAAGATCAAACATATCACAAAGAGTGATTAAAATTGGTCGTAAAGAACGAACGCAAAGAAGAAGAAGAAGATTAATATTTACCTCGACCCATGCCTGGTTACGGTACTGTACCCACAGGAATAAAGGGTACTGTACGTAACTGATGCCACCTGAGAGAACAGACATGATGCCACACAAAATTCCAAAGTATTGTGTCGGGTACCTGAGGATAGAGAAATGATCACATTTAAATACAATTTGAATTTGGTGTTTCATTTATTCTAACCAGTGGCGGCTCGTGCTAATTTTGTTGGTGGGTCAGACATCTTTTTGTGTGGAAAATCATGGTATTGGGTTAGGTTATATTTTAATTTATACACGTTACACATTATTTTTGGTGGGCTCGGCCCAACGGCCTAATGACGAGCCGCCACTGATTATAACTCTTCTCTCTGTCTCCCCTTGCTTTTTCTTTCTCTCTCTTGAGAGTGATTGCTACTTAAATAGATTCATTCTAATTGAACAGCATGTATGCGCTTCTTCTTCTTCTTTTGTCATCACACTGTTACAGGGTTGTTGCTCAGTGTCGTGGTTTTCTGTTTTTGTCTTGCGCTGTTCTGGTGGCTTGGGGGATTGTTATTTTTGCTCTTTCACAGGACTCTGCTATGCTATCCAACCAACGTTTTCGTGGTCTGCCTCTCGCCTTCTTTCCTGATATTCTGTTAATACACATACATCTATCAAATCCGACAAACGAACATGCTTGAATTCCTTCACATTCTCCCAAATCTCTTTGGCTAAGTGGCTAATCTTTGCCTTGAGCTTCTAAAGTCGTGGGTTCGAATCCTCATAGGCAGAGACACAAAAGTATCACTCAATTCGATCTTGTAGCCTTATCTCTACCTGAAACAGCCATCTGTGAGTGAGGGTTCAATTCCGCGGGCTGGCAGAAAAGCCACAGGTTTCCCAGATTTACGGTGTTCGTGGCACCGAACCGAAGGGTTACAATGTTCATGGCACCGAGCCGAAGAGCTGAAAGCTCAAGTGCTTCTGGATCGGGAAAAGAAAAAAATCTCTTCCTGAAATACGTCTTATTCATTGCTTTGTGCTCCGCTTGAAAAGTTCACTCCATGTGCTCCCAGATTCATCCCAGACTTTCATTTATTCCGCTGACTGTGGTGCTCACTGTATTACATATCTTGGCTGCTTTTCTGTTCTCTTCTTGTAGGCTTGTACAATCCATCTATTTTGTATCTCTTTTTTATATCTTCTAAACTAGTAATGTCTTGAAGACTGATATTGCTAATCGTATCGTCCCAGGTATATTCAAGTATTCTTTATTATTCTTCTTTTTTCTTCTTCTTCGAACGCTCCATATCGAACACTTGTTTACCACTCTGTGTGATTTGCATGTGATCTGAGCCTAAGAGCGATTGTACGTTGTGCCAGTTATGCACCTACAAGTAGGCCAGCACATCAGATTTCTACGATGCTTTTATTTACTAGGTAGCATCCTAGGTTCTACATCAGTCGCCTCTTACGACATGCCTTGTAGGTTGCAGTGGTACAATTTTTTGCTTTCCTTGCAGGTTCCGGCACACCACAGGCGTATCTTGCAATGATTCCGCTCAGTCTTCAAAATGTGTGTCCTATCTATCGCCAGCGTCTCTTCCTTGGCTCTTTCTCCTCTGGTATCTGCTTAGTTATTTCTTTGAGTAGATCGTTCGTAATTTTTTCATACCATCTCAGTCCTTCTATTCTACGTAAATATTCATTCACGAAGGTCTGTAGTTTTCAGGTGGTGTCTTTTGTTGTCCACCATGTTTCCGAACCATAGTTCTTCTTATTCTTCTGCGTTCTCACTAGAATGGGATCTCGGATTCTCTAATAAAGGCAGCCGTCTGCCTCAGAAGATCAGCCACGCCATACAGTTTGTTTTGGACGATAGTGTAAGTGGGCCACCTCTTTCTTCTCAAGTTTGCATACTGGGGGCAGTTCTGTAGGATATAATTCCTATAATTTCTGCTTCCCCGTTTGTGCCGACCTCTTCCCGCAGTAAGTTTTGGACACCCTCATTATGGTAGGTCTGACATTCTTACTGCGTGGCTAAATCTCCGAGACAGATTGGCGACCGTAGAATCCGTTATTCCATTCCTCATTGTGAGGGGCTGTTGCACCATGTTATACTCCTTACGGCCTTGTGCATCCGTTTTCTGCAAGCATTTGTTTCGGGTTAGCATTCCCTAGCGGACACGCGCATCCGATTTCAGTCTAGTCTCCTTAGTTCCCGCTTACGACCTGCGTGGCAGGTAACAGTGGTTCTATTTTTACACCCCAAATTTGGGCCCCAGTAACCACTCGGGCCCGAACCATACAACAGCACTGACTTCAAATTTTATTCAAATATATATATATATGTATATATATAACCAGTGGCGGCTCGTCATTAAGGGCCATTGAGGCCGGGACCCACCAAAAATAAGGTGTAACGTGTATTTATTATTGTATACGTTAAAATATAATCTAGACGAAACCATGATTTTCGAGAAAATTTTTGTCTAGCCCATCCAACAAAAATGATCACGATCCTCCACTGTATATAACATCCGAATACTCATTTTATAATACATATAGTACTTACATTATACGTAGGAAGGCTGTACCACAACTGTACAGACCCGTTCTAAATACAACCAGGATTATACTGGTGCCAATAACCGCATTGTTATTACACGTCATGATTAGACCACATAAAAGAACTCCCAAGAGACTGGTTAATGCCAAGGACACAGTGGAAGTGTGTAATATCCGAACTTCTGCTGGTGTCGTATCTGTCAAGGTGTTAGGATAAAACAATAAAGACATGTAAATACGAATTTTGGATATTTAACTATATTGTTAAAGCAGTTCTGTTGTATGTGTCAGAAACATGGAGAACGACTTAAATAATAACGTATAAATTGCAAACATTCATTAACTGGTGTCTGCTCAAAATAAAGGGACTGAGATGGTATGATAGGGTCACAATGAGGAACTTATGGAGAGAACAAGACAGGGTTCCTGTGAACCAAAAGGTAAAAAAAACCATCTGGCTAGGACACACTTTGAGAAAATCAGATGGAAAATAACAAGAGAGGTCCTGTTCTGGAACCCACAGGAACAAAGAAAGAGAGGGAGGTCTAGAAAGATATGGAGACGAGATTTGGAAGCAGAGATCAACAATATAAGGAAGAGCTGGAAGAAGCTGTAGGAGATAGCTAGAGAGAGAAAGATATGGAGACGAGATTTGGAAGCAGAGATCAACAATATAAGGAAGAGCTGGAAGAAGCTGTAGGAGATAGCTAGAGAGAGAAGATATGGAAGAGATTGTGAGCGAGATCTATACAGAAGAGCTGGAAAAGCTGGAGAAGCAGAGAGAGAGATAGGAGAGAGATTGAGAGAGAAACAATGATAAAAGAGCTAGGCGAAGTCTATAGAAAGTGAGAAAAAGCATGAGAGAGAGATTTAAGAGAGATCAAAATGAAGTAGCTAAAAGCGTAGGAGTAGCTAGGGAAAATTCAGATTTTACAAAACCCAAAAAGGAAGAGCTGGGCTTTGGAGTCTACGAGCGAGAGTATGGAGATCGTAATTTCGGCGAGTCCAAACAATACTAAGGAAGAGCTGGAAGAAGCTGTAGGAGATAGCTAGAGAGAGAAAGATATGGAGACGAGATTTGGAAGCAGAGATCAACAATATAAGGAAGAGCTGGAAGGAGCTGTAGGAGATAGCTAGAGAGAGAAAGATATGGAGACGAGATTTGGAAGCAGAGATCAACAATATAAGGAAGAGCTGGAAGAAGCTGTAGGAGATAGCTAGAGAGAGGAAGATTTGACCTGAATTGGTCGAGGTCTATACCACAATCAGGGTTAAAAAGCATGAGAGAGAGAGAGAGAGATAGAGAGAGAAACGAATTGTTACTAAAAAAGTTAGCAGGCGAAGATCTATACCACAATCGGGGTTAAAAAGGCATGAGAGAGAGAGAGATAGAGATAGAGAGAGAAACGAATTGTTACTAAAAAAGGTAGCAGGCGAAGAATTCATTTTTTTTCCGATCCAGAAGCGCTTGAGCTTTGAGCTCTTCGGCACGGTGTCATGGACATCGTAACCCTTCGGTTCGGTGCCACGAATACCCTAAATCTGGAGAACCTATGGCTTTTATGACAGCCTGCGGAATTGAACCGCACTGACAGGGGGCTTGTCACTCGTCGTCCAACGCGCTACGAACACGCTGAGCAGGTGGGTAAGAATTGATTTCATTACCCCTGGTTTCGCTATATGTTTCAGCATGTCTCCGCAACAATAGTAGGTCCATCAGCAGAGAGTACTGACGAAGTACCACTTAAGTAACAATCCTAGATTCATTCGGAAAAAAACACACTTGTGAACCGAACGACGCTGTTTGGATTCGAGCCCACGATCTTCAGAACGCAAGACTTGACCACTTAGCACAAGAAACGCCCAAGTTGTTACTCTGTTTACGTTCAATAATTAATTTTTCACATGTATATGTATTTGTTATAGAACGGCAGTAGCGTAGTTGTTAGTGAATTCTCTTCTTAGGTTGGTGGTCCGGGTTCAATTTCACAGTGGACTTGGCATTTTTTTTCGACCGTAACGGCTCTCAGGTCAACCCAGCCTCAATTGGGTACCAATAAAAACACTGGGAAGTAAAGGCGGCCGGCGTGATGTTGACCACACCACCCATCGTGTGCCGACGATCAATTAAAATTCGGAAAAAACACCGTATTACCCCACATACCACATGGTATAAGAATTTGTTCTATACTTTTTGTTTTTTAACTTATGTACATTTATTGGTATGCTCTAGTCCAGCGTTTCCCAAAGTGGGGGTACCGCCCCTGTGGGCGCTGAAGCCTTCCAGGGGGCGATGGTGGGTTCAGAAGCATTTGGGGGGAGTTTTTTCTTGATTTTGCTATTGAATAATCATTAAAAATTTGAATTCTGCATTTTAATTCATCATATGCCCATCTTACACAATCCATTTTTATATCAATTTTCTATATCATGTATATAATCATTTGAAAACTGACCATGCATTACAGAGATATATATCAATTGTCTATGTCAAAGAGAAAATAGAGCATGTATATATGTGGGAGGGGCGTTGGCAAATTGTTATAATGTGGAGGGGGCGTTACAAAGTTTATGTCGTGGAAAGTGGGCGGTGGACCGAAAAAGTTTGGGAATCTATGCTCTAGTCGAACTAAAGTTTGGCTATTTAGTTAGGTCAGTTCAGATATGTAAGTTATCGAGGAAGGGAACAAATCATTTAAAATGCTTATCTACTAAACTAAAGGTTGGCTATTTGGCTAAATCAATTAAGTGTTGGCAGTGAGAGCGCAGTCGTAAGCAAATAAGAGATCTCTGATGGTATCAGAGTTTACTTTTGTTTTTGCATGAAGTCTCTTTGGGTCGAAAAGTTTTCCATCTGTACGATACTTGTTGTCGACACATATGTCTCCATCTCTGAATGTATCGGTCAGCATGGCAGAAAACATAATGCTAAACAGAGTTGGTGGAATCACACAGCCTTGTTTGACTACGTTCAGGACGGGAAAAGGCTCTGATAGCTCGCCTTGGTCCTGCACTCTGGCGTGCATCCCCTCATGTAGTTGTTGCACAATCTTGATGAATTTTCCAGTACAGCCATATTTAGCCATGATCTTCCAGAGACCTTCTCTACTGACCGTATCAAACGCCTTGGTCAAGTCGATGAACGCTGGGTATAGGTCCCGATGTTGTTCTTGACATTTTTCTTGCAGTTGCCTTGCCGCAAATACCATGTCTGTGATCCCACGATCTTTACGGAATCCACACTGGCTTCCAGGCAAGAGTCCTCTGTCAAGATGAACCGTGAGGCGGTTCAAAAGGATTCTGGCAAACATCTTCCCTGCATTAGATAGTAGGGAGATGCCTCGATGATTGTTACATTCATGTCTGTTTCCTTTTCGTTTATATAGGTGAATAATGGACGCATCTTTCATTTCTTGTGGGATGATTTCACTCTGCCATATTTGTTGGAAGATAATATGGAGCTTCTCAATGAGAATTGTACCGCCCTCTTTGTAGATCTCTGCAGGAAATGAATCAGCACCGGGAGCCTTGCCGCTAGAAATCTGAGAAATAGCTCTTCTTGTCTCATCTAGAGTTGGAGTTTCATTTAATGCGTTATTTATGGATTGAGTGGCGGTTTATGGCTATGTCATTTATAGGATTTGAGGCAGGCGGTTTATGGTTATGTCATTTTAGGATTTGAGGCAGAGGTTTATGGTTATGTCATTTATAGGGATTTGAGGTAGGAGATTTATGGTTATGCATTATAGAGGATGATTGATTTAATATGATGCTGAAATGCTCACTCCAGCGAAGAAGAATTGCTTCCCTATCTGTCAGCAGTGTGGTTCCATCTGAACTAAGGAGAGGGAATGGTGATGTTGGACCATAGACCGTTTTAAGTGCATGATAAAAGTTCTTCAGGTCATGTCTATCTGCAAAGTTCTGAATCTCTTCTGCCTTTCTACTCAGCCATGATTCACGCATCTGGCGTAGTTTGCACTGGATGGATCTGCGCAAGTTGTTAAATGCGGTTTTCTTTGATGACGATTTAGGATCATTTTGAAGAGCCATCATTTGTTTTATTTCCACAGAGTTTTCGTTGAACCAATCGTTATGTTTCTTAGTTTCGGTGCCCAGGATCTCTGTAGCAGTGTCATATATAGATTCTCTTAGAGTTGTCCAGTTTGTATCAACATTTTGATTATCCAGCGGAATTGACTGGAGACAGTCTTCTAGTTTGTCCACCAGCTTTTGCCTGGTGTTAACATTCTTGAGTTTGATGACATCTAATCTTTTGTGAGTTGTCTTCCCCTGGGGACTCCTGGCGGGTTTGATATGCATATTTAGCTTAGACACAATAAGACGATGGTCGGTCCAGCATTCGGCACCACACATAGACTTTGTGACACGCACATCCTGCCTATCTCTTTTACTAACAATTACATAGTCGATAAGGTGCCAGTGCCTAGAGCTGGGGTGTATCCAGGATGTCCGATTGCGGGTAGGTAAACGAAAAATTGTATTTGTGACAAGTAGCTCGTGCTCTGTGCAGGTCTGAAGAAGGAGGAGCCCATTACTGTTGCTGCGGCCAACATCATACTTTCCAATCGTATTACTAACTAATTACTACTGCTGCGACTACTACTACTACTTATACTACTACTACTACTACTACTACTACTACTACTTCTACTACTACTACTACTACTACCATCCAGCATTTGGAAGAGTGAAGGAGAAAAATGATTCTAAACGCTGAAAGGATCAAAAGGATGCCTCACTATGCACTGCTGGAAAAAATGACAGATAGAACACAAAAACAGACTAAACCACCAAGCAAAAGAAATAGGAAAGTCACACTCAAAACAATTAAGTCGTAACTTCATATCAGAAGAACTATTTATTGACCAATGTGAACTACAGGGTGTTCAAGATAATAGCAGCCTTTGAATGGAGTCAATCTGGCATATATGTATGAAAATGAGAAGGTTCAGTTATGACGTAGAATAGGTCAAGGTTATGTGACGGTATGTAATTGTAGTGCGGGAAGGGGCGATGAACAAATGTGACGTAAAACGAGCTAGTCAGAACCGGTTTAAATACTACATAAACATAACGCGATAGATTATCTGGCAACTTTCGATTTATCAATGGGGCTGCTTTAATCTTGAACACCCTGTAGAATCGGTAACACTAAATTTGTCAACCTCCATCCATGAATTGTCAAGCAAAAACTCCTAATCTAATCTCGTGAAGAAAGAAATAACAATGGCCCATCTACATTACATGTTTCCAAATGGACAAGCTGGACAAGAATTTACACAGATCGACATTGGAGGCTAAAGAAGAAGTGACGTCATGGCTACGTTGAAACTCACAGCGAGCGAACAGATAAAAGCATGAGGATGTTAACACAGTACAAAGTCTCACCATTAGGTCTAGGTCTTTTCAATAGATCCATTGCCACACCGAAAGCAAGAGCAAGTATTGGACTTCCCAACATGGTATAGAATAGTACATCAGTTAGCTCACTCACTGGGGATAGAAAACAGTAATGTTTATTTTTTTAAAACCCAGTTTTCATATCACGTGGTTGGTATGAGTTACCTCTCACTGCTTCCCTTTGACCAATCAGATTTGATACCATACTACAGTATAACTTCAGTTGTACTCTTTAACTCTTTCCACACCGTAAATTGGGGATCTCTATGGCGAAGTGGTTAAGACGTTTGCCTGACGTTCTGAAGGTTGTAGGTTCAAATCTGAATGTTTTGTAATATTTGCGCTTTGTGCAACACTCTTGGCAGGTGGCTTGACATTTCTGCCAAGAGGTACGGGGCCATATTGGGAAACCCTGGCAATAAAGTCAGTCCGTCGCATTTAGACCATTTCTAAACACCGTAAATGTTGCCGGGTGGCGTCTGTGGCTTAGGGGATAGTGACTCGGTCTATTAACCCCGACGTTCTGAGTTCGAATCACGCTGCGGACAGTTTGGTTGCAAATTGTTTCGCGTGTATTCTTACAAAAGAACGATGACACCACTCGTTCAGAAAGCAATGGCAAACTACTGAACGTAATAATGCCTAGAAAAATCACAAACAGCGTTAAAAGGTTGGGGTTGATTCGCAAAGTCCTGTAAAGGATATGCAATTAATGTTTTTAATGTTGCCGAGTATTGACGGCAATTGTTCTATTGTATCAGTATTTTTATCGTGCTAAGCTTTCGTATTTAACCTGTTTGTCTTAAGCATTCCATTAATATCTATATCAGTTATCAGTTATATGAGGACTATCATCATAGCGCTCCGAACATGTCCATAGGTGCTCCGATCTCCGCCTCAGCAAATTCAGCAGCGTCCAGCGACCCAACACGCCAGTTCGATGTTGATTAATCAATCTCTTTGCATATTTAGTATGTCGTTCTTTTCGGGCTGCACCAATATTGACACCCATCTCTTTCAATCTGGTCAGAGAGTGGGATTCACAGCCCTGAAACTCCTCTGTTCGGAAAGAGTCTCTCAACGCGTGAAGAATGCCATTTCGATCCATTGCACCTCCCTCTGATATTGTAGCCAAGCCAGCCAATCTATTAGCTTGTTCATTACAATTAACTCCTGCGTGCCCAGGGACAAAAATGAAGGTGATTTCTCTGATCATTGTCTGTACCAGTAACTCCACCCAGTTGTGTCTCACCATTCCTGATTCGACTTTACGAATATATATATATAATCAACATCATCAACATCAGGTTCCGTGTCGACTGGCGCAGGCGATTATGAATCTCCACAATCTCTGTTCCTTGGTATTTGCTATCATCTCAGATGTTGACTCTCTTCCTTGTCATGAAGTCAGGCTGTCTTACATTTTTTCTCTCTTTCTCTGTCTCGTCTTCCTTCGATTTTACTGGTTGTCTCAATGTGTTCTAAACATCCCCTCCTCATCACACATCCGAAAAATGATGATTGCATATTTCTTATATTGATGATAAGCTTTCTCTGTGTCTTGATCTCATTCAACACCTCCAACATTAGTCTATATATATGGCCCTTTTCATCTTTACAGACGGTCAGTAGGCAAGTGTTTTACTGTGACAACTTCTGAGTTTTCGCTTTTCTCTCTTGTCGTTCAGCTCGTACATAAGTCTCTTCTCAAAAGACTCTGCGCCCTTCCGTAGTTTGGCTTTCCACACAACTCTGTCATCAGCTAGTCCCTCCCATGTGCTGGGATCTATAGAAAAGTTTTTCATTGAGGTTTTGCAGACATCTTTATATCTGAGCAGTGGTCTGCCCTGGTGCCTCTTCCTCCGAAAGTTCACAGAACAACATTTGTTTTGGTATGCGATATATATATATATAATACTAAAAAAAAATATATGTAGCACTAAATTTTTTTCCCGATCCAGAAGCACTTGAGCTTTGAGCTCTTCGGCTCGGTGCCATGTACATCGTAACCCTTCGGTTCGGTGACACTAACACCGTAAATCTCGAGAGCCTGTAGCTTTTCTGCCAGTCCACGGAATTGAACTGCACTCACAGGAGGCTTGTCACCCGTCGTCCAACGCACTACGAACACGCTGGGCAGGCGGGTCTGTAACACTAAATAAGATGGACTAACTCGGTTGAGAAATCGGAAATTGCTATTTTTGTTTGTTTGTTATGTAAGGGATTAAAGCCTCTTTCAGTCGAGGCACGGCTCTTTCAACCTAAGGACGAACCGTTATTGGTTATATCAGAGCGTCTAGGCAACAAACATGAACAATAAGAATTGATTCCTTTCGGAAATTTCTTTTTGATAGTAGCTGCTTTTTCTATAAGCTTGATTGAACACTGTACATTTTATTGACATTCTCCTCTCTTTTATAAGCTCATGATTATTTATTGATGAAAATTGTTGATAAGACTGGCCAGTGGCGGCTCGTGATCATTTTTGTTGGTGGGGCCAGACAGAAATTTTCGAAAAATCATGGTTTCGGTTAGAATATATTTTAATGTATAAAATAATAAATACACGTTACGCCTTATTTTTGGTGGGGCCCTGTCCCACTGGCCCTTAATGACGAGCCGTCATTGATACTGGCCATTCCTTAGCTTTAAATTTAGTTTGTGACATAATATATATGTGTTCTCGAATGGTGTGTTGTTTTTTAAAAAATTAATTCATTTTTATTTAACAATACTGGAAAACCAGTCACGTGACACAAGTAGCATGATTTCCCAGAATTTTTTGTACATGAGCTTGTCGGTCTTCTGTTATCGGGGGCCATGATTTCATAATTCTGTGTTTTATGTCAATTCTAGGAAATGATTCCGCAAACTTTAACCCCGAAAACATTGGCCTACTATTACTAACCAGTTGCGAAGTGCCTACAGCAGACTTGTTTCCATACAATTGATAGACATTATTTTGAGTTCACGTAGAACAGTTCACCTAAAAATAATTCGGTTATCGCCCGAGTGGTTACCGGGACCCAAATTTGGGTGTAAAGAATAGAACCACTGATACCTGTCACGCATGTCGTAAGAGGCGACAAAGGAGATTTGGCTGAAATCGGATACACGTATCCGCTAGGGAATGCTAACCCGAAACAAATGCCTGCAGAAAACGGATGCACCAGGCAGTAAGGCGCATAACATGGTGCAACGACCCCTCACAATGAAGAATGGGATAGCGGACTCTACGGTCGCCAATCTGCCTCGGAGATTTAGTCACGCAGTAAGAATGTCAGACCTACCATCACGAGGGTGGCCAAAACTTTCTGCGGGAAGAGGTCGGCACAAGTAGGGAAGCAGACATCATAGGAATTATATCCTACAGAACTGCCCCCAGTATGCATACTTGAGAAGAAAGAGGTGGCCCACTTACACTAGCGTCCAAAACAAACTGTATGGCGGCTGATAATCTGCAGGCGGCTGCCTTATTAGAGAATCGAAATCCCAATCTAGTGAGAACGCAGAAGACAAACTGTATGGCGTGGCTGATAATCTGAGGCAGACGGCGGCCTTTATTAGAGAATCCCAAATCCCAATCTAGTGAGAACGCAGAAGACAAACTGTATGGCGTGGCTGATAATCTGAGGCAGACGGCGGCCTTTATTAGAGAATCCCAAATCCCAATCTAGTGAGAACGCAGAAGACAAACTGTATGGTGTGGCTGATAATCTGTGGCAGTCGGCTGCCTTTATTAGAGAATCCGAAATCTCAATCTAGTGAGAATGCAGAAGAAGAAGAAGATATTCTGGTTATTGCTATAGTTTTTTTTTTTTTTTTTAAATTTGTGTTTTCTTTCTTTCTATCTCCAAGGTTGTACAAAGTTTGCACTTTATTTTCCGTGTTAGATATTGAAGTTTATCTTTATTTAGCTTTCTTGTAGATCTTATTATATTTAAAATTTGTTTATCAACAGTTTAGCTATACGAAGCTTTTCTATCACATTGCAGGCTCTTTGTGGTGAAATGGTTTAGCAGTTTGCTTTGTATTCTTAAGGTAATTGGTTTGAATCCTGACCACGTGGCTCGGTTCACGGGTAAAAATTTTTTATCCAAGATTGTTGATGGAGATACGGAGTTCATGCTTTGTGTATTATTTTTGACAAGTAGCGTGCTATTAATTTTGACAAGTAGCGTGCTATTACTTTTGTCAAGTAGCGTCCTATTACTTTTGAGAGTGACCGCGCCATATGGAGAAATCCTGCGCAGTGATTGTCCTTATAAAGAGCATATCCTCATTACGCTACCTACATTCACTTCATAATATATAAACTATAAGCGCTTTAGCTCATACAATACGGTAAGCCACCCAACAAACCGGACGGCTGGTACCAATTCTTCGACAAGACACCTGAAGAGTCAAATCTTTCTTTTAAAAATAATTTACAAGATCTATTTTATGCTATCAAATAGCTTGACCTTTACAAGATCTATCAAATAGCTTGTCCTGAGCAGAACTTTGCGACTCCAACAATTCTTCGGAATTTCTCTCTCTCATAGGCCAGATGTCTCCGCCTCTGCAGCCGTCATGTTCAAACCATCAGTTACATCATGAATCCATCTTTTCCGTGGTCTTCCTCTTCTTCTATTTTCCGGTATGCCTCCTTCCATGATGGTCCGGTATGCCTCCTTCCATGATGGTCCGGTATGCCTCCTTCCATGATGGTCCGGTATGCCTCCTTCCATGATGGTCCGGTATGCCTCCTTCCATGATGGTCCGGTATGCCTCCTTCCATGATGGTCCGGTATGCCTCCTTCCATGATGGTCCGGTATGCCTCCTTCCATGATGGTCCGGTATGCCTCCTTCCATGATGGTCCGGTATGCCTCCTTCCATGATGGTCCGGTATGCCTCCTTCCATGATGGTCCGGTATGCCTCCTTCCATGATGGTCCGGTATGCCTCCTTCCATGATGGTATTCTCGTGTCTTTGTATATGTTAAAAATACCTCAACTTTCTCTTTCATATTTGTAACATCAGCCAGTTTTCTTTAATTTTGTGTCCTTTCTATATCGATCTTTCTTTATAGATCTATTTGTTCTCTTCTCTGTCCAAGATATACGAAAGACTCTTCTGTAACACTTATATTCAAAAGTACATATATGTTTTTCCCACTACCTTATTAAATGTCCATGCTTCGTACCTACACCCTAACGCCAGTAGTGATATTTAACTCCTTAGACCAGGGGTGGCCAAACTTTTCAGCAGGCGGGCCAAATTTCAGAAATCATATTTCCTGCTGGGCCACGCAACTAATTAAAAACAAAATTAAAGTAAACAAGCAAGCGTGCTACAGCTTCGACCACATCGTCGCTTCCCAGTAGGTGAGATTGTGGTCAAACGCTTGTCTGGTTTAATGTTAAAAAAAACCCAAGAAATATGTATATTCATTTTTTTAAAGAAAATAAAACATAACTGAGAATCAAACATATTTATTAAACAATTTAAAAATATTTAAAAGTGAGACATCTGATGTTGTTTTGCAGAACTAAGTGCATCAAAATTGATCTCGCTTGATGTTATCGCTACAACAGGCCAACACTTTTTCCAAATGAACATCAGTAATTCGTGTTGTCACTTGTGATTTGATGTGGTTCATGTGACTAAAAAGCTGTTCACACGCATAAGTGTTTCCAAATATCGAAACCATCGACAGAGCATGTTTGTAAAACGCAGGATTTTATCCTTGTCCAAATAAGTTTTATAGAACTCTTCCAAACCAACTTGGAAGAATTTCTCCTTTAACTGTGTATCACAACACATTTCACAATGTTCCATTTGTAATTTTCCTGGTAATAAATTCACGTCTACCGCGAATGGAGTTGTAAATGCGCAAAAGAACACGATTTTAAAAAAATCCTGAAATCGGTTTTTGAAATTGAAATCGATACGAACGACTCATGATGTAATGTTCTTTTGGTAATATGTACAATAAAGTTAACATTTATGTTCATTTGACCTAGCTACGCGTTCCACAACATGACTTCGACGGGGCCGCATGCGGCCCTCGTATTAGTCACCCCTGCCTTAGACAGTCTTCTATTGGGATCACCCGAACAACAATACTCAAGTATAAAAAAAAACCATCCTGAAAAACCCCATCCATTGTCGCTCGTGTCTAACAGGATTCCATAAATGAATATATATATGCAATGCATTGTTGATGATGTAGTACGCTTCATTGACACATGCAAGCGTGATCTAACTTCATGCAGCATAGACAAAGAACACTGGGAGCGGCTGGCCAAAGACAGGTAAGCATGGCGAGCGGCAGTGATGGGCGGTTCAAAAAGAAAAGAAGAAAAACAACAGCACATGTGGAGGCAAAAGAGAGCACAGAGCGCAGAGAGAACATCCTATGTATCAGCTCCAGTCTCCAGTTTTACCTGCAGCAACTGTGGCAAGGATTGCCACGCCAGAATAGGCCATTACAGCCACAAGAAAAGTTGTGATTCAGTGCAGAACATACTACGTGACGTAAGACCTAATATCTCTTGAGACAAAGAGGCCAATGAAAAGTGAAAATAAACATAAAATTATAATGAGTAACAATTTTGTAAGAACACCGTACATAGACACTGACCTTTAGCAGAGTCCTTGTTTGTTACATAGTCCAGCCAAGGGTTAAAGGTCCCTAAACTCATGGACAGAATGATTTGTACAGCTGCTGCCCAGAATAGGTACAGTATAAAAGTTTTCGTTAGTAGACACTTCATTAACGACTTCTCAATAACTTTTCCGTTGTCACTGGGAAGTGACTTTTTGGATTCAGTAGCATCCACCATCTTGTTTTCACCATTTATATTTGACTTATTTTTTGTAGAAGGGATAATAGTGGTTACTTCTGTGTTCTGTATATGTTCGACTGATTCATCTTTCGCTGTGATATTGTTTCTTTCAGACAAGTCATTCTCAATACTTTCAATGTCTTCTACATTGTTAATATTTTGATTATCTAAGGTAGACCCATACGTTGAAAGATCGGCAGTATTCGATAATATTTGTTGATACTTCTCATCGCTTGTTTGTTCCGCAGATTCCGCGTCAGCTTCGTCCCTACATATTCCATTTCCGTTTTGTGATCTATTATTAGTATCAACCAGATCTGAAATATGTTCAGTGTCCGTTAATTTTCCATTTCGTTTAACGGAAATATTTTTACTGCCACGTTTATCTGAATTGATTACTTCCGAGCTTCTGGTTATTGGTACGGTCTCCTGGTTGTCATCAGATTCGTCATCTGTTACTCTGTCCGAATCTTTTGAGATATCGGCTTCTCGTTCTGTCCTAACGTAGTCTTTGGGCAGGAAGAATATGGTGCTGATAAGGGTGAGAGTGTAGAGGCCGCCTAATGTCAGGTAGGATATGAAGATGCTTATTCCGTTTTCAAACAGGATCTGTGAAAAAAATGTCACATTTATCATATTAATTAGGATCATTGTAAGCAATGTCATATTAATTAATGTCATATTAAGCAATGTCATATCAATTAATGTCATATTAATTAATGTCATACCAATTAATGTCATATTAATTAATGTCATATCAATTAACACCACTTTAATTAATGTCATATCAATTAATGTCATATCAATTAACACCACTTTAATTAATGTCATATTAAGCAATGTCATATCAATTAATGTTATATTAATTAAAGTCATATTAATCAATGCCATATCAATTAATGTCATATTAATTAAAGTCATATTAATTAGTGTCATATCAATTAATGTCATTAATTAAAGTGATATAGGAAATTAATGTCACTTTAAGTAATGCCATATATGGAATTAATGTCATATAGGGAATTAGTGTCATATTAATTAGTGTCATATTAATTAGTGTCATATTAATTAGTGTCATCTTAGTTATTGTTAGATCTACATATCTCTCCTATAATAGAGAGAAATTTAGAAGTACTGTTTTTGTGGTAAAGTTCTGGTCTCTGGTCAGTACAAGCTACTTGATGATGATGACCTCTTGCACACTCGGGCCTAGAAGTGTAAAGTGACAGGCTATTCATTCCCTAATAGTTTAGAAAGTTTCTAACCTCCAGCGGCTTACGTGGATATCCTGTCCTGGGCATGTGGGTGTTTACGGTAATGGGAGAGCGGTCAGGCTTGCATCAACAGTATCGATTGTTGGGGAGTTGAAGATGGATAAGGGGGATATTCTTCGGTCTCTTCGCGACTCTCTGTTGGATGAGGACACTAAAATCGATGTTGAATCGATCAAGCGATTTAAGCAGTTTGGAGTTACCCGTTGTTCAAGTCGAACTGGATGCCTGAGAAGCAGAGTGAGAGGTGTGTTTAATCAGCGAGCCACGAGAACCATCAGTATGCATACTCTTCGATATCTGTTGGGGGAGACTGAGCACCTATGGGTCTGCCCGGAGTGCAATGACGTCAGTTTAGTAACCAATAACCAATTATATTGCAATGCCTACTGAATTAACCTGTGTACAGGCTTTGTGTCATCTTAAAAAATAACAGCCAACCAGCATATCAGCTCTAGAGTGTGAAAGGGTTAACTCACCTTAATAATACTCTGCACGATAGCAGAAGCTTCCAACGCACCACAGAGTAATCCTACCACTGCAGCACTTCCAGTAGTAAACATATAGGAAATCTGAAGGTAAGGAAAGTATAACAGCTTTTATATTCTGGAAAAACGAGATGAAAACAAAAACGAAAACGCCCACAGAATCCATGTATATTGGATTCCTCCCCTCACATCCCATATATATATATCGAAATAAAGGTTTGGAAAAGGGTTTTAAAGCCGAAAGTTGCCCGTTTGCCCAGCGTGTTCGTAGCGCGTTGGACTACGGGTGACTATCCTCTGTGTGTGCGGGTTCAATTCCGTGGGATGGCAGAAAAGCCACAGATTCCCCAGATTTACGGTGTTGGTGGCACCGAACCGAAGGGTTACGATGTCCATGGCACCGAGCCGAAGAGCTGAGAAGCTCAAGTACTTCTGGATCGGGGAAAAAAAGCCGGAGGATTGGCTTCGTTACACTAGCTTTGACCCCATATAGCTTAGAAATGGTATGCCACCTGCCGAAAGTATTGCACGAAGCACGAACTTCATAGCTCCTGCAACAATCCTAGACGTCTCTGGAAAAAAATGCACTCGTGAACAGAACGGCGCGGTTCGGAAGTCGAGGGCGTAACCACTTAGCCACAGAGACCCCCTCCCTCCTCCCTAGAATATAAATAAAGGTCTGACCTTCGAATCCTGTATTTGGTAAGGTGTTTTTTTTCCGGAGACTCTTAATACTTGTTTACATTGTATTTATTTGCCTTATTTTTTTACTACGGTGCTACGCACGAGGTTTTTTTTTTTTTGTTTTGTTTTGTTCCGATCTAGAAGCACTTGAGCTTTTCAGCTCTTCGGCTCGGTGCCATGGACATCGTAACCCTTCGGTTCGGTGCCACGAACACCGTAAATCTGGCGAATCTGTGGCTTTTTCTGCCATCCCGCGGAATTGAACCCGCACACACAGAGGGATAGTCACCCGTAGTCCAACGCGCTACGAACACGCTGGGCAGACGGGCCCCGTGGTTCTTAAAACTCCTTATTCGCTTGCTGGAATAAAACGTGTCGGGAGAAAGCAAAAATAAAATCCTCAGCTACACCCATTGTCTCTCGAGACTCACAAATTGTACTACACTAATAAACATTATGAACTCGCTTCCAAGGCTGGTGGTCCGGGTTCAACTCCCGCAGTGTGCGTGGAATTTCTCCGGACCGCGACGGCTCTCAGGTCGACCCAGCCTCAACTGGGTACCAGACATGCTCTGGGAAAATAAAGGCGGCCGGCGTGATGCTGACCACATCACCCATCGTGTGCCGACGGTCAATGAAAAATATAGGCCTAACACTGTATTGCCCTATATATCACGAGGTATGAAAGGGTTCCTTTACTTTTTTTACAATAAACATTATAATGTAAGTATGAAATGAAAATCGTGGCATAACCTTTACAGGACGTAGCCATTCATCATAGTAAACAAGTCGTTGATTTTCTAGGCGTCACTTATACGTTCAGTAGTTTGCTATTGATTTTTGAACGATCTTTCTAAAGGGGTCTCTATGGCGTACAGGTTAGGTACTCGCCTCCTGTTCAAAAAGTGACCTGTTCGCTACCTCGTGGAGCCATCTTGTATTTTTTCAGAGAACCTCGATCTCAGTCTAAGTGAGATCGAGTTCCTAGGCGTATCGGAGAAGGACGATAGAGCGTAGGCCCAGTGTTCAATGTGAGCACGTAAAAGAACCATTGACAGTTGAAAATTGAGAAGAACAGGCTGGAAAGCCGCTGCACGGGCAAAATTTATCCGAAAAAATAAATAAAAATAAAATTCCTACAAAATATGTTCACCATCTTCAAAAAGTACATCGGAGACCCTCGCCGGTGCTACGGAGTTCGTGCACTGCAGCTGAGATCTTCTGTGTAAGAAAGAGATCGGAGCACACATGGTTACTCACCAAAATGCAATGATGATGATCCTAGTAATCAATCAATTATGAACGACGAGGTATATTTTTAGCGTTAGTAAAAATCCACTGGAACAAATCTGCTTCCAAACTACCAGCCGTTGAGTTTGAACCAAGTACTCTTGGGTTGTGATCGAGCTCACTATTTATAAGTCACAGACACCCACTACAAATATCATCATCATCATCAGGACCCGTGCCGGCTGGCGTAGGCGATCATGGATCTCCACAAATTTCTACCTTTGGTGTTTGCTATCAACTCAAATGTTGACGCTCTACCGTGCCATGAAGTCAGGCTATCCAAAATTTTCTCTCTCTGTCTTCCTCTGTCTCGTCTACCCTCGATTTTACCGGTTCTTACAATGTGTTCTAAACCTCCCTCCTCATCACATGTCCGAAAAATGATGACTGCCTCTTTCTTATATTGATAATAAGTTTCTCTGTGTCTTGACCTCATTAAACACGCCAACATTAGTGATTTTAGCAGTCAATGGGATTTTCATCATTCTTCTGTAAAACCACATCTCTGTGGCATCACGAGATTTTTCGATCTGTTTGTTTATTGTCCATGACTCGCATACGTATGTCATTATTGGTTCTATGTAGCACTGAATAGCTCGCATTCTAATCGCAACTGACAAGGACTTGTTGGATATAATACTTCTCATTTTCAGGAACGATGTTTTCGCTTGCTCTATTCTGCTCTTCATTTTTGATTACTACGACGATACACTATTGATATGTTTATTTATTGTTCGTATACTCAATTCGAATGTTGTATCAATCCTAACATATGCCAGCGAGAGTTGTATCAATCCTAACATATGCCAGCGAGAGTTGGAAAATGACTAAAGATATAGAAAGCAAGTTGAATGCATTTGAAAATAGATGTCTGCGAAAAATAATGAATATAAAATGGAACGAATTCAGAAGTGATGAAATCAGAGAAATGTCTGGTCAACCACTAGTGACAACTGTTATAAGAGAGAGAAAATGGAGATATGTTGGACACACCTTGAGGAGAAATGATCAACGAATATCAAAGCAGGCATTGAAGTGGGATGCAAAGGGTTCAAGAAAGAGAGGTCGACCTAAGGAGACCTTGAAACGAACTTTGCTGAGAGAGGCAAGAGGTATCGGTCTCAGCTCTATGGATGAGATTGAGAGAGTTGCCCAGGATAGAGCGGTATGGAAAAGTTACTTGCAGGCCCTATGTAACGTATAACGGTATGAGAGGAATTATTATTATTATTTATACTTAACTAACCTGATTATTTGTAATGTACAAAGCCATCCCTCCTGAACTGATGAGCAATAGTCCTGGAAACACAAGCCACGGTAACTCTATTTGGTCCCAGAAAATAAAATATTGTATATGTTTATATTGGGGTATAACTGCTTATCAATGAACAAACAACAAGTGAAAATATTCCGTAGTCTGTGCATTGCATGATGATTGCACATATTGAGGTGTGTCTTTGTTATGACTATGTCACATACTTAGTTGTCTCTTTGTCATGATGGGATCACATACTGGGTTGTGTCTTAGTTATGATGGGGTCACGTACTAAGTTGTGTCTTTGTTATTATGGGGTCACATACTGGGTTGTCTCTTTGTTATAATGGGATCACATACTGGGTTGTCTCTTTGCTATAATGGGATCACATACTGGGTTGTCTCTTTGTTATAATGGGATCACATACTGGGTTGTCTCTTTGCTATAATGGGATCACATACTGGGTTGTCTCTTTGTTATAATGGGATCACATACTGGGTTGTCTCTTTGTTATAATGGGATCACATATTGGGTTGTCTCTTTGCTATAATGGGATCACATACTAAGTTGTCTCTTTGCTATAATGGGATCACATACTGAGTTGTCTCTTTGTTATAATGGGATCACATACTGGGTTGTCTCTTTGCTATAATGGGATCACATACTGGGTTGTCTCTTTGCTATAATGGGATCACATACTGGGTTGTCTCTTTGTTATAATGGGATCACATACTGGGTTGTCTCTTTGTTATAATGGGATCACATACTGGGTTGTCTCTTTGCTATAATGGGATCACATACTGGGTTGTCTCTTTGCTATAATGGGATCACGTACTGAGTTGTCTCTTTGTTATAATGGGATCACATACTGAGTTGTCTCTTTGCTATAATGGGATCACATACTGGGTTGTCTCTTTGCTATAATGGGATCACGTACTGAGTTGTCTCTTTGTTATGATGGGATCACATACTGGGTTGTCTCTTTGTTATAATGGGATCACATACTGGGTTGTCTCTTTGTTATAATGGGATCACATACTGGGTTGTCTCTTTGTTATAATGGGATCACATACTGAGTTGTCTCTTTGCTATAATGGGATCACATATTGGGTTGTCTCTTTGCTATGATGGGGTCACATACTGAGTTGTCTCTTGCTAGATGAAGTCACATACTGAGTTGTCTCTTTGCTATGATGAGGTCACATACTGGGTTGTCTCTTTGTTATGATGGGGTCACATACTGAGTTGTCTCTTTGCTATGATGAGGTCACATACTGAGTTGTCTCTTTGCTATGATGAGGTCACATACTGAGTTGTCTCTTTGCTATGATGAGGTCACATACTGGGTTGTCTCTTGTTATGATGGGATCACATACTGGTTGTCCTTGTTATAATGGATCACATACTGGGTTGTCTCTTGTTATAATGGGATCACATACTGGTTGTCTCTTTGTTATAATGGGATCAATACTGAGTTGTCCTTGTTATGATGGGATCACATACTGGTTGTCCTTTGTTATGATGGGATCACATACTGAGTTGTCTCTTTGCTATAATGGGATCACATACTGAGTTGTCTCTTTGCTATAATGGGATCACATACTGAGTTGTCTCTTTGTTATGATGGGACTCACATACTGGCTTTCTTTGCTATAATGGATACATACTGGGTGTCTCTTGTTATTATGGGGTCACATACTGGGTTGTCTCTTTGTTATGATGGGATCACATACTGGGTTGTCTCTTTGCTATAATGGGATCACATACTGAGTTGTCTCTTTGCTATAATGGGATCACATACTGGGTTGTCTCTTTGTTATAATGGGATCACATACTGAGTTGTCTCTTTGTTATGATGAGGTCACATACTGAGTTGTCTCTTTGTTATAATGGGATCACATACTGGGTTGTCTCTTTGTTATAATGGGATCACATACTGAGTTGTTCTTTGTTATAATGGGATCACATACTGGTTGTTCTTTGTTATAATGGGATCACATACTGAGTTGTCTCTTTGTTATGATGGGATCACATACTGAGTTGTCTCTTTGTTATGATGGGATCACATACTGGTTGTCTTTTTGATAATGGGATCACATACTGGGTTGTCTCTTTGTTATAATGGGATCACATACTGAGTTGTCTCTTTGTTATAATGGGATCACATACTGAGTTGTCTCTTTGCTATAATGGGATCACATACTGAGTTGTCTCTTTGTTATAATGGGATCACATACTGAGTTGTCTCTTTGCTATAATGGGATCACATACTGGATTTCTCTTTGCTATAATGGGATCACATACTGAGTTGTCTCTTTGTTATAATGGGATCACATACTGGGTTGTCTCTTTGTTATGATGGGATCACATACTGGGTTGTCTCTTTGTTATGATGGGATCACATACTGGGTTGTCTCTTTGCTATAATGGGATCACATACTGGGTTGTCTCTTTGCTATAATGGGATCACATACTGAGTTGTCTCTTTGTTATAATGGGATCACATACTAAGTTGTCTCTTTGTTATAATGGGATCACATACTGAGTTGTCTCTTTGTTATAATGGGATCACATACTAAGTTGTCTCTTTGTTATAATGGGATCACATACTGAGTTGTCTCTTTGTTATAATGGGATCACATACTGAGTTGTCTCTTTGCTATGATGAGGTCACATACTGAGTTGTCTCTTTGTTATGATTATGATACGTGCCTATAATCTGACAGCTATTGAACATTCAATTTACAATCTGCTGAACAATGTTGAGTATATTGAAAACTGCAATGAGTGACGTGATGGCAAAGAATCTAACTAACTAACCAACTATTTGACTGACTGACTAACTGCCAGCCAGCCAGCCAGCTAGAGCCAGCCAGCCAGCCAGCCAGCCAGCCAGCCAGCCAGCCAGCCAGCCACAGTAAACCAACCAACAACCAACCAGCCAACCAACCAACCAACCAACCAACCAACCAACCAACGAACTATTTAAGTATATTCTCTGTCTATCGTTCCTATTTAAATTCTATTAAGGCATTTGCCCAACAAACTCATGCCAGTCTTCCCTATCTTCAGATATCTGTTGCAGCTCCTTGCAACTCCTTCGAGCTCTTCCGTATATCGGTAATTTCAAATCTCTCCTCCGTGTAGTTCTAAGTTTCCTCTCTTTTCTTTCCCTGTGGGTTCCATGAAAGAACTAAATTATATTTCCCTGTGTTTTTCTCAAGCTGTGTCTTATATAAGTAAAATCACCAGTGTCTTGTTGGGGCTATCAAGGGCAGCCAAGAATAGTAACACTGCGACCTACCGACTAAGCAAGGCCTAGGAAGCTACCCTAGTAAATAAAAAGCCTCGCAGAAATTGGATGTGTTGGCTACTTGTAGGCGCATAACTGACAAAGCGTACGATTGTTCTTAGGCTCAGATTACAAACAAATCACAAAAAGTGGTTTAACAAGTGGTCGATATGGAACGATCGAAGAAGAAATAAAAGCTAACCTCTGCTTTCAAATGTCTTCTCCATGTATTTATAGGCTCCCCTATCTTTGGCTTTCACTGTGGGTTCCAGGAAAGAGCCCTTATTGTTATGTTACCCTAGAGTTTTCTCAAACTGTGTCTTATATAAGTAAAGTAATAACTGATTAACTAGTCTTTTCTAGAAAAGCATGCAAATTCCCACTAGCAATGTATGGGTGTGAAGCATAGCCATTTAACAAGGTAGTGGAAAAATCATATATGTGCTTTTGAAAATAAATGTTACAGAAGAGTTCTCCGTATATCTTGGACATAAAAGAGAACAAATAGATCTATCCAGAAAGAACTCAAAATCAAAGAAAACTGGTTGATGCTACAAATAAGAAAGAAAAATGAATATTTTAAACATATAAAGAGGGACGAAATGTTAAAGAAAACCATCATGGAAGGAAGTATCCCGGCAAAGAGAAGAAGAGGAAGACCACGGAGAAGATGGATTCAGGATGTAACTGATGGTTTGAACATGACCGCTGCAGAGGCAGGACATGGATTATGAGAGACATAAATTCTGAAGGACTGTTAGAGTGGCAAAGTTCTGTTCAGGACAAGCTAATTGATGATGAGAATTCTTGAATGAAAAAATGAACATACAATGTAAATTTCTTACCTTCATCAACAAAAGCAAAACAGACTGCACCGCCAACAAACATGACCCTGGGGTATTTAAAAATATATGTTATTGAGGGTATGGACTGTTGGCCGTTTTACATTTTATTTTTATTTTTCTTCACTCTTCGCCACTAGGGAGACAAAGGTCCACAACCAAGGCCTTCCAAGCCCGCATATTCAAGGCCATCTTTTCCAGATCTCTCCACTTTTCTTGCATTACGTCTCCAACCCCCGTCTCCAGGTGTTCCTGGGTCTTACCTTACCTCTATTGCCTTGGGGGTTCCATCGGAGAGCTTGTCTCGTGATGCTGTCAGGGGTTTCCACTTTACATTTTGGTTCCAAATATTGTCTTAGCGAGGCAAGAGGTTGGGGATAAGCTAACTGTTTCTATTAATCAACCTTATCGGTACTTATTACACTGAAGCGTACTATTGATCTTGGTCTTGTGACAGTGAGCAGAATATCCCTGGCTAAGCTAGACATAATCCAAAATCAGACGATATGGCTAATTCTTGGTTGCAAATGTGAAGAAATGCGCATCGTACGTGTGTTGCCGGAGCTCGCAAGGGAGCTCTAAATAGTAGCACTACGACCTATAAGGCATGCCGTAAGAGACGACTGAGGTAGGGACTAAGAAAGCTACCTAGTAAATAAAAAGCATCACAGAAATAGGATGTGCTGGCCTACTTGCAGGCGCATAACTGGCACAACGTACAATCGCTCTTAGAGTTAGATCACAATACATCTTAAAGAGTGGTTAACAAGTGGTCGATATGGAGCATTTGTAGAAGAAGAAGACGAGACACTGCACTATGTCATTGGCTTGCCGACGATGTCCATAAGACACAAAGTCGCACAGGTCAAATCTTATCTGAAGACAAAAATCATCCTCAGCACAATTTCATAAAGGAAAACTTCTTCAGCGATCTCTAGACATAGTAAAAAAAAAAAAAAGTAAAGGAACCCTTTCATACCTCGTGGTATATAGGGCAATACAGTGACCTATATTTTTCATTGACCGTCGGCACAAGATGGGTGATGTGGTTAGCATCACGCCGACCGTCTTTACTTTCCCAGAGCATGTCTGGTACCCAGTTGAGGCTGGGTCGACCTGAGAGCTGACGCGGTCGGGAAAAATTCCACGCGCACTGCGGGAGTTGAACCTAGACCACCAGCCATGAGAAGCGAGTTCACTAACAACTACGCTACCGTGGCTCTCGATCTCTGGTCACGCGCTTAATTTATTGTTAACCACAAACTTGGCACTCAGCTTCAGGTCTGTCAGGTTTCCCAAAAGCTTAGTTTTCAGGTCGACTGGGTATGGCCACATGTTTCTTCTCAGCTCACGTAGGAGAGGACAGAAGAATGAAAACAAGGACAGGCATTTGAAGAGAGGCCTATCCTGGGATGGCGAGACAGGGATGTTATTAAACAGACATGTACTCTAGATGAGCTGAATCATGGGGAAGAATGGATGCCTGTATCAGAGCACAGCCAACTATAAACTAATACGGCCGGTGGACTCAGGTAAAAGTTATGGGAAATCAGAGCACAACCGGTCACGTCACCTCGCATTCCAATATTGTTGTATATAGACGAATTCGTTTTAAAATCAACAAAAGCATGCTAAATCAAGGTTATATTATGCAACAAGTTAAGTTTAACAATAAGGAATATCAATATTATGAATATTTTCATCAATAAATAACCATATTCTCATAGAATTGAGTAAAATTGAAAAAAAAATATAAAAGCACAGTGTTCTATCAAACATATAAATTCCAGCCCTCCCCCAACTGAAAATAGAGTCATGGATTCCCGGGCAGATATGCGGCCCAATATTAGAGTTGGCTGTGATCAGAGTGATTAGACACTAAGGCTGCCCTAAGTGCCTACAGGCTAGAGAGAGCAGGTGGTAGATGTACAGTGCAGTGGCGGCTCGTCATTAGGGCCAGTGGGACCGGCCTCACCAAAAATAATTGTATTTATTATGTTATAAAGTATTTGTTCATAATTATTACTGTTAACGTCATGCTGATTAGCTTTAAAAGTTGAATATATAACACTAAATTATCATATACAGTCTGAAATTCATCGTCTTTCTTCCTAATTAGTATGCGTCCACATTTCCAGCGACAATTTTTAGGGCCAGTAGAAATGTTACCGTCTGTTAACATCGTGACCTCTGACTTCTCTCTCGTCTGGTTATTTAGCACAGACAAATACGCTATTTTTATTCATTCAGTATGGAAATTCTTACGCAGGCCACGCTAGTTACAGTGTGTTATTGCGCTAAAATTAGTCCGGATGCGTAAATATCGAATGATTGATAAAAATAATAAAAAATAATGGAAATAATTAACTAAAAATATTTGGCACCACCAAAAAAAATCATCATGAGCCGCCACTGGATGTATGTATACAAAGGCACGTATTGTACGTATTTATGTATTTATATATTTACTTATATTTCTATATAAGTATGCATATACATGTAATTCACTTACATATAGACTTACACTGAAAGGATTCTTGGTGCCCGAATACCATACTTGTAGTTCAAGTGACCGTATAGAAGAGCACTTAAAGCCATAGTTGCTGAAGCCACTGTAAAACACTGGTTGAACATTGCATCCTGATCATTACAATCACTACTTGTGGTTAGTGTGCTCTGGTTGGAATAGTTATAGCTTACCGTACTTAAGACAGTCTCGTAGCTGACCTGGGCTTTGTTGAGAAACAAGAACAATGTCATAGATTAAACGGGAGGGACTCAAGAAAAAAAAGTATTATTTTGCAAATTAAATCTTCTTCTTCTTCAGTGATCTCTGATCATGCGCTTAATTTACTGTGTACCAGAAACTGAGCAGTTAGCTTCAGATCTGTCAGGTTTCCTTCTTCAGTGATCTCTGGTCATGCGCTTAATTTACTGTGTACCATAAACTGAGCAGTTAGCTTCAGATCTGTCAGGTTTCTTCTTCAGTGATCTCTGATCATGCGCTTAATTTACTGTGTACCAGAAACTGAGCAGTTAGCTTCAGATCTGTCAGGTTTCCTTCTTCAGTGATCTCTGGTCATGCGCTTAATTTACTGTGTACCATAAACTGAGCAGTTAGCTTCAGATCTGTCAGGTTCTTCTTCAGTGATCTCTGATCATGCGCTTAATTTACTGTGTACCAGAAACTGAGCAGTTAGCTTCAGATCTGTCAGGTTTTTTCTTCAGTGATCTCTGGTCATGCGCTTAATTTACTGTGTACCATAAACTGAGCAGTTAGCTTCAGATCTGTCAGGTTTCTTCTTCAGTGATCTCTGATCATGCGCTTAATTTACTGTGTACCAGAAACTGAGCAGTTAGCTTCAGATCTGTCAGGTTTCTTTCTTCAGTGATCTCTGATCATGCGCTTAATTTACTGTGTACCATAAACTGAGCAGTTAGCTTCAGGTCTGTCAGGTTTCCCAAAGCTTAGTTTTCAGGTCGACTGGGTGTGCCACATGTTGCTTCTCAGCTCACCCAGGAGAGGACAGTCTTGCAGGATATGCTCCGGTGTCTGTTCCGCTTGCTGACACTGGCAGAGAGCTGTTTGACTTATTCCTAGTTTATATAAGTGTTTGTTGAGTCTGCAGTGTTCGGTGCGTAGTCGAAATAAATGACCTGGTCTGTTCTGCTTAGGTCTTTGAGGATTCTTTCCATAATCATATCCAGTGTTTGTCGTCCAGTCTACTGCAGATTTTCTCTGTATGAGGGTTTTAACCTCTTGAAAAGACAGGGTTGGTAAATTTGCTCTTTGGCACTGCCCTCCTTAGCAAAGACATCGACACTCTCATTGCCTGCAACGCCACAGTGAGATGGAATCCACTGCAAGTGAATTTCTGCCTTTTCTGAAAGCTGAAATTAAATTTAAAGCTGAGGAATAATATTATTAATATCAGCATTTGTCATTAATAAATAACATCAGACTCATAGAATTGAGTAATTTTACGATACAGCATACAGTGTTATATCAAATATAAAATAAAGGTGAAACACGTAAAGACAAAGTAATATAGTGTAACATAGATACTGCTCTTTGCAGATGATCAGAGTATAATTTATGATAGTTTAGTTTGTTCCTTTCGTGCCAAAGGCGGCACATATGGCAGAGGTTTTAGATCTCCATGTGATACGGTTCTTTGCTAGCAGTTGCAGATCTTGCATGGTTTTACATCCCAATAGTTTACTTTCTTGTTGGATGGTTCTTCGAAGAGTGGTCTTTGGTCTTCCACGTTTTCTTTCCCAACTGGTGACCACATAAGGACTTGTCGATTTAGTCTCTTTTCGTCTGATCTAAGAACGTAACCTAAATATTTCCGCCTTCGTTTCCTTATAATATTTGATACGGGTTGTTGGTGTGTTCTAACTCTCACTGTGTTGTTAGAAACGAAATCACTCCATTTGACTTTAATAATTTTCGTAGACATTTATTCTCAAAGCTGTCCAGTTTCTTATCAATTTTCTTTGTTGATTTCAACTTTCACAACGTAGGTCAGTACGGGAATCACACATGACCTAAATAATTTAACTTTTGTGCATATACTAAAGTCTTGAGATTGCCAGATATTCGTTAATTTAGTGAAGGCACTAGCTGCTATAGCAATACGAGAGTTTATTTCTTTCATCGTGTCTCCGTTGTTTGACACTTTACTACCCAAATATGTAAAATGTTCAACTTTCTCCAGTGTTTGGCCATTTATTATGATGTTGTCTGTCGAGTTTGTGAGGTCCATAATTTTGGTCTTGGCAGAATTAATCTGGAGACCAACCTGTTCTGCAAGTGTGCAAAGATTGCACGTTAGTTTGTGGGTTGCTTGTGTAGTTGAATTCAATATGGCCACGTCATCGGCAAAGTCAAGTTCAAATAGTCTGCTGTTATTAAGCCATTTGATGCCTAGTTGATCATCTTGGGTGCATTTGCGCATGATCCAGTCTATAGCTATCCCAAAAGCATAGGTGACATAACGCAGCCCTGCTTCACAACCGAATTGACTGTGAACCAGTCTGAGTTTCCTGCATCTGTTCTTACACAGCAGGATGCTTCAGAATAGAAGGCTTTTATAATATTGATGTACTTTTCCTGGAAGCCATAGGTCTTAAGAATCTCCCAGAGAGTAGAACGATGAAGACTATCAAACGCTTTCTGAAAGTCTATAAAATTTATCACTAGTGGTGACTGGAATTTAATTGATTCTTCTATAATGGATCTCGGCGTGAAGATATGATCGGTACAAGAACGATGTGGACGAAAGCCAGCTTGTAATTTATGATAACGAACACAAACTTCAACAACACATAAATGCACTGCAAGCGACATGCGAAAATATGACATGAAAATTAACACCTCCAAACAGAAGTCATGACAATAAGTAGGTCAAAAGGCCAATTACATATACATGTGAATAATGTGAAACTACAACATACTCCAGAATTCAAATATCTCGGGAGTATATTCACAGCGTCTGTAGCTCAAGCGGTAGTGAGTTCGATCACGAACCCAAGCGTACCTGGTTCAAACCCCGATGGACAAGTTTGGAAGCAAATTTGTTTCCGTGGGATTTTTACAAAAGGTAAAATAGACCTCACCGTTCAGAAAGCAATGGTAAACTACTGAACGTATAAGTGGTGTCTAGAAAATCAACGTTTACTGTGGTTGATGGCTACGTCCTTTATGATATGCTACGATTTTCATATTCACAGTAGATGGAAATATGGACAGAGAAATCACATAGTATATACAACACAGAGAGCAATGTTGTTCCGATACAGTGGATACAAAGCAAAAGGCCGGCCATGCAAAAGATGGACATCAGAGATAACAGATGCGACGAAAGACACTATTTATGAAGCACACAAAAAAGCCCGTGCTAGAAAACTCTTCTTACACTGAAGCTGTGAGGTAAATCACGATTGAGAAGAGAAAGAAAGACAAGGTGCATAGAGAGGCTGCTCCAGGTGTTTCCTTTTTCGACCTGACGCTGAAAGGCAAACATGATTAGAGAATAGATAGATAGATAGATAGATAGATAGATAGATAGATAGATAGATAGATAGATAGATAGATAGATAGATAGATAGATAGATAGATAGATAGATAGATAGATAGATAGATAGAATCTCCTGTCCGCCTTTTATCGATCCTCACAGAGTGTTGGAGAGTCTTGTCTAGACTTCTCCCATAGACTAGCCGAGTTGTTTACAAAGGTCACCAAGGCTCAGACTCGGGAGGGAACCGTCCCCTTGGATGCCAGTAACCTGAGAGATCACTTTCTTGCGTCCCTTAGGGACAAATTATGTTCCAACATGCTGGTGGATAGGGTGGCGGATGCCCCATCTACCACATTTCTGCAATGCCGCGATGCTGCTTTACGCTGGGAGAGGAATCCCATCCCCGCGTCAGATCCCAATACAATTTCTGGGATGCGACGTCGCGTAGACGATCTGGAATACAGGGTAACTGGACGCTACCCAGAGCTCCCCAGACGAATCTCCGCCAGACCACTACCCACCACGTCTCGTTCAGATCGGCAAAATTTCTTTTCCAATAATCCACCACAACGTTGTTCGCGAGGCGATCGGAGAGGAACATGGAAATGATTTTGGTGTTTTTCTTTCCACAGCCAACTCACTGGACAGCGCGCAAACCACGGGGTGTCCAGGGATGGGAACCCATGTGAACCAGATCCCTGATAGAGATGGGTTGTTTGGTCATGAATTGGGCGAAGAACAAAATTTCTTGCAAATTTCAGAAGACAATTGCCAGGCGACGCGAAACAGCAATATAATAGTATCAAACATTGATAGGTCAGGTGGCACTCCAAATTTCTTATTTGATTTTCCCTGTATAGTAGACGACAATTGTCATGAACGGTCCATGTTACTATCCGCTGTTGATAGGTCATGTGGTGAGTCAGATGTTTCACAAAATTTTATATGTTTAGCAGAGGATGCTTCTCAGGATAGAAGTAAATTTGTATCCGTAGTTGATGGGTCTATTGCTGTGCCTGACGCTCTCCACAATTTGCCCTGTATGGCGGCAGATAATTTTCAGGACCGGCAAAACTATCAGTCCTTCGTTTGTGAAACGAGAGAAGAGCCAAGGATCTTACAAGATTCTCTTTGTGTACCAGAGGACAATTCTCAGGGAAGTCACATCTATGATACGATTGAGTTAATTGGTTGTGAGACGAGTCAGATACAGGGTGTCGTACGAGCAGTGCAAGGTAATAATATGATAGTTTCAGTCGTCGATGGGTCAGTTGAAGATCCAAATTTCCTGCACAACAATCCTCGCTTAGCGGAAAGCCAGTCCGAAGAACACCAAAACCATAGGATGAATGAGCCATTCGTTCGTGAGGCGAGTAATGTGCGGGATAAAGGACAAGATAATCCTTGTGTGACTAAGGATGAGGACCACGGTACGAAGGATGGTGACATGAAGAAATCAGTCGTTCGTAGTTCGGGTGAGGACGTAAAGGTGGTACAAGATAGTCAATCTACGCCCTCCCACCCCGACAGCGCGCATCCAATCCGGTGTTTACGTTATGTAAATTTTAATCACTCAGGATTTAAACATGGGGAAATCGTCTATTTCTACCTCATGGACTACAAGAGTAAGATCTACAAGCACGAAAGCAACTCGTGCGAGCTCCAAGTTTATTAAAACAGGGTTTATGAGAGTCAACAAGGTTCAAGCGAAAGTGAATCAGCAGGGACATGACAAAACGGTACGTGTTATTGCGAAAAATTATAAACACGTAAGGGATAGTAAGGGCTGTAATTTAAAGCGCAATTGTGCTGACCAATGCAACCAGTATGTTAGAGTAAGGCGAAAAGCGAGGTGGCCTAGGACCATCTTGGGAGGAGATCCAAAGAAACACAGTTTAAAACAGGAACAGTTTCCAGATCAACAGTTGAATAAATTAACAGTGCCTCATTTTGGGGACACGTCAACGACAACACAAGTCAGTGAAGTCATTAAAATTGAGCGCAACCAAGAAGAAATAAATACTCTGATTCGGCAGAGTGTGACTGTGAGCATGCCAAAAGAGATTGCCTCCCAGTAAGAAATGGTAATGGGAGTAGTAAAAATAAATGTAATTCACTACCTATAGGTTTCAGTATGCATGGATCTGAAAATAAATCTTTGATCTCAGATTATGCGCGAAATAGGAACTGCAACGCTAAATATAATTTTCAAATCTGGTCAAAATCGGATCCTGTGCAATTTGGTTCTGATGCGCAAAAAGAGTGTGCAACTTGAACGAAATATTTTTGTCGGATGGTAATGTATGGTGTTATAAGAGGCGTTGCGTTCCTCCATGGCCGAGCCAGTACAATGGAACACTATCGCAGTGATTGGGTTCTTTCTGCTGGTTTTTGGTGCTGGTGCCCTATGTTCACATCAGCATGAATTGCAAGGGTTGATTACTTCAATTTATGAGCGAGGGCATATTCCTCGCCCTCTCTATTTAATGTTTGGTGTTTTCGTTATCCTTCACAGATTGTTTCGGGTCGGACATATGGGGGATTTTACACGTGATATCATTGACCCCAGGGATGGTCCCGTGGGAAGGATATTTGACCACGTCGAGTACAAACATGATTCATGTGGTTTCTACGATACCGCATTGAACACGAGAGCTGCCCACACCTGGCCTAGGTTTTTATTGGGATCCTGGGAAATGGAGGGATGGATGGTGATAGATATGTCGAGGATAATGTTAAACCGGGCAAGGATATTTGAGTTTTGGACAAGTCCCTGGGTATGGGAATATGGATTGTACTACCTCATGTATTGCAGTTATCGATTTTGTGCCAAATAAGCAAATTGCTTAGGAATTCTTTGAGTTCCATGAGGTTCCTGGTTGTGTGGGGATACCTCGATCCATGGTCGTCTTATAATTTGCACTCAAATATTGAATACGTTTGATTTTTGTTTGGGCCAAGGATGTAAAATATTTGGGATTGTTCCTTTATTCCTTTGGGGTGATTTTATTGCCTCAGGATGATTACATGATATCTGGCCGCCACATCAAGAGATGTGAAAATTTCTTGGGATAATGAAAATGTCTTGGACATTGGTTGGCAGAAAATGAATGAGAGTATAAAAATGGTGTTTCACATAGATGCGACTTGAGTATTAGTAATTATGATAGCGATTTCCGTGGTGAAGAGTTATTAAGCAAATTGAATTTGTATACTGTTTGGATATATTCTTTGGGGTTGAGGGTGGATGATCAATAGCCCAGGTGGGTTATATTATATCACTCCACATGGTTGGAGATTCTGTGAAAAATAATTGCATTGTTTTTTTTTGTGATATGGATGTTTATTATGACGACGTGGTGAACTTCTTTCATTGCGGTTCTAGGATGAAGAAGGAGCATTGAGGTTATCGTTAGGATCCCTTCCTCTGCTACAGGGAGGCTGATTATAATTATCTCATAGAGGTCGGTTGATGTTGATGGCAAACATTAACTTTTCACCGTTCATTGCTGGATATGGTTATATGATGTCGATCCGAGTATTTTGGATTCGGATTATTTATGCCCGGGATTGGGGTTGTTAATATTGATATATGAAGTTGGCTATTGGGCATCATATATGTTGTTCCATAGTTGTTGGTCATATGTTAAATCTTGGGAGTTCATTATTTTCCTGGGTTTGGGGTTGGTTGATATTACCTCGTTGAGGACATATAACGTGATAAGTTTAACGTTATATATATGTTTTTTTTCTTTTTCAATTTGTAACTTGTGTTTTTGTTTGAGATTTCAGATAGTGTGACAAGACTCTGACATGCAAGAAAGACATAGTGATTAGTGACATACTGATGCAAGCTGCCATCAAATCAATACTACCTCATGTGAGGATTGGATGTCCCAGTACAGCCACCTCACATTGGCCAAGTAGTTATGCTGTTGGGTCGCCGTCGTAGACATACGGCGCATATATTTTCCAGATCAATTATAATTATGCTGATTAATTTCTATTACTTGGTTTCAGCACAAGAGCACAGAGGGTTACTGTTGTTGTTAACCATGGTCACCTATGACCAGTTGATGAGTCACGTTCAACGACGTGTGGTGACTAGTTCCCATTTGCTCATTCAACTTGGGTCTTCCTGAGATCCCGTCAGGATTTTCTTTTCTTTTCGACCATGGTTGGCTGTTATAGTTAGTTGTTGTGGAGCCACGTTAACACGTGAGGCGACTTGTTCCTTTAGCTCTCACACGCTAATCACCCTACTGAATACTACCTGTGCGATTTTTTTCTTGGAATTTCGCCGTCAGGGCGA